>CM037089.1:96207091-96730282 GCA_020916435.1 Oxytropis ochrocephala
TTGCTTTCATAAGAACACCCTTTAAGAACACCCTCCAGCTTATGCAAATTATAAGAGCAGTCCTTCGCACCATCCCAATTGTTACGAATCAAATCTGTGTATGAATTGTCTACCAACCATGCATTCTCAAAACGAAAATTCCGGGGGCCAAAAACTGCCCCCACCCTTCAATACAAGCTAGAATAGGGTGATGATCGGAATAATCAACCTTGGGGAGAACCTTAACAACTCCAACATCAAAAAGAATTCTCCAAGAGTCGTTACACAAAGCTCTATCCAGCCTATCAAAAATGTGATCACCACCATGATATCTAGGCCCACGCCAGGTGAATTTCATTCCAAAGGTGGCTAAAGGTAGAGGACCACCTCCTTCATCTTTACTAAAGGTAGAGGACCACCTCATTTTTTCTCATGCCCGTAAGCAATGTCATTGAAGTCTCCAATCAACAACCACTCTGAGGGCATATTTTGAGCTATAACTAGAAGATCTTCCCACATCTGTTGCCGCTTCTCATCGTTTGAACTAGCATAAAGTGCAGTTAAATACCATTCCGGCTCACCTACGTAGGACACCTTCAGCTGAATAAATTGAAAGGTGATATTGATTACAGCTAACTGAATAGATAATTCTGTCGTTAAAGAAGATAAAACATAAATATATTTTTCCCCTACACATATTTTTTTTTGGTTCCATCCCTTAGTGTAAGTTGTAACAAAATTTAAGCAAAAAACTGACTCTTTTAATTCTATTTAATGACTATATACCAAAAATGTCTTTCACTTAATGTTGAATATTTAATGTGCACTATGAAAAGGTAGAGACCATTTTTTTGACAATTAAATGTTGGATAATTTAAGAAATGAAGTTGAAATTTAAGTGAGATTTACAAAAATATATACGTGTAAATAACTACCTATATTGATAAGTGTGCAAGTAGTTAGTTTTGCTTATATTTTTTTACAAAGTACTACTACCCCTAATTTCATAAGCGAAAAAAATGGTTTGACATTTCTTTAAAAAAAGTAGTTAGTCTCATTTAAGTTTCTAAAAACAATAAAAAATGTAATTGTACTTTCCAAATTATCCCCTATGAAGACTTGTTCCATGAGGATAAAAAATAGTTATTAAAAATTAAAACATGAATTAATAGAAGGATATTTTAGGAATAATAACATTAAAAATGATAAAAGTAGTTTCATTACAAGGATAGAGGAAGTTAATATTTTCTTATATTTTATACCACTAATCATACTTTCTTTTTTTATTTATATTCCAAACCATAGGGTGTATTATGTTGTAAATAATATAATCAAAACTATTGTATCTTGTAATCAATAAAATATAAGCAAAATTTTTCTCTTTATATGATACTTAACGGTAGTATATAAAAAAATATTTTTTTTAATGTCATTTATTTAATTATAGTATATTCAAAAGTTTCCTTTATGTAATGTCTTTTATTTGATGCTAAATATTTAATAATAGTATACTAAAAAAATTAGGGTCTTTTTTAGGTAAGTAAATGAGATGAACAATAGCCAACATTGTTGACTCAGTGACTTAATCTATCCGAGAGCACGATGAGTCGATTCAGTGCTCCCAGATTCAATTGCCGTAATGGAAAAACTCGGTGTTGGCCAGTGTAAAATTTAATCCTAAGCACCAGCAGAGATTAGTATTTCCTTGAAAGCGTTAGGGCACTCCGTAGGAAGACAACAATGGTCTAAAAAAAGAGATGAACAATAATAAAATTTAAATTTTAAAATAGATTTACAAAAATAACTGAAATTAACTTTTCTCCGTCTCAAATTTTAAGTTATGCACTAGTTTTAAGAAAACCATTTATGATGTTCTACAAAATAAGGCTGTTTATTTGACTAGAATACTCTTATAGTATCAGTTAGGTAGAAATAATAGTTTTTTTTACGCAGGTAGAAATAATAGGGGTTTTGATCTTGGTACCCCCCTCCTTAAACCCTATACCTCCCTTTTGTGCAAAACTTCCAAATTTACCCCTTACTAAAAAACAAAAACCACAAAATCATCTCATAATTCCGTAGTTGAAGAGTAAGATTCTCTACTAAATTTTACGGAAACATCACCCAAAGGATAAATCCGTAGTTGAATTCCTACGGAAACATCATACGTAGATGAATCCGTAGTTGCTGCTGGTGCAACTTAGAAGGATTTCTGGGAAAATTTTCGGAATCATCTTCTAACGATGAATGCGTAGTTGCTGCTGATGCAATTTTGAACGTATTTTTGGGAATGTTTACGGATTCATCTTGCGTCGATGATTCCGTAGTATAAATTTTGACTACGGAATGATGGTTGATAGATGTTTCCGTAGTCATGTTTTATGTAATGTTTTCCAGAGACTACGGATTTATCCTTGGGAGAAAAATCCGTAGTGTATTTATTTGTTGCTGATTTTTGTTTATTTTTTGCGGTCTTGCTGCAACCGTAGGAGGAGGATTCCTCCATGGTCCATGGTTTGATGCGTCGAGGGGCGTACATTGGGCAGGTAGAGGAGGAGGTGCGAGTGATGAAGGTCCTTCGAGCCACCGAGTGAGCGGACACAAAGCAGATAGCCGGACACGCTTCCGAACGGCGAGACGTGTTCGTGGGCGTCTTCCGGCTCCTCCAAAGGGCGATGACGAGAGTGGTGAGATGCATCATACTGAGTTATTTTAGAGATGTTTATGAGCCTCCTCCCGCTTTAGATAGAGGTTATCATAGAGATGTTTACGACCATGCGCTTTGCTAGAGGTGATTATGGAGATTATTATGAGGGTGGGCAGTGGGGAATGATGATATTCCCGAGGATGATGCCCATGTAGAGGTGATGATAGTATGGAGGCGGAGTATGAGTTAGGTGAGGCTAGTTCGGAGGTAGATTTAGATCGTGAGTTGAGTCCGATTATGACCTTGATGATGATGAGGTGAGGACCTGTTCAAATTTCAAAGCAGCGAGTTTCAGGGAGCTAGACACGGGTCCGAGGATGGCTCTCTCTTTGCGTAAGAGTCATGAGCACGTGACATCTAAGGCTGCGTATTCGAGTGGTACGTAATAGCTTAAAACCCTTATTTAAAATATGCAATGTTATTTAATATGTGTTAAATGTTGTTATCTTTTATATGCATTTTTGTTAATATGTATTTATACATATATACGAGATCACGGAAGTTGAAGATTCCTGCGAATGGGGCCAAGTTACGTGAAGCTTGTCCCTGAGGTGCTTCATCCGGATGTTGCACGTTGGGTTGAGAAAGGCTGGTCTTACGGACCTTGATTCACCCCCATGAAGATAGTCAACCATGAGTTGTTATCTCGCATTTGTGGAGAGATGGCATCCGGAGACATCTTCGTTTCACCTACCATTTGGTGAAATGACTATTACTTTGGATGATGTGTCCAACCTTCTTCACTTTCCTGTCTATGGGTCATTCTTCTTGCCAGGTAATACATTCAGTGGGGCCCATGTATGGAATCGGGTTTGGAACTAACGCATTCCACAGTTGGATACGACCAACATATGGACCTTGCCATGACCTAGCATCTTCATCCGCATACTCGCTCCCAAGATACATGAGCGGAGAGTACCGGACTTCCATTCTTCAACTTAACCTGAAATTGAAAGATGTTATTTTTACAACACATTAAGTACCATAAACACAATACATTATATATGGAATAATGAAATTACCTGGACCCAATGAAGATTGTTGACAAACACAATAGCAGCCAATTTGGACTTCCTAGTTCCGCGAGAGCCTCTTAGTGGTAAAAAGGTCCATGAACCTTGATGTGTCAATGAGAATGAAACTACAGTTATTGAATACTTGGTTGCAATAATATGTCCCATATCGAGCATAACCATCCACTTGTCCTCCAAATTGGTGCCCCTAATCTTTAACAATCAATGAATCTCTCGAGAGTGTAAAGGTTATCACCAAACAAGCGATCATATAGACCCCAATGTTCATCAATTTCTGAGCGGATCTTGCCTAACTATGGGCCAACCATCAACACCAAGACCAAGTGTGGCGCGATACATCGATACCCACGCTTCCCATCTCCTTCTACATTAATAATGTCATCAATGTACTCGTGCATATGAGCGAGAATCCACCCAATGAAATGCATGTCATGTTGTGCTCGCTCCTTTCTTTGATCATGTGTGAGTAATCGGGAAGGTTGTTTTGATGATCTTTGGGAGGGAACATTTGATGACCGCTGGGAAGATTTTCTGACTGAACTCTGTGTGACATTCTTCTCTGCCTCGTCCACATGCTCAAACAAGGAAGGATCTCGTTTCACATCATACAGTTTCTGCTTCTTTGGTGCACCTTTAGTCTTCACTTTCGAAGAAGGAGGAACCATAGATGTTGTGCTAGGAAAACCAAACGGCATACGACCTTTCTTCAACGCAAATTTCTCACTAAGGTCCATATCCTTAAAACGCCCCCATATTGCCTCCATGATGAAACTAATGTCACAATCAGCAGATGCTTGCTTCTTGCGTTCCTCATCAATACCCTCCAAAGTAAGCTATCCAATGCTCATCAACAACCTCCAATGGGATAGGTTTTGCATGAAGGTGCATATAACCAAGTTCACAAGCACACGGTAATCCATGAGTAACTCTAATCGTGCAACCACATCAACATTATCTGTCCCCACGTAACCCAAAGTTTTAACAAACTCGGTAGAAATATGGTTAAGTGCGTTGACCGATACAAAACCCCGTAGATTGCTGTAGAATGGAGTGTTGTGCTTGACATCCACACGATCAATACTCTTTGTGAATGATTCAACTATCTTATCGATCTGTGCATTTAACATACCGTGCATTGACTCCCAACATCTGCACAAGTCTCCTCCACTAAAACCCAAAGCCCTCTTCAATGCCCAATGTGCACTTTCAACCCTAATATTAAACCAAAGCAAAAATAAACACAACTATTTCTAAAAAAAACTAATAGTCTAACACATAAAAAAATAATAGTGAACAACATTACGTACCTATTTGTTGTGGTATTCCCAAAGTGTCTTCTCTTATTAATCCACGCCAACACAAATCTGTCCCTGTGAGGAACCAACCATGTGTTGTTCACATACTGAACAAACTGCGGTAAACACATGATTGCTCGAACTCAAGTAGCCGCTGATAAAACTCTTCCTCATCTGTTGAGTCAGCTATACGCACCCAGAGATCCATTATCATCTCTTGCCTATCCTTCTTCACCATCAATTTACACTTAGCACTCACATTCTTGCTTATGTGATACCGACAAAGCAAATTGTAACTTTCTGGGAACACCATCTCTATGGCACTCATCTGTCCAAGATCTCTATCAGTGATAAACAATTCAGGAAGAGCAATATCTACCACCATCATGTCTCTCAGCGTCTGCAATACCCATCTGAAATTGTCATACCGCTCATTTGAAAAATAAGCAAAGCAAACCGAGAATGTCAACTCTGTTGAAGTCACTCCAACAATCTCCAAGAGAGGCAGTTTATACTTGTTGGTTTTGTAGGTGTTGTCCATTGTAGCGACCGAAAAATCCGGGAAAGGATTCTTCGAAAGTTCGAAAAGAAGCCGCCACCAAATTTTAGTTTAAGGGCAAATTCAGAAAATCCCTTTAAGTTTTAGGATGAGGCGTTGTTAGGGTTCAGGAGTCGTTATGTGTGGGGAAGCTATTAGCACCCCACGACATCCATTGTCTAATTGATTAAGATTTATTTAATAATTACCCTTTTATTTATAGAGGAAAAGACTTATTTAGATTTTTTGTTTTTAGTGCTTGACAAGAGTTGAGTCTTGCTCCTACGTACCTCTCCTGGATGCAATAGAGGAATCAAAGCTACGTAGTTCTTCCCGAAAAAGTTTGTGGGTTGGTGTTTTTTTTTTTAGTGTAGGGGTCCTAGGATTCCTTGAACCGTCTGACTCATCGATTCTAGACGACTAACCCGATTGTACAATCGACTTAGTCCCTATTTTTTTTGAAAAATGATTTTTGAATTTTTGAAAGGAGTTGTGAGATGGGTTGATTTTAGAATAGGTATTTTAGAACTCCTGAACTGTACAGCTCATTAATTCTAGAACGCTGACTAACCCGATTGTACAACCGACTTACTCCCCTATTTATGGAAAAATAATTTATTTATATTTTGTTAAGTTTTTTGTAGGGTTACTGAACTGTACAGCTCATTGGTCCTAAAATGATAACTAACCCGGTTGTACAACCGACTTAGCCGTTTATTTTTAGAGGAAAAAGTTTATTCGTATTTATTAAGTTTCGGGGTTCTTGAATCATGCAAACTCATTGGCCTAAAATAACGACTAACTTCGTTGTACAACCGATTTTAGCGTTATTTGATTTCGAGAGAAAAATTGTTTATGTTTGAGTTAGAAAAGAATTAAAAAGAAAAGACAGGGGGTGAAAATTGTAAATTGAGGTTTTATTAGTCGCAACATTTCCTTTCCCATAATTCTTGTAACGGAACTTTTTCTCCTCTTATTATCATATCCTATTTGGTTTTTATTCTCAGCAACCAAACAAGGGTGTATGAAAATATTATATTATATATATATATATATATATTATTAAAACAAAAGAGAAGAGAATAAACAAGTACTACTACCAATTGAGTTGAGCGAAATCTGATACACAAAAAACAAAACACACTTTCAAGGAACAGATCAAAAGATTTGACAAAGAAATATGGTTGACTAGAAAGGAAACACGTTCAGGAAATACTATGTAACGTGCTCAGCACGAGGTAACAATATAACTATGGGAACAAACAGAAACTCACCATTTCACACTGAAAAGGAAAATGAATAAAAATTGAACTGAAGGCAGTTACGTGTTTCCACTACTAGAAATTTGTTATTTAGTGACCGATTTAGAGACCGAAAAAAATTGGTCACTGTAGAGACTGATTTAGAGACCGAATGCTTTAAAAATATTAGGCCCAGGAAGTTGTCTGCTAAATCGGTTGCTAAAATAGTTTAGCGACCAATTTAGTGACCGAAATCTTAGCAACCGAAAAATCGGTCACTAACTATTTTTGCTAAAATTTTATTAACATTAGTGACACTGGTTTCGTTCTTTTATTCTCAGTTATTAAAAAAATAATTTAGACCTAACCCTTCACACAAAATCTCAACAATAAAAAAAAGGAGCACACCCTAAGACTAAGAGAGTGAGACAGTTTTGTTTTGTCAAAAAAAGAGAGAGAGTTGAAACAGAGAAGCGTCGTTCCGTTCCCCTCCCTGCGTGCGCTACATCACTGCCGTGCTCCGTTCCCCTCCGTCATTCCGTGCGCTGTTCCGGTGAGAGTCCGAGATGCGCGCTGCCGCTCGCCTACATTGCTGCTTGCTGCCGCTGTTTCAGGTAAGTGCCGTTTTTGTTGCTGTGCGCTACGTTTCAGGTAAAACAACGCCACCATTCACCTCCACTACTCCACCACTTACCTTTCACCAAAACCCTAAGACCCCAACATTCACCATCTTCATTTCGATTTCCCCTCAGGCCCTCACTCTCTCGCCGTACCATTCAACCAAAACCCTAACATTCAACCAAAACCCAACATTTCGATTTCCTCTCACTCTCTCGCCGTACCATTCGCAGGTCTCTCTCTCTCAGTTGGTTTCGATTTCGATTTCCCCTCAGGCCCTCTCTGTTGGTTTCAATTTTCATCTCTCCATTTCCCCTCTCTTTGTTAGTTTGTAATTTTTAATTTGTTTTTCCTCTTCTTTCTATCAGGATTCAGAGGAAGTTTTTGCTGTTGAGGAGTGCTTGTGAAAGGAAGATTCAGAGGTAACACTTTTCCTCTCTTCAATTCCTTTTTTTCTTCCTTTCCTTCTGTTGTTTTCGTGATCCATAATATTCATTGAAACAGATATATTCTTTATGTTTATGATTATCAGGAAAGAAAAATAAAAAAAAACTCCATGATGGACCTGTGTTTTCTTCGATAGAATATTTGTGCAAATTTGCTGCTAGCTATGACCATGTCCTTATATCATAGTCCAAAACCAAAATTGCTGCTATATATATCACCATCATGTCCTAATAGAATAAAACCCTTTGTGCGTTGCATTACTCCAGTTGATTTTCAAGATTTTTAATCTTACATTAATTCTCTTCCTCTAAAGTCACAGTACTATCATTTCTTTTTGTTGCATAAGAGACCTTATATGAAGCAACCTAAGGTGTTGTCTTCTGCCATAAATTTTATTTCAACAAAATATATCAGGCATGACCCAATGGATGCAGTTTTAATGTATCAATCATGGGATGATAATTGAGGCTCCTGCAAGCACCATGGTTGGCACATGTTTGCACATGCTTGACTTTCACAGTTATTCAAACATATTATAGCTTTTATTTCGTTTCTGTTTTGGATTTTGTAATTGCTGATTTTGGGTTGTGTTGTGTGGTTGTTGCTATAGGAGAGCCTTGGACTACATACGTCCATACTCTATAGGATTTGACAAGTCACGTCAGATTGTTTTCAAGTAAATCAGATGGAAATGAAAATGAATGTGTTGTCTTAAAAATTGAATAAGCTGCAATAAGCAAAAGTAAATGTTCCAAAAAATAATATATATGAAATGCGAAGACATTTGAGTTTTTGACAGATATTTATATCTATTGTATTTTGCTTCCTAACAATTGGCCTGGTCAACGTGTT
This sequence comes from Oxytropis ochrocephala, assembly GCA_020916435.1. NCBI lineage: Eukaryota > Viridiplantae > Streptophyta > Magnoliopsida > Fabales > Fabaceae > Oxytropis > Oxytropis ochrocephala. The sequence continues at coordinate 96,215,803 of CM037089.1, forward strand.
TATTGTGAATGAAGCCTTGATTACAAGTGGGGGAGTTAACGGCCTCATGATTACCTGAAATTTTGATTCATACATTTTGAATGTGCATAGCATTAACGATCTCACAAGATTATTAGTATTACCCTAGTTACCCTAGTTTTAACATTCAACCTTGAATAACATAATGTTTTTGTTTCCTCTCGATTCTTGAATCTTTGTCAAGTGTTAGGAATTTCCACTCTTCGTTTTGTTTAATTACTTGGGAGACCGACTCACGGAGGTGGGTAAGATTCTAATTTTTCTCTACACTCCTTTATCTCAAAGTTATTATAAACAACTTAGCATTTCCATTCTGGTTGGTATCATTTGATTGGAAAATAGTGTCTTTATATTCCTTCCATAGCTTGTTTGTTATATTGTGTTTAATTAAATATAAGTATATGTTGTTTATAAATGCGGATAAACTTGGGGTGTACTATTTTGTGATTATAAATCGGTCAAGAGTAAACAAATGTTTATTGTAAGATCTTCGTTTCGCTGATTGGTTGGGATGTATTTTTTTGCTTAATATCCAACAGAATATGGACATTCACTTAACTCGTAGTTGGATGTATAATAGACTACTTCCTGGCCGAAAGGGATATACAGCTGCATTTGAAGAAGGGGTAGAGGAATTTATTTCTTTTGCTTGCAAACAAGAAGGTGTGTCAAATAATCAAATTAGATGCCCTTGTCCTCTATGCAAAAATATCCATCATAGTTTTGTTTTCAATTGGATTTATAGTTGTGAAGTCTATTATAGTTGTGACATTAAGTATAAACTGAGATTAATTGGACTGAAATAAATTTACAAATTGATATTTGTGAAGTCTTCAATTGGATTTATTGGTTTTACTTTGTAACAGTGATACACCGAAAGCAAGATGGTTTTGATATCTCTATTTTTTTTTACGTTCTAATGGAGAATATGATTGTATTTTGTCTCTGGATTGCTCAAGTTCAGCAACTAAATAATGATAAATACCTCTCTGGCTTTATTGAATCTTGTCTTTCTATATAGAAAGAGTGATAAATTTTGTATGAAATTTCAATTCCATTGCATTGAAGAAATAGTTTACTTGAGCTATTACACCATACACACGCCTGCTTATTTTAGTAAGTAATACTTAAAGTGTTGTTCTCATAAGAAATCATTGTTTCATGTTCAAAGTTCATGTTCTGATTCTTGATGCTAACATGTCTTTAATTTGTATTCTTCTTAATGTTCTTTAGACGAAGTTGAACGGAACTCCTCCAGAGCCTATAGATTTGTTTCGCCGCACACACCAACATCGTAAGGATAACACTTGGATGGATAGACGATCAGAACATACAAATGTATGGACTATCAATTTTTATTTCTATTATGTTTCTTATGTTGGTTTTAATTTATTTGAGTGTTCTTGAATATTAATTGGTCTTATATCCATATCAACAGGAGATCTTTACGCATGAATGGGAAGAACGGACTCAAGTGCGTCTTTGCAAGGAGCTAATCCACCAAGTCGATTGATGTGTGGCGTGATGTAGTTGGAGTCAATAAAGGAACGATGTATGGCTATGGACTACATTCGACCGTAGTGTTGAGACCTTACTATTATGGTTACGTTTCTTCATCATGTGAGTGGGTGCAAAGAAAAGAGCTTAATGAACTCAGAAATCAGTTGGAAGAAGTGAGAGCGGAAAGAGATGAACTTCGAGTTGAAATGGAAAATACCAGAGTTGAAATGGCAAATACCAAGAACACTTGTGAGCAAAATAACAAGTTAATGAAAAATTGATGAAAATGATGAAGTATCAACAACCTCCAATTAATGAAGAATTGCATGATGAAGATGGAGATGATGAAGAGTCCGATTCGGAGGACAGAGTGATGAAGAGAGTTAATTACTATGTAATGCATTTGATGTCTTTTGTTATGACTTGGAAACTTATTAGTATGTTATGTAGATTTTAATCTAAAATGACTATGGTTTTATCAAATACATTATGTTTTTAATGGAAAATGTTCTTAGCATGTTAGAAATTAAATTAGTAAATAAAAAAATTATAAGTTAACCATTTTGTAGCATCAACAAAATTTGCTTATGTCGATAAATCAATTGCTATATTTGTCGCCAAAACTGGTAATCAAAATCTCCACAAAAATCAGTTGCAAATATTTGGTCGCTAAATCGGTCACAAAATAGCCACTAAGTTAGTAGTTGAACACAAATTTGATCACCAAAACTTGATCACTAAAATGATCCATCGAATCGATCATTTGAATCGATCGCTTGATTCGATCACTATATCAGTGACTAAATCAGTCGCAATTCACGGTCACAAAAGCAGTCGCTAAAACAATCACTAAATCGGTCGCTAGGATCAGTCACCAAATCAGTCTCTAAGAACGGTTGCTAAATCGGTTGCAAAATCAGTGACTAAAACAGTCGCTAAGGAAAACGGTCACCAATCGGTCGCTAATGCTTAGCGACCAGTGATTTAGCAACCGATTTTTTCTGGTTGCAAACTCGGTCACAAACTCATTTAGTGACCGATTTCCCTTGTTAGCGACCGATATTTCGGTCACTATTTTCCGTTTTTTTGTAGTGTTCGCGGGGCGTTCTTTCCGTTATTCCAGCTTACGTTAGGCTCCTCGATTGCTTGTTTGTAATCGCAACAGAATGCTAGTGTATTCTCCTTGAATCTGCTCTATCTTTGCTACACGTTCTTTCAGATCCGAAATTTAGAACCGTGTTTAATAGATTAGGATTTCGATGTGAAACTCTAGTCCTATTTTTAATATTATCATTCTTTTTGTATTTTTGGACACTTTGGACAATTAGACACTTCTTTAAAATGTAAATAAAATTAAACAGAAATATTTTTTGGACTATGTATATATGTACATGATTAGAATAATAAGATAGAAAAGAAGTCGGGATGATGAGCCAAAATGCGAGAAAACAACTCGAATAAGCCCATTTGCAAGGAAACGACTCGAATAAACCTAATTAAGTTCAACTAAGCCTAAATACGAAGATTCAACTAAAGAATGTGCGAAAAGATCGATCATTCGCGCGCATTCTCAATTTAAACAACGGCATTTCGACTTAGTTGAAGAGGTTAGTTGAGATCGACTTGGGTTAGTAAATGAGACACCCTTTTTAATAATTCTCGTAATTGTGCGGCTTCAAAACAGGAATAAAATAAATGACTAAAACTAGAAAAAGAATACGGACAAAATTGGGGTATAACAGCTGCCCCTCTTTATTAGTATTTTACTAGAAAGTGATGAGTTCTCGAACGTTCGTAGTAGAAATAGGAATAAAGATAAGATAGACGCTAATTTTGTCCGTTTAAGGGGGAAGTGGAAGGTTTGAGAGATAAGAGGGAGTGGTTAATACTTGGCGCATTAACCGAGAGTTGAATGAAGGGTCAACAAAGACCTGACGGAGCACTAAGGCTCTGAAGGACCACTCGAGTGGTCCGAAGGCTGCCTAGGCCTTAATTGAAGGACCATCGTGGTGCGAAGGAGCGCAACTAGCTACTGCGGTACTAGTTAAACGGCCCGAGGGGCCTTTATATTCGAGCGGCCATGATGGGTCAAGGTCTAGAATCGATATGTTGACCATGAAGGGCGTCCCATCGTGTCTTAGGTGACACAACTAGTCCGAAGGACCACTCGGTCTGCGCGAAGGTCCGCCGGGCTCGACTCGACGTTGCGACACAGGCCACTTTGGGCACGAAGGAGCGTAGTGCTCTGAAGGACCACTCGGGTCCGAGGATCAACTTGGTGATCCGTGATATGATATGAGATCAACGCTTAAAAGCGCTGATATTAGGGAACAAAATATAGGGATCGACACTTAGCGTGTCAATCTGAGCACACCTAACGAATGCATCTCGAGAAAGGGAAAACCAATCTGCGTTTGATGAAGCAATTAATGGTGCAAGCAATGATTGGTATCTGGTAGGATGTGAAATGACTTTTTCCTTTTCTCTTTTGCTTATTGCTTTTCGCTTTTTTGTTTTTTTGTTTTGTTTTGTTTTTTTTTTTACTTTTTTTTTTTTTTTGAAAAATGATGGATGCCAAATGTGAAAATGATGCAAATGAAATGCTCGGGTGCAAATGCTATGGTGCATGAGGATATGATATTATATGATATGATGTGATATGATATGATATGATATGATATGATATGATATGATATGATATGATATGATATGATATGATATGAGTGATTGGGGTATAGAAACATTTTTGGTAATGATGAGATGTGAGACTTTAGATGCGAGAAGCAGAGGTGAATATCGAATAGTTTTGATTCAATACTTCAGCAATCTCAACGTTGTTATTTACAGACACTGATGTGAAAAAGTATTCGGAAGCTCGCTCATTTTTCTCTTCCATTTTGATGCCCCATGATGACCGAAGTTTTGGCCCACACAGCTAAATAAGTGGATTTTCAACATCATATGATCAACTTGTGTTTTCTCTCTCCAAAGCATTGTTTTGTGAAGATGTATAGTAGTGCAAATATAGATGAATGAGTCAGTTAACTTGGGGTTCTAAAGACCTAGGGTGTGGACATTTGTGGCACATGAAGGGGTGAATGACCGACTGGTCTTTGTCAAGGTCATGAAAGGTAGGTTTTCCCAAGCCAAGAAATGCGGGACTGCCCCAATTTAGATTTGATGACGGTGAGTGAATAACTTGCCCCTGTCTAGTGGTGACAAGCTAGGGGTGTAGAGGATGATGAATTGGGAAGGCATTGGCTTTGGAATGAAAGGTGGCAAGTAGGAGATGTTGTCTCAACCCATAGAGTTTGATGTTTCCCTAATTATGGTAAGGACAAGATTGCCCCGACTAGAGTAGAAACATTTAGGATAGTGAGTTGAGAAATTGCCCCGGTATGGTTTTTTGGCTGTGAATATGGTGAGGGGATGAGATGGGTGTAGGGTGAATTTTCCATTTGAAGGTGGAGTAAAAGAGCGACAGGATTGCCCCACTTGGAATGGTATTTCGAATGGTCGGCTTTAGTGAGATTGGGAAAGGTGACGGAGTTAGGGTTACGGGTTTTGGAGTTTATGCAGGTATGGCTATAGGTTTGGGTGTGGTATGGGATGGACACTGTACAAATTTCCCCAAGTTCAAATGGAATAGATGGTGAAAGGGATGCCCCGCTTTAGGATCTAGGTGACGATCCTAGTATAAACTTTTGGTTATCTTTAGAATGACTCTCAGACTACAATAGTCTTGAGTTTGCTATGATGAAAACTACATTTGGTGATCACTAGACCTTGTCTTAGTATAACTGTAACTTGAATGAATCTTGTGGTGCAAGCCTTTTGATTATTCTTTTCTTTTGAGTTTTTTTTTTTTGAGATATATTTTTTTTTGAGCAAACATATTATAAATAAATAAACTTACTTTTCCTAAAATTAAAACTTTGAGAAAACAAAAGCAATCAGTCAATGATCGGAATGAACTCTAGAGGGTTGTAATGTTGCCGGTGGTTAATGATTTATGAAGGAAGGGATAATTGGGCTCAAAGAGGTGTTTGATGATTGATGGGACAAATGATTTGGTGATGTAACTTGGCTAATGGGTGATGATTTATGAAGGAAATGGTTTTTAGGCTCAAATGAGTGTTTGAGATTTTATTGAGTAATTGATGTGCCTCATGGTCGGATGAACTTGTTTAGGATTTTAACGTGGCTAAGGATTTATGGAAGATAGGATTTTGAGGCCAAAAGAAGTGTTTGAGGTTTATTTTAGACAAGTATCTCTTATGCTTTGACGGTAATGAAGTATCTGCTCACGATTTGTACTTTTTTTTTTGGAATTTTTTTAATCCTCTTTTTGACTTCACTCTTTTGTAATTTTTGTTTCTTTTTTGGGTGAGTGAGCTGATAAAACAAATGCACCATTTTTTGATGCGGAATCGATCCTTGTCTAGGGTTTGGGATTTTTGGCTTAAGGTGGGTGGCAAAGGATTTTTTGAGGATAGGGGAAAATGGTCAAACTTCATTTCAAAACATGATTGCTAGTTTTCTCAAAAATTAACTTAAGGACAATAATTTATTTACTTTTATATATTTGCTCTTTTTTCTTTATTTCTTTTTTATGCCCTAATTTTTGCTTAAGCCGCTCTTACGAGTTTTCAACCTAACGGACCTTTTTGAATTTATTTTTTTGTAAAGGACTTGCACCAAGGGAATACAACGTTGACAAGGTATTTTAGAGATCACAAATTTGCCCCAGTATGGAGGGCTTAAAGCGTTATTTCATTAGTGAGAACAACCAAAAAGTCGACTAGGTAGGGGAGTATGTAGTTTAGGGTGGTCGGGGTGGGATTAGACTTGGACGGGGGTAATGACAAGGTAGGGATATTAACTGACTGAAACAAGAATGAAGACACATGTTACACACAAGTTACTATACAAATGCTTCGTAGAGAGTTAACATTAGTTAAAGCATGAAAGAAATTTTTGACAGACCATTTCGGTCATTCATCATGGGATGCAACACTTTGTTAGAAAAAATGTGAATGAGCTGCTAATTTAAAAAATTGAGTGCCTTGAAACACCTTGAGCTTGCAACTAAGTATGGCTAAACTTTTTCAAACAAAATGATTTACCTCACAAGAATGTCTCACCTCTCATCACAATTTTTTTTCTAGAATTATGCTCATTTTTTTTTTGTAATGCATGATGTAAGTATGCAAATGAATGAGTGTGCATGAAATGCAAATGAATGTATGTGAAATGCGAATGTAATGATAATGTATGTGAATGAAATGATAATATATGATTTTATTCGTCATGTCGGGGAATTATAAACTTTTCATTGGAGAGTAAAGTACAAAATTTAATCTTGACTTCAGCGTGCACGGCTTCTCTCCAAGGTAAAGATTTAAATTCCCTGACGGTCATAAAAGTGCATGCAACAGTAGATGTTTATTTGCTATATGCATGTGGTATATTTTCTAAAAAAGTAGTAAAAAATGATTTTGATTTTTGACTTTTTGATTTTTTTTATTTTTTTTGGATAAAAGACGGTATGCATTAATGTTCGCTTGAATGCAAGGGTATAAAGCTCCTTTGTGACCCTAGAAGGGTACCCTATGGAGTGGGTCTAAGGTTTCTTTTATAGTGAACCTCACAAGGATGGTTCTAAAAAATCCTACACAAGGTTCCTAGAGCCAAGGACCCCAGTCAAGAACACTGACCCCAACAATAGGCAAGCTATTAGAAGGGATCACATCCTTAAAAGGAATCAAACTCTAGGTGAGATTTTCGTGACCACCCAACGAGACGTACGTCCCGCAGGCCATCACTACGCAATCTCGTTCTAACTTAGATTTATGCTCGAGTCCGGGTAGAGGACTTTTCTCACGTGTGTGAAGTGTAGAAGTGAAGTGTGTGTAGGAGCAATTTAAAAAACAACCCAAAAGCTGCAAACAGACAAACAAACATAAATACAAATATCGTCTTCTACCCTAGGGTTTATATATCACATAAATTATAACATGCAAATAAATAAATAAGGGAAGGGTAAAAATTAAATTAATCCTAAATAATTAGACTAGGTTTTGACTCTCTAAAAATAAATAAGTCCCTAGTGAAGTCGCCAGCTGTAGCGACCGAAAAATCCGGGAAAGGATTCTTCGAAAGTTCGAAAGGAAGCCGCCACCAAATTTTAGTTTAAGGGCAAATTCGGAAAATCCCTTTAAGTTTTAGGATGAGGCGTTGTTAGGGTTCGGGAGTCGTTATGTGTGGGGAAGGTATTAGCACCCCACGCCATCCATTGTCTAATTGATTAAGATTTATTTAATAATTACCCTTTTATTTATAGAGGAAAAGACTTATTTAGATTTTTTGTTTTTAGTGCTTGACAAGAGTTGAGTCTTGCTCCTACGTACCTCCGGATGCAATAGAGGAATCAAAGCTACGTAGTTCTTCCTGAAAAAGTTTGTGGGTTGGTGTTTTTTTAGTGTAGGGGTCCTAGGATTCCTTGAACTGTACAGCTCACTGATTCCTTGGACGCTGACTAACCCGATTGTACAACCGACTTAGTCCCCTATTTTTTTTGAAAAATGATTTTTGAATTTTTGAAAGGAGTTGTGAGATGTGTTGATTTTAGAATAGGTATTTTAGAACTCCTGAACTGTACAGCTCATTAATTCTAGAACGCTGACTAACCCGATTGTACAACCGACTTAGTCCCCTATTTATGGAAAAATAATTTATTTATATTTTGTTAAGTTTTTTGTAGGATTACTGAACTGTACAGCTCATTGGTCCTAAAATGATAACTAACCCGGTTGTACAACCGACTTAGCTTTTTTTTTTTAGAGGAAAAAGTTTATTCGTATTTATTAAGTTTGCAGGGTTACTGAACTGTACAGCTCATTGGCCCTAAAATAACGACTAACCCGGTTGTACAACCGACTTAGCCGTTTATTTGATTTCGAGAGAAAAATTGTTTATGTTTGAGTTAGAAAAGAATTAAAAAGAAAAGACAGGGGGTGAAAATTGTAAATTGAGGTTTTATTAGTCGCAGGGGGTTGTATAATTAATAGGAGGTGAAAAAAGAAAGCCCAGTTCGCATAGGAGAGCCCAGTATGCGGAACTGGGCTTAAGTGGGGGGAGGTGTGCGCGTGAACAAGGGGGTGCGAATAGCGTTCTGAACATTTTAAAAAAATAAAAAAAAAGGAAAGATGCTTTATAGGCCCAAAGTTAAAAAACCAAAAACCCTAAAAACACTTCCTTCTTCTCATCCATCGATGTTGCTGCTGCATGCAAATTTTTCTTTCCCATAATTCTTTAAAACAATTGAGTTGAAGCGACGGAATCACGGACACAAAACAAAACACACTTTCAAGGAGCAGATCAAAAGATTTGACAAAGAAATATGGTTGACTAGAAAGGAAACACGTTCAGAAATACTATGTAACGTGCTCAAACGCGAGGTAACAATATAACTATGGGAACAAATGAAACTCACCATTTCACAATCGAAAAGGAAAATGAATAAAAATTGAATCAAGGCGATTCGTGTATCGCAGAGCGTTCTTTATTATTCCGGCTTCTGTTAGGCTCCTCGATTACAATCGTTTGTAATCTGCGACAAGCTCGCTAGTGTATTCTCCTTGAATCGCTACTACTTTGCTACACCTTCTTTCGGATCCGAAATTTAGAACCGTGTTTAATGGATTAGGATTTCGATGTGAAACTCTAGTCCTATTTTTGGGTGATTTTAGCAGTAGTTTTCTGCCTTGGTTTCTTTGTGTTTTAGACCCTAAGTTAACCGCTTATTTATAGGTAGAAATCAGGTTTAGCATTAATTGTTATTTGACTGTTTTTTGGACTAGGCTTCTGCAGATCTGTGAAAGTGATCTTGGAAACAGCAAGAAGACCACAGAGATTCTCGATCTTGCTCCTATTTTCTATTTTTTGCTTTTTCGGATTTGTATTTTTTTGTATTTTTAATATTATCATTCTTTTTGTATTTTTGGACACTTTGGACAATTAGACACTTCTTTAAAATGTAAATAAAATTAAACAGAAATATTTTTTGGACTATGTATATATGTACATGCTTAGAATAATAAGATAGAAAAGAAGTCGGGATGATGAGCCAAAATGCGAGAAAACAACTCGAATAAGCCCATTTGCAAGGAAACGACTCGGATAAACCTAATTAAGTTCGACTAAGCCTAAATACGAAGATTCAACTAAAGAATGTGCGAAAAGATCGATCATTCGCGCGCATTCTCAATTTAAACAACGACATTTCGACTTAGTTGAAGAGGTTAGTTGAGATCGGCTTGTGTTAGTAAATGAGACACCCTTTTTAATAATTCTCGTAATTGTGCGGCTTCAAAACAGGAATAAAATAAATGACTAAAACTAGAAAAAGAATACGGACAAAATTGGGGTATAACATCCATAATCAATATCCTAGGGAATATCCTCAATAGGTTGATAGACTCAGGATGTGCCCACATGATGTCACCAATAACATCAGAGTTCTCAATTCTTCTAGTCCAACACACATAGTGTTCAGAATCTATCAACCTCATAAGCTCCTGGATCTCAGTTCTAGAACCTCTACGACTCGTCCTAAACATCCGGCGCTGCTTATACAACTGCGTGATAGTACTCAAGTTCCGCACAAATCTCTTCTTCAATGCATTTAGACTCTTCTCTGCTTTGACATTTAACAATGTATGCTCTTCCAACATACTTTTCTCTTCCTTTGTGAATCGCCCAAATATTGGAAGTCCAATACATGATGGAGATGGCTTATGATTGTGTACACCACACCTAACCTCTACCTTCCAATCCTCAACTGGAGGATTCAGAGGTTTAGCTTTTAGCTTGAATGGACAATCACACTTCTTTGAGGATATCCTTCTACCTTTAGAGCAATCCACGTCTACTCCGGTGTGTTTCCCATGTTTCGCACAACCAAAAACAATCACATTTTTTCTCCCACTTTTGCCAATTGCTTTATCGGATCTGCGGATGATAACAACTGCCCATTGGCTTTTTCCCGTCTCTCTAGCCCAACGTACGAGATCATCACGGGTATGAAAAATTTACAAATAATTTACAATTATCGGATTAAACTAAATTCTAAGTACTATTTAAAATAATTAATGATAAATGCCCACCTCATTTGTTGTAAATGCATCCGATAGATCAATGCAATTGGGAAGCGTCCCATCCGACATAGCCATATATGTACGATATTAACCATTGAAAACTTAATTAATTAACTAATTAAATAAACTAAAAAATTTAAAAAAATCACTACGGATTTATCTAGGATAGATAAATCCAGTATACTTTCTCCTGTTTATGCTAACAACATAAATCCGTAGTGTTATTTTAACACTCCGGATTTATGTTTTTAACATAAATCCGGAAAAAACCCTACCTTATACCCTACAGAATCATCTAAATCTATAAATCCGGGAAAAATTGAAAATTTAAGAATACGGATTTACCTTTCTTCGATAAATCCGGAAACAACGCGAATTTTTTGTTCAGCTGTTATTTTTGGTAAAAATGAGAGGGGTATTTTGGTATAAAATTGTATTATGGGGGTATGGAAGGCAAGGAGGGGGGTATGAAAATTAAAACACAAATAATAGTTGGTTATCCATAGGATAAAAAAGATAGTCAATACTTAATAAAGTTGTTGAGATGCTAATTAATTAGAGTGTTATTGGAAACAATTAATTAATTAATATTCTCGTAAAATTCTAAAGTGACAAGTAGTTTGAAACAATTGTTCAAAAAAAAGTAATTTGAAACAAACAAATATCTCTAATACGACATATGATATCAGAAGGGAGAAATTTTATCTTAATAAATGTGTAGATAAAAATAGCCAAAATGTATTCGTGTCGATTGTAACATCCTTAGTTTCGTTAATTTCAAATTATGAAATTAACGAGTGATTTATTATTCGAGTAAATAATAAATCAAATCTCGGATATGAGTTTGTTGCGAAAGCAATTTATAATTGCTAGAGTATATGATTTAAATGCATAATTGATTGAATTGTATGAATGTTATGTGTTTGTTTGGGTATAAATGGGGTTTATATAGATAATTAAGAGTAAGGGTAAAATCGTTATTTCACCTCATATTGAAGATTTATTATTTGATGAAATAATAAATTGAGTCCTAAACTTGATAGAATCATGGGAATGGGAGTTAATTTACTAAGTTATATGAATTATTGAGTAGGAATTAGAGTTAAGTGAGTATTAGTGAGTATTAAGTGAGTTAAGTGAGTATTACCGACCTTTCCCATTCACTTAAAACTTTCCCTTCAGCTCATAATATCCCAACACACCAACATATCTTCTCATTTTCACCAAAAGCTGAAAAATAGAAAAGGTAAAGTAAGAGAGAGAAAGGAGAGAAGTCGAGAGAGAGAGAAGAGAGAGTGGCGAGAGGAAGAAGAAGGAATTGAAGAGAGAGCCATGAATCTTTCTTTCTCGTAAGAGTTCTTTAGCTCAATCTCTTCCATTTTCAATTTCCTATTCAGTGATACTAATTTCAGAAGCTCTTTCTTCCTCATTCTCTTCTTGCCATTTTTTGATTTTGGAGCTCAAAGTGGAAGGTTGATGGAGTTTGGGTTTTTGGTGGCTAGCATGTGGAATTGGAAGCTAGCTTAAGACCTTAGAAAGTTCAAAGTTGATTGGGAAGCCTTGATTCAACCCACATGGTTCGATTGGGAGGGCTTTTAGTGGTTGAGCTGCTTCTTGTGAGAATGGAGTTCGTTGAATTGCGATTTTGAAGTGTTTGGACGTGTTTGGTACCCGTTCGGGAAGTTTCGAGATCGTGAGCTTCGGAACGTCTCGGTGGTTTCGTGATTTTCATCACGATAGGTGAGTTTTACTCGCTTAGGGTTTTTATATTATGTTGTGTTGACTGTATGATCTCTGTTATCATTGGAATTACATTCATTTCGTAAATTTTGAGTCGCAAAAACCGCAAGTTGGTCATGAACTCACTGATTTAGAAATTTTGGACATAAGTTCGTTTTTTTTGAAACTGGGACAGTTATGTTAGTCCAAAGTTAGGTCAAACTGGGACTGGTTTGGTTCAATTTGGAGTTGTGTAGCTCGAGTTATGAGTCTCCAAAGTTAGGTCAAATTTCTGGAGTTAAACTGGGTATAGGTTCAGTGTTTTAGGTTTTGTGCACTCAATTAAACTCCGTTTTGAACGATTCTTGTCTCATTAGAAAATAAGCTCCATTTTCTTCTGTTAGGGCTCAAGTTTCGTGTCATTTGGTCAAGTTTAGGTCATTTGAGAGGGAGTAGAAGTTGAAGGACAGAAATTGTTCCGTCTGGGAACCATTCAGATTGTTTCTATAAACTGTACTACTTGGCTCATTGTTTTGTAAATCTAAAGACATGGTCAGAAACTACACATCCCTAGCTTTCCAAAGAGTGTTCATTTGTTTAAATCCGATGTTGTTTGGTATTTTAAATAAACCGCTGAAGTAGATGCACTACTGTAGTAAACTCTGCACCTATTCTGTGTGTTTAAATATTTATTGTGTCATTACTAAATCTTTCAATGAATTACTTGATGTAATTGCTTGTGATTGATGTTGTCTGTTCTGGAATTTGGTATCATATGTTCTGTTTGTAGGTTGTAATTGGATTGGAACACGGTTTGGATACGAACGGAGAGCGAAACGAAACAAAAACAAGCGAAGCTTATTCCCGAGTCCCGATTCTTCGTTTCGATGCTCCTTTCGACTCCAAACTGCCTCTAATCCTTTTCCCAACCAATTTTGATTTGTATGGATTGACATTGTCATTGTTTTGCTGTATGTTCAAAGTTGTTTTGAATTAAATGGTTAATGTTATAAATATTTCGAAAAACCGTAAAACCTAAAGTACTTGTTGGAACCAAATGTTTTGTAACTTAAATGTTGAATGGACTGATTTCATGAGTTCATACTTATGATAATATGGTATTATAACATATCATAGATTGAATTATGTTTCGATATATAAATTATATCGAGTATAGAAGCCCAATGCGGGTGTGATATATAAATTATGTCGAGTATGGGTGACAACCCAAAGAGTTAGCATACTAGGCGGGGAAGTCATGAGCCCTAAACCTAGGCCCTATAAAATTTTACCATTAGGGAAAGTCCTAATGGGAAGGGGGTTCACCGGATTAGCCGGAGGCGATCGGTGTTATGCTATGAAGTTATGATTGCATTGTTCACCGGATTAGCGGAGGCGATTGGTGTTATGCTATGAAGTTATGATTGCACTGTTTACCGGGATTAGCCGGAGGGCAGTCGGTATTGTGCAATTGATAATGCACGTGGTTTATTTAATTAAATCACGAAGTTAATAAGATTTCATAAATGAACTGATCGATAAGTAAGGGTTCATGATAAGACTCACTGAGATATGTTATCTCACCCTATCATATGTTGTTGTTTTACAGAGAAACAGGGAAAGAAGCAGATTGTATGGCACGAGTAGGTGGCAAGCTCGGATAGAAGATTGAAGATTTAGTTCTTCCATCCGTGTTTATGTTTTCCCTTGTATCTTTGTATCCGATTATGACTTGAATTTTTTTAAGTTATGTAATTGTTTATGTTATTCTGGTAAAGATGTATATCTAAGCAGGAAATTTATCTCTGATGTATGCTAAACTGTGCACTTTAGTATTTCTACTAGATAGAAATATTACGCTGTTACATTTTGGTATCAGAGCAGTTCGGCCTAGTCGGACATAGAGACCTTATGGTCAAGAGGTTAGATAGAGCCAGCTAGGGACTTAGACAATTAAATGTCAGAACCTTTCAGTATATTATGTGAAGTATTGAGTCAGGATTCACTCAATGTTTCATGTGAATTACTGAGAATGATGACAGTTAGTTGCCTCAGCCCCGAAAATGTCCAAACCATAAACCATTGGAATTCTATCCTTCTTGGTTTATCAAAGCACGTAGCGGAAGCAGAGGGCTACAGATGGTGTTAAGCAAGCAATGGGCAGCCAGGTTGGTTCGAGGAAAATGTGGGTGACTGTTCAGTTAGTGAATTCGGTGCAATTGTAGAATTGCAGGGGAAGTTATTGTAGGTACTACAGAGAACTACAATTAAGCAAAGCCTTTAGGCAACATTAATGCTAGTATCCTAAGATCTAATAAGATTAATGGACACCCCGAAACCCTGATTGGTGCTTAATAAACCTATCAGTTACAGAAATATTGTTTCACAGTTAACTTTACCTTAAGGTTAAAATAAAACCCCAGCGTAGATCGCAGTTTGAGACATCCTTTCGGATAGCTGCGAGTCTTGATCATGTTTCTTTTTCCTCAAAGCCACATTTTGAAATGCTACGAAGCCGACCAAGTAAACTGTAGTGCAATGTCAGTATTGGCCTACAGAACCCAATGCTGATCGAATTAGTTCTGATCACGGTTTCTGAACCAAATCCCATTCAAGATGAGATCAGTAGGTGATGTTATCTTAAATAACCTTACTATTACTCTCGAGATTATGAGTAAGCCCATCTCGGTCTGTGAGAAATTTTTTATAGTTCTCCTACTTGTTTTATTCATAATTTCTAAGCTGGAACTCCGATTTTTATGTTCTGAGATGCATTGGAAAGCTAATGAAAACGTCTAAACATCTGAGTAGGTTGTTAAACCTGTTTCTAGTTGTATTCTGAAATTTACTTCTACCTTACCCTAAGTGGTTGTAGGCCATAACTTTAATTGAGGTTTGGGAAGTTGAAAGAGAAATTCCGCTCATTAAGATTAGAAACCTAGACACCGGTTTAGAATGATAATCAGTTTAGTTTCTAAGAGATTTATTTCTCGGAAATGGTCATTAGTATCTATAAACCTCAGCAGTTAGGGGTGTTTTCAAAAGCCAACGACAATGAGGCATTTCACTAGTATACTACAAGGGTAAAACTTCCAATTACTTATAGTATTGGAAGTGGTGTTGTCCTAAAAGAAGATTGAAACAACGGAGTGTTAAGTGCCTTACTTATCGTTAGGCAAGACACGTTCGCTACCGAATGCATACGCTAGGAGTTATGGTTATGTTTGGATGTTGTGGAGTTCGGAGGGATGTGGGACCAAAGGAGTGAGTAAAATAGTGAGAATTGTTCTCAGAATCAACGCTGGAAGCAGTATCTTGTGCCCGTTGATTCCGTGGAAGAATCCTTTTATTTTGATCATTTCTCTGATGCTACAATTAGCTCAACTCCGTGATTAATCCAAATATGAATGTTCCGCTTAGAGTAGTCAACAATGCAGTATGATAGAACGAACTTCAAAATTTTCTAGTAAGTCCTACTTAGCTAGGAAAGCAGTTATGTGTCAAGCAATAAATCTTTATTGTTTAGATCTTCTCATACTTAAGTGAATGAATAGTAGACTCTGTTCAAAAGGATGGTTGGTTTTGGAATAGTCGTTTGACTTGTAGGTTCTGAAAAATCTTACACCCTATGTGAGACTATCTGGATTTAGGAATTGAGTTTCAAAGACTGAGTCATGAGGTTTGAAGATACACCTTGTTAGTATTTCAGGTTAGCGAAGAAACCGACTCCTATGGTTATGTAAGAAAATTATTTTATATTCAAACGTTTTCAAGAGAATTTTTTTCACAAACTTTACCCATTTGTGAGTTAGTCATGAACATTGTCATGACAGAGTCTAACTCAATGTGATAATAGTGTATCTAATAAAACCGATCAAAAGGTGATGTTCCCCAGTTTACTACAAGTTGGGGTGCTCCTGTGTTACTTGTTGAAAAGAAAGACGGAAGTAGGAGGTCGTGTATGGATTACCGCCAGTTGAGTCAAGCCATTATTAGAAATAAGTACCTATGCCAAGTATCTATCAATTGGTTGATCAGCTTCGAGGTGCAGCAGTGTTTTCAAAGATTGGTCTAAGGTCGGGTTATCTTTAGTTAAAGGTTAGGGCTTTAGATATTCCGAAGACAGCTTTCCATACTAGATATGGACATTACGAGTGAGTAGTGATGCCCTTCTGTCTAACTAATGTTCATGCGGTATTCATAGATTACATGAGCCGAGTCTTCCACCCGTACTCAGATCAGTTTGTTGAAATTTTCACTGATAAAATCTTGGTGTACACTAAGAGCACTGTGGATGATGATCAGCAGCTCCGCATTGTTCTGAATGTACTCCGAGAGAAGAAGTGGTATGCTAAACCTTTGGGACTTGTGATATCACAGTCAGGAGTGGCAGTAGATCCCAGTAAAGTCGAAGATTGAGTTGAATGGGAGTCTCATGTAGAGAATTATCCAACTCATGATTCGGAATTGACAATTATTGTCCAATCTACGTGATGTGTTTCATGTATTCCAATTGAGGAAGTAGCTTTCCGATCCAAGTCAACCATTGAGTTTTTAAACGATTGATCTTCGACCGGGTTTGTTTTTCATCGAAGTCATATCATAGAACATGGAGAGGAGACGCTTCGGACGAGAATAATTCCAAATGTTAAATTGGTTTGGGATGGTTTCTCGGCCGAGGAAGCTACGTGTGAGTTGGAGAACGATTTGCAGACTAGGTATCCGTAATTAGTCTCGTGGGGTAGGTTTTGTTCAATTTTGAGGACAAAATTCCCAAGTTGGGGTGATTGTAACATCCCCAGTTTCGTTAATTTCGAATTATGGAATTAACGAGTGATTTATTATTCGAGTAAATAATAAATCAAATCTCGGATACGAGTTTGTTGCGAAAGCAATTTATAATTGCTAGAGTATATGATTTAAATGCATAATTGATTGAATTGTATGAATTGTTATGTGTTTGTTTGGGTATAAATGGGGTTTATATAGATAATTAAGAGTAAGGGTAAAATCGTTATTTCACCTCATATTGAAGATTTATTATTTGATGAAATAATAGATTGAGTCCTAAACAACAAGGGTATGAATTCTTGGGAATGGGTCCTAATAGATAGAATCATGGGAATGGGAGTTAATTTACTAAGTTATATGAATTCTTGAGTAGAAATTAGAGTTAAGTGAGTATTAGTGAGTAGGGGTATTACCGACCTTTCCCATTCACTTAAAACTTTCCCTTCAGCTCATAATATCCCAACACACCAACATATCTTCTCATTTTCACCAAAAGCTGAAAAATAGAAAAGGGAAAGTAAGAGAGAGAAATGAGAGTGTAGCGACCGAAAAATCCGGGAAAGGATTCTTCGAAGGTTCAAAAAGAAGCCGCCACCGAAATTTTAGTTTAAGGGCAAATTCGGAAAATCCCTTTAGGTTTAGGACAAAGCGAGTGTAGGGTTCGGGAGTCGTTATGCATGGGGAAGGTATTAGCACCCCACGACATCATTTGTCTAATTAATTATACTTTATTTAATATTTTACACTTTTATTTTCAAAAAAATATATAGTGAAAGAAGACTTAATTAAATTCTTAATTTTTATTGCTTGACAAGAGTGGACTCTTGCTCCTACGTACCTCCGGATGCAATGGAGGAATCAAAGCTACGTAGTTCTTCCTGAAAAAGGTTTGTTGGTTGGTGTTTTTTAGTGTAGGGGTCCTAGGATTCCTTGAACTGTACAGCTCACTGATTTCCAGGACGCTGACTAACCCGATTGTACAACCGACTTAGTCCCCTACTTTTGAAAGTATTTTTGAGGTTTTTTGAAAGAAGCTTGTTTGATGTGAGGTGAGTTGGTTTTAGAATAGGTATTCTAGAACTCCTGAACTGCATGTCTGACTCATTAGTTCTAGAACAGACTAACTTGGTTGTACAACCGACTTAGTCCCCTATTTTAGGAAAAGTGATTTATTTATTTACTTATAAGTTTTTAGGATTACTGAACTGTACAACTCATTTGTCCTAGGATGATGATTAACCGAGTTGTACAACCGACTTAGTCATTTATTTTAGAAAAAATAATTTATTTGTATTTATATAAGTTTTTAGGATTACTGAATTGTACAGCTCATTGGTCCTAGGATGATGACTAACCCGGTTGTACAACCGATTTAGTCTTTTATTTGATATTTGAAGAAATAAACTAATTTGTGCATAAAAAAAGACAAAAACTGATAATTAATAAAGACTACGCTAAAAAAATAAATAAACAAATAAATAACTATATACATAAATAAATATGAATAGATATATACATAAACAAATAAATAAATAAATGGATTATATTATAAATAAATGATAAATAAATATTTATATAAAATTAACAAAATAAATACAAAACTAACCTGGACTCGACGAGTGCCGAACCGAACCGAGCAGTCTGACCAGGTCAATCGCGAACCGGACTCCTATCTGGTCCATTTTGACCCAAAGACCGCAAGAAACGCTTTGAGAATCGGAAAGCCGACTCAAAACGTCCAAATGATCAAAGACGAGCTTTTAGTGAAATGGGCCGCGAACGCTTTGAACCAAAAGATCACTTAACCCGCCAATGATCTCCCCTTTGACTTCACCTCTCAACCCCTTTTATATCCAATTGCTAGGGAGCTCTTGTTTCTTGCGAGCGATGTGGGACTAAAACAAGGTAGAGAAAGTAATTCCCCTTTAAAACACAATTCCCGTTTTTCTCAAACCTGTCACCGTAAAATTGCGATTCCGGATTCGTTAACCGTTGGATCGTCTTCCTTTTTGGACAGTAGGTTCGTGAGACATATATCTACGCTTTCACCGTTCGGATCGTTGAAACGAGGTCTGATGAGAGAGAAATTGCCTTCGCAATAGCTGCAGTTTTTGGTCCATTTTTCTCAAACCTCTCATCGTAAAAGTCCGATTCCGGATTCGTTAACCGTCGGATCGTCTTCATTTTTTTACAGCGGGTTCGTGGGAAATACGTCTTCACTTTCACCGTTCAGATCGTAAAAACGAGGTCCAAGGAGAGAGAAATTTCCTTCGAATAGTAGCTAAAAACTAACACCCGAAAATACGCAAAAAAACTATTTTTCGTAATTTTCAGAAAAAGTCCAAAATAAAATGGTTGAAAAAGTCCAAATTAAAAACTATTAAAAAGAACTCGGACAAAATTGGGGTATAACAGCTGCCCCTCTTTATTTATTATTTTCCTAGAAAAGGGGAAGTGTATTCAAATTTTCGTAGTGAAAATAGAAATAAAGATAGAATAGACGTCAATTTTGTCCGTTTAAGAGGAAGTGAAGGGTTTGAGAATGGAGGAGGAACGATTAACACTTGGCGCATTAACCGAGAACAAAATGAAGGATCACTCGGGATCTGAAGGAGCACTAAGGATTTGAAGGGCCACTTGGGGCCTTAAAGGAGCACTAAGGCTCTGAAGGACCACTAAGGGTCTGGAAGGCTGCCTAGGCCTTATTTGAAGGACCATCGGGGTCTGAAGGAGCGCAACTAGCTACGGTACTAATTAAACGGTCTATAGGGGCCTTTATACTCGAGCGGCCATGATGGGTCAAGATCAGGTCTAGAACTGATATGTTGACCATGAAGGACGTCCACTATGTCTTAGGCTGACACAACTAGTCTGAAGGACCATGCGGGGTCTGCGAAGGTCCGTCGGGCTCGACTCCGACGTTGCGACCTGGGCCACTTAGGGCACTGCTCTGAAGGACCACTTGGGGTCTATAGGGATCAACCTGGTGATCTGTGATATGATATGAGATCAACACTTAAAGCGCTGATATTAGAGGAACAAAATATAGGTATCGACACTTGAAGTCGATTCAGAAGCAATACATGTAATGCATGCACATGTAACAATTGATTTTTGGTGGGGTAATGGATGAAATGGGTGATTCCTTTCTCTTTTTGTTTTTTGCTTTTTGCCTTTTTTACTTTTTTGTATCTAATAGATGCATGAAGTGTGAATGTCAATATGATGCAAATGAAATGTTCGAATGCAAATGTTATGGTGCATGTTGTGATGATATGAAATGACTGATTGGGTGCACAAACATTTTTTGTGATGATGAGATGTGAGACTTTGGATGCGAGAGGCGGAGATGAATATTGATAATTCTTTGGAAAGATTAGATTTGATTCAAACTTCTAAGAATCTCAAGGTTGTTATTTACTGATCTTGATGTGAAAAGTCTCAGATTTGCAAGCTCGCTTTTTTTCTTCCATTATGATACCCCATGATGACCGAAATTTAGGTCCACAAAGTTAACTAAGTGGATTTTCAGTATCATATTATCAACTTGTGTTCTATCTCTCTGAAACATTGTTTAGCAAACATGTATAGTATAGTAGTGCAAACATAGATGAATGAGTCAGTTAACTTGGTTTTAGGGTATGGACAAATGCGACACATGAAAGGATGAATGACTGGCCTTTGTCAAAGTCATGAAAGGTAGGTTTTCCCAAGCCAAGAAATGCGGAACTTCCCCAATTTAGACTTGATGACAATGAGTGAATAACTTGCCTCTGTCTAGTGATGACAAGCTAGGGGTATAGAGGATGATGAATTGGGAATGCATTGGCTTTGGAATGAAAGGCGGAGTGCAAGAGATTTTTTCTCAACCCATAGAGTTTAGTGTTGCCCCATTTATGGCAAGGACAAGATTGCCCTGACTAGAGTAGTAGCATTTTGGGTAATGAGTTGAGAAATTGCCCCGGTATGTTTTTATGGCTGTGAATATAATGAAGGGATGAGATGTGTGTCGGGTGAATTTCCCAATTTGTAGGTGGAGTGAAGAGTGACAAGATTGCCCCACTTGCAATGGTGTTTCGAATGGTTGCCTTTAGTGAGATTGGGAAAGGTGATAGAGTTAGGGTTATGGGTTTTTGGAGATGGTTAAATACGGCTGTATAGACTGGGAGTGGTATGGGATGGACAATGGACAAATTTCCCCAAGTTCAAATGGAATAGATGGTGAAAGGGATGCCCTACTCTAGGATCTTGGTGACGATCCTAGTATAAACTTTTGGTTCTCTATAAAATGACTCCCAGACTATGATAGTCTTGAGTTTTCGCTATGATGACAACACCACTTGGTGATCACTAAACTTTGCCTTGGTATAATTGTAACTTGAATGAATCTTGTAGTACAAGCCCTTTGATTTCTTTTCTTTTTTTTATGATTATTTTTTTTTAGATATTTTTTTTTGAGCAAACATGTTATAAATAAATAAACCGACTTGTCCTGAATTAAAATTTTGAGAAAACAAAAGCAATCAGTCATTGATCGGAATGAACTCTAGAAGGTTGTAATTTGGCTGAAGGTTAGGGTTTATGACGAAAAGGATTATTGGGCTCAAAGAGGTGTTTGAGGATTGATGGGACAGGTGATTTTTATTGGTGGTGTAACTTGGCTAATGGGTAATGATTTATGAAGGAAAGGATTATTAGGCTTAAATGAGTGTTTGAGGTTTTATTTAGGCAGCAATTGATGTGCCTCATGGTAGAATGGACCTGTTTATGGGATGTAACTTGGCCAAGGGTTTATGAAGGATAGGATATTGAGGACAAGGGAAGTGTTTGGGCATTTATTTCAGACAAGGATCTCTTATGCGTTTAATGGTAAGAAGTATCAGCTCATAATTGTACCACTTTTGCTTTTTCGTGGTTTTTCGATCCTCTTTTTTGATTTCACTTTCTTTTTTTGATTTTTTTTCTTTTTCTTTATTTCGAGCTGAGTGACTTGATAAAAATGATACACCATTTTTGATGTGGAATTGATCCTTGTCTAGGGTGATTGAAAGTTTCTTTGGATTTGGCTTGAGGTGGGTGGCAAAGGATTTCTTGAGGATATGGGAAGATGGTCAAACTTCAATTCAAAACATGATTGCTCGTTTTCTCAAAAATTAACTTAAGGACAATAATTTATTTACTTTTATATATTTGCTCTTTTTTTTTACCCTAATTTTTGCATAGGCCACTCTTACGAGTTTTCAACCTAACGGGCCTTTTTGATTTTTTTTTTTGTAAAGAACTTGCACCAAGGGAATACAATGTTGACAAGGTGTTTTAGAGATCACGAATTTGCCCCAGTATGGAGGGCCTAAAGCATTTATTTCAATAGTGAGAACAAACCAAAAAGTCGACTAGGTAGGGGAATATGTACTTTACGGTGGTCGGGGTGGGATTAGACTAGGACGGGCGATGATGACAAGGTAAGGACATTAATTGACTCAAACAAGAATGAAGACACATGTCACACACAAGTTACTACACGAATGCTTCGTAGAGAGTTAACATCAGTTAAAACATGAAAGAAAATTTTGGCGGACCATTTCGGTCATTCATCATGGGGTGGATGAGATGCAACGCTTTGTTGATAAAAATGTAAACATGCTGCTAATTTGAAAAGTTGAGTGCCTTGAAACACCTTGAGCTTGCAACAAAGTATGGCTAAACTTTTTCCAAAAAGAATGATTTATTTCACAAGAATGTCTCACCTCTCATCACATTTTTCTTCTAAAATTATGTTAATTTTTTTTATAATGTCTGATGTAAGTATGCAAATGAATGTGCATGAAATGTGAATGAAATGATAATGTATGTGCATGAAATGATAACATATGATTTTATTTATCACGTCGGGAATTATAAACTTTTCATTGGAGAGTAAAGTACAAAATTTAATTTTGACTTCAGCGTGCACGGCTTCTCTCCAAGGTAAAGATTTTAATTCTCTGACGGTCATAAAAGTGCTTGCAACAGTAGATGTTTATTTGTTGTATTTTTTGTAGTGCAAAGAAAAAGAAAAATGCATGTGGTATATTTTCTAAAAATGCAGTAAATAATGATTTTTGATTTTTTTTTTGATAAAAGACGGTATGCATAAATCCTTTGCGACCCTAGAAATGAATCTTACGGCGTGGGTCTACGGTTTCATTTATAGTGAGCCTCACAAGGGTAGTTTTAAAGAATCCTACACAAGGTTCCTAGAGCCAAGGACCCCAATCAAGAACACTGACCCCAACAATAGGCTAGCTATTAGGAGGGATAACATCCTTAAAAGGAATCAAACTCTAGGTGAGATTTTCGTGACCACCCAACGAGACGTACGTCCCGCATGCCATCACTACACAATCTCGTTCTAACTTAGGTTTGCACTCAAGTCTGGGTAGAAGACTCTTCTCACATGCGTGTGTGATGTGTAGAGGTGTAGTGTGTATAGGAGCAGATTCAAAACAAACCCAAAGTCATAAACAAAGCAAACATTCATACAAAATAAAGTCTTCTATCCTAGGGTTTACACATCAAATAAATAATATAATGTGCAAAGATAAATAACTAAGAGAGGGGTAAAAATTAAATTAAATAAATCCTATAATTAATTAGACGAGGTTTTGACTCTCTAAAAAGTTAAGTCCCCAGTGAAGTCGCCAGCTGTAGCGACCGAAAAATCCGGGAAAGGATTCTTCGAAGGTTCAAAAGGAAGCCGCCACCGAAATTTTAGTTTAAGGGCAAATTCGGAAAATCCCTTTAGTTTCAGGACAAAGCGAGTGTAGGGTTCTGGAGTCGTTATGTGTGGGGAAGGTATTAGCACCCCACGACATCGTTTGTCTAATTAATTATACTTTATTTAATATTTTACACTTTTATTTCCAAAAAAAAAAATATATAGTGAAAGAAGACTTAATTAAATTCTTAATTTTTATTGCTTGACAAGAGTGGACTCTTTCTCCTACGTACCTCCGGATGCAAAAGAGGAATCAAAGCTATGTAGTTCTTCCTGAAAAAGGTTTGTTGGTTGGTGTTTTTTAGTGTAGGGGTCCTAGGATTCCTTGAACTGCATGACTCATCGATTTCAGACGACTGACTAACCCGGGTGTACAACCGACTTAGTCCCCTACTTTTGAAAGTATTTTTGAGGTTTTTTGAAAGAAGTTTGTTTGATGTGAGGTGAGTTGGTTTTAGAATAGGTATTCTAGAACTCCTGAACTGTACAACTCATTAGTTCTAGAACGCTGACTAACCCGGTTGTACAACCGACTTAGTCCCCTATTTTAGGAAAAGTGATTATTTATTTACTTATAAGTTTTTAGGATTCTTGGTATGCAGACTCATTTGTCCTAGGATGATGACTAACCTTGGTTGTACAACCGACTTAGTCTTTTATTTTAGAAAAATAATTTATTTGTATTTTTATAAGTTTTTAGGATTATCTTGAACCGCATGCACTCATTGGTCTAGGATGATGACTAACTTAGGTTGTACAACCGATTTAGTCTTTTATTTGATTTTTGAAGAAATAAACTAATTTGTGCATAAAAAAAGACAAAAACTGATAATTAATAAAGACTAGGCTAAAAAAATAAATAAACAAATAAATAACTATATACATAAATAAATATGAATAGATATATACATAAACAAATAAATAAATAAATAGATTATATTATAAATAAATGATAAATAAATATGTATATAAAAATAAACAAAATAAATACAAAACTAACCTGGACTCGACGAGTGCCGAACCGAACCGAGTAGTCTGACCAGGTCAATCGCGAACCGGACTGCTATCTGGTCCATTTTGACCCCAAGACCGCAAGAAACGCTTTGAGAATCGGAAAGCCGACTCAAAACGTCCAAATGATCAAAGACGAGCTTTTAGTGAAATGGGCCGCGAACGCTTTGACCCAAAAGATCACTTAACCCGCCAATGATCTCCCCTTTGACTTCACCTCTCAACCCCTTTTATATCCAATTGCTAGGGAGCTCTTGTTTCTTATGAGCGATGTGGGACTAAAACAATGTAGAAAGTAATTCCCTTTAAAACACAATTCCGTTTTTCTCAAACTGTCACCATAAAATTGCGATTCCGGATTCGTTAACCGTTGGATCGTCTTCCTTTTTGGACAGTAGGTTCGTGAGACATATATCTACGCTTTCACCAGTCGTATCGTTGAAATGAGGTCTGATGAGAGAGGAATTGTCTTCGCAATAGCTGCAGTTTTTGGTCCGTTTTTCTCAAACCTCTCATCGTAAAAGTGCGATTACGGATTCGTTAACCGTCAGATCGTCTTCATTTTTTTACAGCGGGTTCGTTGGAAATACATTTTCACTTTCACCGTTCAGATCGTAAAAACGAGGTCCAAAGAGAGAAATTTCCTTCGAATAGTAGCTAAAAACTAACACCCGAAAATACGCAAAAGAAAACTATTTTTTGTAATTTTCAGATAAAGTCCAAAATAAAATGGTTGAAAAAGTCCAAATTAAAAACTATTAAAAAGAACTCGGACAAAATTGGGGTATAACAGAGAGAAGTCGAGAGAGAGAGAAGAGAGAGTGGCGAGAGGAAGAAGAAGAAGGAATTGAAGAGAGAACCATGAATTCTTCTTGCTTGTAAGAGTTCTTTAGCTCAATCTCTTCCATTTTCAATTTCCTATTCAGTGATACTAATTTCAGAAGCTCTTTCTTCCTCATTCTCTTCTTGCCATTTTTGGATTTTGGAGCTCAAAGTGGAAGGTTGATGGAGTTTGGGTTTTTGGTGGCTAACATGTGGAATTGGAAGCTAGCTTAAGACCTTAGGAAGTTCAAAGTTGATTGGGAAGCCTTGATTCAACCCACATGGTTCGATTGGGAGGGTTTTTAGTGGTTGAGCTGCTTCTTGTGAGAATGGAGTTTGTTGAATTGCGGTTTTGAAGTGTTTGGACGCGTTTGGTACCCGTTCGGGAAGTTTCGAGATCGTGAGCTTCGGAACGTCTCGGTGGTTTTGTGATTTTCATCACGATAGGTGAGTTTTACTCGCTTAGGGTTTTTATATTATGTTGTGTTGACTGTATGATCTCTGTTATCGTTGGAATTGCATTCGTTTCGTAAATTTTGAGTCGCAAAAACCGCAAGTTGGTCATGAACTCACTGGACATAGGTTCAGTTTTTTTGAAAATGGGACTGTTATGTTAGTCCAAAAAATATGTGTCTAATTTTGTTAGAAATTAGACTTAACGCCGGTCATTTTGGCACTGGTTTGGTTCAATTTGGAGTTGTGTAGCTCGAGTTATGAGTCTCTAAATTAGGTCAAATTTCTGGAGTTAAACTGGGTATAGGTTCAGTGTTTTAGGTTTTGTGCACTCAATTGAACTCCGTTTTGAACGATTCTTGTCTCATTAGAAACTAAGCTCCATTTGCTTCTGTTAGGACTCAAGTTTCGTGCCATTTGGTCAAGTTTAGGTCATTTGAGAGGGAGTAGAAGTTGAATGGACTGATTTCATGAGTTCATACTTATGATAATATGGTATTTCTACTAGATAGAAATATTAGGGTGTTACATCGGTGTCATACCCCAATTTTGTCCGGCTTAGGGCAAAACCCTAATTTTCCTCAAAAATAAATAAATAAAAGGAAAAAGCATCATGCATTGCATTTAGGCTTCTAAAAGTTATTCTAAAGCTTCTAAAATCACTTTTGGAGCTAGAATACACTTTTGGACAAACTAGGGTTTTTCAGTGCAAAAGGGTATTTTGGTCATTTTTGCAAATAAGGGACAATTCCTCAGAAAAAGTCATTCAACATGCATTTTGAGGTATTAGAGGTCACTCCTAGGGTGAAAAGCCATTTTTGAAGTGAAAACGTGCTTTGGGCAAAGAACTAGGGTTTTAGGGTGAAAGGGCATTTTGGTCATTTCACAATAAAAAAGGTCTTTCGTCCCAAATCACTGAACAATCATCCATGATTTTATTTGAGGAGTATTTGTGCCTATTGGTGTTTGTTTTTGCGCATAAATATTAAACTTTTTGGCATAAAAATCAAGTTTTTGGATAGAAGGGTAAAATGGTCATTTCCTTTGAGGTGGGGTAAATATATCAATTTTGGGATTGGTGAGGTCATAAAATTCAGAGCCCAATCATTGAATCATGGGACATGGCCCAAAATGGCATGAATTTAGAAGAATTATCTAGAAAGGAATATTCCATATTCTTTTGAATTTTGAAAGGTCAAGTATAGTACAATAGTACAATTTGCAATTCCACTCACTCTCCCACTACCTAGCTGCGCATACTTCAGCCCCAATCCACTCCATTTTGATTTATTTTTATTGTTTGCAATTTGTGTTTAAATCTTGGCCTTCCATTCAAGTTTTGTTTGCAATCCTCACCCTTCATTTGAATCAAAATGGCACTTGTGTAATAAGCTTCATGGAAAATTACAATTTTGTAAATAAACTTATCCTTCACCACCCTCCATTAGCTGCGCACCCAGCCCTCTCTCTCCTCACTTTTGTGCCTTTTAATTACCCTCAATCCATGTGACATTGCATCTTGACCATTGATTCAAATTTTATCTCAAATCCTATTGGTTTGCAAGAAGCACATTGTCATAAATACCCTTGAGTTTGCACCCCATATAAAAACCCAAAAGCAAGAGACCAAGGGGACACACTCTCATTTTTTTACCCTAGCAACCAACCTCTCCTCCTCTCCTCCCTCTTGGCAGAAATCCTCTCCACCATATTCTCTCCATAATTTCTTCAATCATCAAATACAAAAGCTTGATAATCCTTCATTTATTCAATAACTCTCTTTCCAAGCTTCCATAATCATGCATTCATTTTCACATGTTCATGCACTCATTATTATATGATCATGCATTCATTAACCATATATCTTGCATTCATTTTCACATGTTCATGCACTCATTAACACTATATCTTGCACTCTTTTTTAAATTGTTCTTGCATCCAATAATACTATGCCTTGCATTCCATAATTGCATACTCATGCACTCACATGCTTGCTTAATCATGTACTCAATTGCCCATAGCAACTTGTGAATACTCCTTATGATTGCTATGCTTGTGTTCTTATTGTTGCCTCGGTTTTGACTTGAAAAAGGATTTGTAAGGTTCTACTTCTTTTCAAACTCGCAATTAAATGTTTTTTCCAAATAAAAACCCTAAGGCATTTTCTTAAACAAATCATTAGCCATCACTCGAAGCCGTTGCTTGTTTGATCGCTAATGAGGAGTTATTAGTGGTAGTCACTCGAAGCCTTTGCTTGTTTGGCTATCATGAAAGCTCCCACACCTTAATCAAACACCAACTAATCCAAATTTCAAAAATAACATGAGTTATTAGTGATAATCATCACCGATGCTCGCCTTTTTCAAAACAATTTCAAAAAAAGTAATACAATGTTGTCGCTTGTAATCACTCGAAGCCTTTGCTTGTTTGATTACCGGTTTCAACTCACTTTTCTTTCAAGTTAGTAATGAACGCCACTCGAAGCCTTTGCTTGTTTGGTGTTCGTAAACACTTGAGTCCTATTTCAAAAAACCCCAAAATGCAAAAGCCGTCTTCGGACGCAAGAACCGCGAGTACTACGTAGCTTTGATCCCTCATCCTAGTGAGGGTACGTAGGACCGGGTTCATGTCCCGTCAAGCACACCTTTCAAAAAAAACCATAAAAAGCGAGAACTACGTAGCTTTGATCCCTCATCCCAGTGAGGGTACGTAGGATTGGGTTCATGTCCCGTCAAGCACACTTTTCAAAAAATCACAAAAACCAAGAACTACGTTGCTTTGATCCCTCATCCCAGTGAGGGTACGTAGGACCGGGTTCATGTCCCGTCAAGCACCCTTTTCAAAAATCTTTGTTTTGTTCCGCTTTTCAAAGATACCAAAAATATTCCTTTTCCCCCGTTTTTAATAAAGCAATTTCTCAAAAGAAAAGAAAAGAAAAGAAGTAGAACGATCGTTTCAAATCAAGCATTTCAAAACCACACATAAAGTTAATGGTTCCCTTTCGGTAGAAAGGGCGCGTGGGGTGCTAATACCTTCCCCATGCGCAACCGACCCCCGAACCTACATCTCTGTGTTTTCAAAAGACCACCCGTTTTCCAAAAAGGTTTTTTCAATGTTTTCCTAAATAAATATTGGTGGCGGCTCTACTATTTTCCACGTTGTCAAACGAAAAGTCCAAACTGGATTTTTCGGGGCGCAACAGCTGGCGACTCTGCTGGGGACTACTTTTCTTTTTTTAAAAAAAAAAAGAGATGAGGGTCAAGCCTAGTTAACCTGATTGTGTGTTCTATTTGTTTGATTTGAAAATTAGTTTATTTTTCTTCTTTTCTTTTCTCTTCTCCTATATGTCTATGATTATGCTTATGCATGCATTCCTCAATTCCCATGATCCCTCTTCTTCGCTCCCTTTCTTAAGGTAAAAACATGCATTTCCCCCATTCTATTATGTACCCTCTTCTTTGCTCCCTTTCTGGAGGTAAGTCGTGCATATGACTGTTGTTGAAACCTAGTTTAGTTCATTGGTATTCTGATATTGAACCCTAGGGTAGACGACCTTTTTGTCTGGACTGTTCTGGCTTTCCTTGCAGGTGGGGTTGGGTAGATTTTAGGAAGTATGTCCTCAATCACACACTTTCACACCTTATGATTTGTGTGCTATGAGTGGGCTCCTATACCCGGATCCAACAAACACTTAGGAGAGTGGAGGCGATTAGTGACTGTCATTCGAGACCTTTGTCTGTCTGATACTCACGAAAGTCTCAACCGGAGTACGCTTTCTCATGACGCCTCACACTTGGTAGCGTTCTACATTTGTGGGTGTCGGCATGAGGATTCTATAGCTTCGGTAGCCATTGTGAGGGTGTGAATTAGAAATACATGGGAGGAGCCTTTGAAGTTGCCCTAGAACTCAGGATTCCCACCTTTGTAGGACACGAGGGCATACGAATTGTGTGCTGCATGGTAGTTTAGGACATGTCTTCCTCAAAAGAAGCTTTTTTAAAAGTTTTTCCAAGAAAATACAAAAATCTTTTCCTTCTTCAAATAAACCACTACGTGAGGCGGCACGTAGTGTGTTTCCCAAATTTTTGAACTTCCGTCCATATGCATCGCTTTTATTATCTTCACATGCATCATTCACATCATAATCGCATCATGCCGCATTCATCAAAGCTAAATATTGTAAATATCTGCATTCACATTTGCATTCCATTTGCACTTGCTCGCCGGGAACCGCTGAATAATGTACCATCTTGTCATAGGTGCATCAGAATGGAATCGAATAGCAAGACTTCACTCACTTCCCGCTTCCCAGTTGTGAAGAAGGTTGATGTTGGTAGTCTGAGACGGTGTGCAGCTCTTATGGGTCCGATTGAGAGGGATTACTTTGACCAGGCATATGGGAATATTCGTAGGCTTCTGCAGTTGGTTGTTCAAGAGGATGCTCTTGTAGCTTTGAGCCAATTCTATGACTCTGATGTGAGATGTTTCTTCTTCAAGAATTTTCAACTATCACCTACATTAGAGGAATATGAGCAGCTTTTGGGGTTCTCCAGATCCCATGCCAGACCCTACCAATATCAAGGACAATACTATACTGATGAGAAGCTTGCAATGATACTTAGGATTGGTGTGGACGAATTGAGGTTGCAAAAGTTAAAGAGAAATGGCATAGTTGGGTATCCGCAAGAGTACTTTGAGGGCCTGATGCAATCCTATGCTGTGGCAAAGAAGTGGGGTTCATTCAAGTTAGTGCTTGCTCTCACCATATTTGGGGTTGTTCTCTTTCCTCAAATAGAAAAGTATGTTGATGAAGATGCAATTGGTGCATTCTTGGCCTTCAAAGACACCAATAACCCTATCAACCCTGTGCCTGCTGTTCTTGCTAACACATACCATGCTCTCACTCGCTACAGTCAGTTCCATAAGAAGAAGATGTGTCATTCTTCTCATGTTCTCTATGCTTGGCTTATTACCCATGTAATCCACAACCGAAATGATGTTAAGGAGTTAATTTCTTATGCTCTAAGCTGTGATGTGAAGACCAGAACTGCTCTGGAGTGGGTTGAGTTTCTGAAAGACCTTCATGATCTCCAAATCCGATGGTATACAGCTGCTTGTTGGGATGACAGACCGGTGGTGGTATTCAGCTGTGGAAGTTTTCAAAATGTGCCTCTCATGGGGACTCAAGGGTGTATCAATTACAACCCTTCATTGACCTTAAGGCAACTCGGTTACCCGATGAGGAACTCACCCTCCGAAAGCATATTGTCCCGTGTTTACCTTTATAAGGGGATGCCTAAATGCGGTGATTTGCTTCGAAGAGTTCAACAATCATGGGAATCCGTAGTGCGAAAGGGAAGTGGAGAGTTGTCAAAAAGAACCAGTGACATCACCTTCAATCAATGGCTCAAGGAGAAGCTTCAGAAGACAAAATCACCGAGTCAAGGGATGCTTCCCCTTGAGGAGGAGATACCAGAGCCTTATGTCCCTACCCATGAGGAGCTGAATGAAGTCAAGTTCGCTTTAGCAAAGGTGGAAGAGGAAAAGAAAGCATTGCAGGCTAAGTTAGAGGAGATGGCTTTAGAGAAGGAAAAGCTAGAAGAAGAAAATGCTGTCAAAATGATCGCTGTGGAGGAAAGTGTTAAGAGATTCAAAGAAGAAGAGCGAGGCAAGATCGAAGCCCAGAAGTATCTGAAGGGAGCCAGAGAAGAACTCCAAAGGTATAAGCAGAAAACAAGGAAGGCACTTGAGGAAGCTCAAGAATGGAAGACAATAGCCATTGAATCCGGACAAGAATCACATCTGGTGGCAGAATTGAGGGGTCAGCTGAGAAACCTTGAGCGGGAAAGAAGTGCCGTTGATGAGACTCTCAAAGAATATCAGCAAGCCTTGAGATTTGAAAGAGGAGTATTCGATGAATTGAAGAGGGACCTCCGTTGTCTAGAAGAGGCCTACAGACAGGTCCGAGCTGAGAGCCAATATTGGGAGAAACGCTTCCTAGATTTGATTGGAAAGATTGAAGATCAAGAGATCATTAAGGAGCTCAGGGACGAGATCCAGCTGTTGAAGAGCAAGTTCTTAAAGCTGTCAGAGCTGGCCAGTCAGGCTATGTTGGGGGTCCCCAAGAACCTGAAGATGGCTGAGGCTGGGATGCATTTCTTCAATACCCCACCTGAGGTATACCAGTTTGTGAAGTACTGCAGAACATTGGTCACAGAGTTCAAGGAGCAGTCTCAAGGTGCAAGTGTTAACAAGAAAAGGAAGAGAGTTGGGGAGCTTGAAGCTATTTGTCTTTGATTTGTTTACTTGTACTCTTCAGCTTAAGCGTTTATTTTGAGCTTTGTATTCAAGAATATTGTACCTTTTCTTTATGAACATTGTACTGTCTTCTCCCTTTGATGAAAATTGGTGAAGCTTTGAATTCTTGATGAATGAAGTATGCTATTTCGATTCCTCATTTACTTCACTTCCTAAATCAAAGAAACGTTTATGCGCTTATGACAAGATAAGGTATCCCGTGGTTCCCGGCACCAAGTAAACATTGTGCATGCATTCATACATCCATTCATACATTTATTTTGATTCTTATGCAATAAATATTTAAATAAGCAGAAAAGGCACGCTGGTTCACTTTCACCGTTACAACAACGGCTTCAAGCGAGACTAATGGCAAGTAATCCGGAGAATCCGAGAGGTCGAGATTGAGAGTCAGATGGATCCAGATGACCCGGTTATAGCAATACTCAACCCTGAGCAACTGGCTCAGGAGAATCAGGCTTTGAAAAATAAGATGGGTGCTATGGAAGCCCAGATGCATGAGATGATGGTCACGCTGCAAGGTTTAAAGAATGGGACAACTGTTGAAGGCGTCGCTGTAGTGGGTCCTGACGGCGTCACTTCTTTCGTTCCTCCTCCAGTATCAGCAAATGCTACGGCTATAGTTCCTCCGGGATCCGGGGTCGGTCACCCTGTGTTTTCTTCAGAAATGAATGTGGCAAGTCAGTACACTCCACAAAGATATCCTTGGGGTATGCCTGCTGGGTACGTGCCACAAGCTGTTGGACCTACTCCTGTTGGTGTGGCTGCACCTAATCAAGTCACCGTCGCCGTGTCTGGAGGAGTTGCCGGAAGGCCGCAGATTCAGACCCCTAGTCCTCATGCTGTGCCCAGTCCTACTCCGTGGCCTGTAGTACATCCTCATGGCGTTCCTCAGCCTGGAGGATATTATTGCAGTATGGGGAACCACCCCCAAGGACACATGTTTGAGGGATCACAGCCAAATGATCTGATTCGTGCACTTGAAGAAAGAATAAGGGCAATGGAAGGTACTGGTGTCAGAGCCAAGGAAGCCCGTGAACTGTGTTTAGTCCCAGATTTGATTCTGCCGCCAAAGTTCAAAGCTCCTGAGGTGGACAAATACAGAGGAGTCGGCTGTCTAGAGAGCCATGTTACAATGTTTGTCCGGAAAATGGGTCCCTATGCCAATGACGACAAACTGCTGATTTACTGCTTCCAAAACAGTTTGGCGGGAGCTCCGCTAGATTGGTATATGAAATTGCAATCCTCTGAAATTCGTTGTTGGAAGGATTTGTTTGAAGCATTCATGAGACAATATAAGTACAATATGGACATGGCTCCGGACAGGTCACAATTGCAACACATGAGTAAGGGCGAAAAAGAGACCTTCAAAGAGTATGCTCAGAAATGGCGAAGCATAGCTGCCCAGGTGCAACCTCCTCTGACTGAGAAAGAAATGGTGTACATGTTCCTGGAAACCCTGCCCGCAATTTACTATGACAGGCTGATCACTAGTGTTTCAACTAGCTTCTCCGATATGATAGTCTTCGGGGAAAGACTTGAGCACGGCCTACGAAGTGGGAAAATCTCAAATCATCTCAGTAGCGCTGGTGGTTCAAGCAATCAGAAGAAGTACCAGTCCCATTTCCCTAAGAAGAAAGAAGGAGAAACTAATGTCATCTCAGGGGGAAATTCATCTTTTGGTACCCCTCCATCGCAAGCTGTCCCATTCTCTGCTCCTGCGTCACCCCAGCAAAGTAGTGACAATCACAAGGCTCAGGGTTATCAGTTCAAGAAGCGGACTAGTTTTGATCCAATCCCAATGACATACACTGAGTTGTTTAATCACTTGACTTCCAATAACCTGATCAACACTCGGCCAATGAAAGTTGTTCAGCCGCCATTTCCCAGAGGGTACAACGCTAATGCTACCTGCAGTTTCCATGAAAACGGGGTCAGCCACGCTGTAGAGGAATGTAAAGCCTTTAAGCATGTGGTGCAAGACCTGATAGATGCTGGTTGGATCTCGTTTAAGCAGAATAGTCCAAATACAACAATCAGTCCATTACCAGGTCATCAGGGGCCAGCTACCAATGCTATAGAAAGTGCTGTTGGCAAGTTGTTGAAGAAAGTGCAAGAGATCAAGACTCCTCTAAGTACCATTTATGCTGAATTATGCCGGGCCGAGGTTGTTAAAGAGGGGTGTTGCCATGAAGAAGGGTGTGCTGACTCTTTTTGCGTGGGAAGTTGTGAAAGCTTTAAGATGATCCTGCAAGACCTGATGGATCGGTGTGTGGTCCAGATACCCTAGGGGAAGTCCCAAGAAAGCGAAAGATGGAGAATGATATTCGATGGTGCGTCAAATGTATGGGGGAACGGGGCAGGTGTTGTGTTGATATCTCCTGACAACCGCTTTATTCCTGTCACTGCAAGACTGAGTTTCTATGTCACAAATAACATAGCTGAATATGAAGCATGCATCCTAGGTATTCAGGCAGCCCTAGAATGGAAAGTTAAAAGGCTAGATGTGTATGGGGATTCAACCCTGGTTATTCATCAAGAAAGAGGTGATTGGGAGACCAGAGATCCCAAACTGATTCCTTATTGTGATTATATTCAAGAGTTGATGAAATCTTTTGATGAGATCACCTTCAAACATATCCCTCGAGGTGAAAACCAGGTTGGCCGACGACCGCAACATCGTTTTCTATGTTCAATGTCACCGTGACAAGAGCGACTAATATCATAATTCAAAGACGGAGCTCGCTCGCAGCATCACTATCGCGCACAACAATAGATGAGGAACCCGACGAGAAACCTTGGTATCATGACATCAAGCAATACATCACTAATCAGGAATACCCACCTGGGGCATCAGAGAATGACAAGAGAACCCTCAGAAGATTGTCAAGGAATTTCTTCTTGAGTGGTGAGGTTCTTTACAAAAGAAACTACGATATGGTTCTCCTGAGGTGCGTTTCCAAAGAAGAAGCCGAAAGAATCATGAGAGATGTGCACGAAGGCTCGTTCGGAACCCATTCCAGTGGGCACACCATGGCCAGAAAGATCCTAAGGGCGGGTTACTACTGGTTGCAGATGGAGTCAGACTGTTACAGCTTTGTAAGAAAGTGCCACAAATGCCAGATCTATGCTGATCACATTCATATGCCGCCTGCTAAATTGAATGTCTTGACTGCGTCTTGGCCGTTCTCAATGTGGGGCATGGATGTCATAGGTCCAATTGAACCCAAAGCATCAAATGGGCATTGTAACGCCCCAAATTTTATTAGAAATTATTTAAAGTTGATTTGATAAGATTGCATTATTTTGATTTATTGTGTGGGTGAGCCATTAAATTAGTTGAATAAATATATTTTATATTTAAATGTATTTTTATAAGCTAATTGTGATATATGAGTGTTATTCATATTTATACTTATTCATTTTGTTTTTATAAAATATTAGTGTTTGAGATATTATTTCCTTAGAACATTATTTTAAGCTATTGAGGTATTAAAATAAGAGTTGTAGGGAAATTGGGGGTTTTAAAATGATTTAGGGGTGAATTCTACTCTTTTACTCGCATACAACCCCTCCCTTGATGCTTACACCCCCCGTTTTCCAGCCCAATGGACCGAACTGCTCGGCCCATTCCTTCCTTCTTCTTCCCCAGCGACGCAGCAACAGAGATGGAACCGAAAACAAAAGAAAACAACCTCCGCCGTTCTTCCCCTTCCACGCGTTCTCCACCTCCCTCCACGACCGAACCCCAAAGTTCACCTTCCCACTCGGATTTTGCCGCTGATTCTGAATCCGACCTATGTTCCTTCAACCGTGGCTCCGTTTTACTCGTGTATTTGCGACCCGAACCGCAAATAAAACCCAGAACCGTAAATACCTTTGATCCACTTCCAAATGGGTCGCATGGTTGGAGAGAGAGAGAGAGGGACGCAGGGAACGGAGAGAGAAAGGAAAGGATGGAAACCGAGAAGAGAGAAGGAGGGGGCGTAGAGGAAGAAGAAAAGAAAGGGGAAGATCTTCATGGATCTTCAATAATAGTAAGTGATTCCTTCACCATTCCACTCCACTTTCAATTCTCTTTCAATGGGTATAAGTTTCATGAGCTAATTTCTTTTCAATTTCATTACACCATTGTTGACCTATTCAAGCTCAAAGTTGGAAATCAATGGAGTTTTGGGAAATTGGTGGCTTGTGTGAGGATTTTGAAGCTAGCTTGAGGTTCAGGAAACTCAAGTAGGGTGTTGAAGGCTGTGGGTTTCGGTTTGGACGTGATTGGAACGAATTCGGAGTGTGCTCGTGAGTTTCGGAACATCTCGGTAGCTCGTAAGGTTAGGGGACTCTCCATTGCATTTATGATAATTTGTAGGATATGTGTTATAGGTAGAATAGCTCTAGGAATGATTTGTTGTGTGATATTGTTGTTAATTTTATGTTGATTGGTGTTTGGAATGTTTGATTTGGTCCTAACATGATGCTTGTTGTTGTAAAACATGAGTTGTGAATTATGCATAATATATGTTTGATGAAATGTTGCCATGAAGAGAAGTTTGTGTATATGATAATTGAATGAAATGGATTTAATGTCCTTATATGTGTGGTTGTGTGAGAAATAAATTGTTGAAGAGAAAATTGGATTTGAAGTGTTGGGTGGGGATGTTTGAGGGGGGAGGGCGCCAAATGCCTAAGCAAATGGCGCCAGGGGGCTGGTTGTTGCTGGAGGTCATGATTGTGCAGGAAGGGGCGCCATTTGCTAGGCAAATTGGCGCCCAGTTTACTGTTGGGTGAGCTGTGTTTTCGGTCTGGGTTGTTTCGGCAGGAGGGGCGCCAATTCCTGGGAAATTCGGCGCCTGTGATTAGGTGTGTGGCGTGTGTGTGCTGGAATGGCACGGAACAGGGCGCCAAAATGGGCAGCCCTGCATGTGTGTGTGCGCCTGTGAGTGGCGCGGTGCAGGGCGCCAACCGAGCGGCCCTTATGCGCCTGTGAGTGTATGTGTGCTGTGTGTGTGTGTGTGTTGCGCTAGTGGGGCGCCAAAGTGGCTGCCCCTTGGCGCCTAGGTGACCTCAAATGTGTCTAAGAGGTGGTTTAGTCCCTAAGAATTAATTTAATCCTTGGTGTGACTACACAGTCCCTAAGAATTAAATTAATCCTTGGCGTGACAAAATAATCTCTTAGTGTCCAATTAATCCTAATAGGTTAATATAGGTTCCTAAATACTAAATTAATCATTGTGTGTTAAAATAACCCTTGGGTACTAAATTAAACTGTTGTGGGTCAAAATGGTCTTAGGAGGGTGTTAGTGCATGGGTGTGATTTAATTTAATCAAATAGTGATGTTGGTGAAATGATGACAAGTGGTGAGTTAATGTTGAGGTGTTGAATTAATAAATGATGTGGGCTTCGGCCAAAGCGAAGAGTTAAAAAGCGAAGAGGGCCTCGGCCAAAAAGTGACGAGTTGTGTTGTGGTGATGTTTTGGGTGATGTGACAATGAATGTGGTGGTAATTGATTGTGTATGTTGCATTGTCATAGTGTCGCATAAAGCACATGCATAAGCGAAGTGGGCTTCGCCAAAAGCGAAGCTGGGCTTCGCCAAAAAGCGAAGTGGGCTTCGGCCAAAGCGAAGAGTTAAAAATAAAGCGAAGAGTAATGGATCCACATGCATATTGCATACATGCATAAACTCATACATTCATGGAATGTCTGTTGGTACGTAATTAATTGGTGATGGTTGTTCTAGTAATATACTTGAAATGGTAAATGTCTTAATTGTGAATAGTTAATGTTGTTAGATGCTGTCTGCTTATAATGCTTATCTTACTTGTTATTATTTATGTAAAGAGACTCACCCTAGCATTTTATGTTGCTCGCTCGTGGCGACATGCGCGTGTGATTCTGAGTGAGGATGTCTAGGCTTCCTTGGGATTTTGTGTCGCTCCGATCTAGTAACACCGGGGATTGGGGTTTAGCATTGTTGTTTTATGATATGGATTAAACTGATTTAATGTTATGTATTGAGCGTGTCGAACTCAATTTTATTTTTCCGCTGCTGTGAACTGTTTCTGGATTACTGTAAACACTAAACAGGTTTGAGGGTTTTAACCCACTTGACTATGATGTGGATGTTATGCATTTGAAGCGTTTGATTTTTTTTTATGTGTTGCGACGATGTTTTATTAAATGTACCACCCTCTTTGAGGTGCGTGGAAAGGTTTTGAAAAACTCTGATTTTTATTAATTGAACTAGCATTAAATATAAGGGGGTGTTACATTAGTGGTATCAGAGCAGTTCGGTCCGTCCGGCCAAGTTGTCGAGTCTGTTAACCCTCGAGTCGTGGTACTCGTTCTAAATCATAATTATGTTGCTGTTTATTACTGTTAATTTTGTTGGTTGTTCATTAATTGATGTGCCTTGTGACTTAATTGTTAGATTACGATTGAAAATTATATTGTATTATTGGAGTGTATGTGACTGAACTGTGTGACTGGTGGTTATACCATTGATTTTGTCTGTTCGTGACTGTTGTTTATATCATTAAGATATGTGATTAAAAGAGTTCTAACGACGTCAAAGGAGTGAAAGTCGTGACGACGCCTTCGCACTCCGGACTGCGTTAAAAGTCTTTTAATGTGGTAGATATAAATTTGGAAGAAAGTAGTTTTTGTGACCTTAATTAGTTGGTTGCATGAGTAGGAGGGACTGATCACCCCAATCACTCATTCCCAATGAAAGAGGCGACAATAACTCAATGTTATTACTCACTTTGGATGCACGCGCTAATTTTAATTCAATTGACTGCTTGATTGGTTTGTTAGGATATAGAGGGTACCTTTATACGACCTAATCTTAGTAAATTACACGCTAGACAATAATTGCAGGATTGTTTGTTGAATATTGTTGCGCTTGATTGACATTTCTACTAGAGGTTAATTGTTCTTTGTCTTTGAATAGGAATTTGATCTGACTTGTGCTTAATTGTTTCGAAGATTGTATGCCAAAATGAAATAGTGTGTAATGCTATATTTTCGTTATCTCAATTAAGGTTGCATGACTTGAAGTTTCGATATTTTCAATGTTACTATTTGACTTGTTTCGTGAGCATGATGTGTTTTGTCAAATTTAATAATTAATTTCCTTACCTTCTTAGCGTATGTCGGAAGTTAAATTTTGAACTAATAGGTAGTTGTTGCATGCTCGAGTGATAGTGAGGTTGGGGTTCCTGTAGTTTCCTTTTGACAAAACCGAGAATTCGTGGTTTTACGAAAAGCGGTACTCGGAAAATTTTTGGGCTATTAGGAGTGAAAGTAATGGAAGGGTTAGTGTTGAATTCTGTTTCCGAATTGTTTTCTGATTCTTATTTCAAAATGTGACATGACTTAGGTCTTTAGATCGATTAGGTTATAATTTGACGTTGTTTGAAAATGATGGAGTTTTACACTAACTGCAAGGTTAGATAAGATAGAATTTTTATGATATGGGGAGGCGAGTTCAAAAATGACTGTCAAGATTTTAGAAACAAACATGGCTAATTTTAAGTACCTTCTGAGTGTGAATTACAATTGTGAAAATTTGTTCGGTTTGTGATTTAACTGTGGCCTTTGTTGTTGATATTGACATTGTTTGCCACTTCTTGGAAATTGTTTTACGAGGCTTATAAATCTAATGTGAAAACTGTGCAATGAGACTTTTGTGCACTTCTACTACTTGACTAGTTTTCCTTGCTAAGAATTGACGAGAGTATTTAATTTCATCTGTTTAAACTAGGATCAAATCTTGTACCAAAACAATTATATTATGCAACATGTGTTGGTTGTATTATTTGTAATATGAAGTCAATTCAATTTGGTAGAATTATGTACCCATAATATTTTCTAGGGAAGCTGTAAAAATTGCATGCTAGCCAATCCCTAGGAATGGAGAAAACCGAAGAAGATGCCTAAATGTCTAATCTTTTCGGATATTGTGTGTTTAATTTATGTGCATGATTGGTTATGCTTACTTGGTGTTTGAATGAGATGCATGAGTGTGTGATAATTATAATTGGTTTTTGGTAATTGATCATAATGAGTTTTACTTGCTTAAGATTTTGTGCTTAGAACGAAAACATGATTGTTATATAACTTAAGAGTAGGGATGATGTCAGAATCAATGTCTTAAGTCGGGATTCATGGGGACCGGTAAAGCTATGCATACTGTTGCGAACTTTCTGAAAATGTTGTTTTTATAAAACTCGGTGTAGAATTATTAGTAATGGTGGCTGAAATATTATGGTTGTTTGTGTTGTTGAATGCACTGTTTTGAAATGTTCTGACATGAGTCTAGTATTTCAGAAACTGAGAACGTTTTACTAATTGAAAAAATTAGGTGGTTTGTCATTTCGAAAACTTGATTGAATGCTTGTTAATTTGCCACTGATTGGGTTAAATTCGGAGTTGTGGAACTCGAGTTATAGGTGAAACAAGTTAGGTTAAAATTCTGGAAAACAATCTGGACACTGTTTCAGTCTTTTGAAAAACTGGTACCGTTTGGTTGAGTCAAAAATTATGTGGCTGAGTGTTTCGAAAATAGACTTAAAGCCGGTCGTTTTGGCACTAGTTTCATTAAATTCGGAGTTGTGTAGCTCCAGTTAGGAGTCTCCAAAGTCGAGCCAAATTTTTAGAGTCAATCTGTGGGAAGGTTCAGTTTTTGCAAGTTTTATGTCCACAAACGAACTCCGTTTTGAACGATTATTTTTCCATTAGAAACTATACTCAAAATGTTTTATTCGGGCTGAAGTTTTGTCCCATTTGGTTAAGTTTAAGTCAGTTTAGCGTGAAATGAAGTAGGGGAACAGGATCTGTCAAGTCTGAAACTGTTTGGGCTGTTTCTAAAAACTGTACTAATTGGCTCACTGTTTTGAAACTTTAACGATATATTCAGAAACTACACATCTGTGGCTTTCCAACAAGTATTTATTTGTAGAAATCCGAGGTCGTTTACTATTTTAATTAATTCGCCAAAGTAGGCGCAAAGTTGCAGAATTTTCTGCACCTGAATTCAGAAAGAATAATTTGAACGTTGAATAAAATGATTAATTGTGGGATAGGTTAAACTTGAATTTTGTTGTTATGATTGTGTAATTGTTGATGTGAAAAATATTGGATATATGATAATTGTTGAGACTGGTATTGTTGTGATAATTACGGTTGTTAGGTTGTTGGGCCTCTGGCCATATTTGTTGTTATCTCTTGCGTTGGGTAGTCGAGTGGGAATTTGACAACCTACAGATTGGAATACCAAAGTGGGGGAGTAAGAATATAGGGAAGAGTGTTCGATCTGTTGTGTATACGATAGGACTTGGAGGAGGACGGTTAGAGGGATAAGAAGAGTGGAAGTTGATTCGTGAGTTTAGCGTAGATCTTCGAGGAGGATAGCAATCGTTCATATAAGATAGTGAAGGGTAAGAGGAGTTCTCAGTTTCGTGGAAAGCCGTATGATGTTTCAGGTGGTAAGGGAGAGGAGAGTCTAGGCAAAAAGCCAAGTGGGGGAGACGCTACTGCGGGGATTGTGTGTCATTCTTGAACCTGTGGTGGCGATTTATGCTTAGGATGAAAGTGCACAGTTATGTGACCTAAGAGGTGGAGTCAATATATTAGGTTGAGACCCATGAGGAGAAGTAGACGCATACGTTAGTGTTTCACAGACCAAAGAATAGAACTTTGAAAGGATTGTAGGTGGGTGTACCGAGGTTAACATTAGGAATTTAAATCGTGTAAGTTTTCGAAGAGATTAAGTGCGAACTAGATTCATCTTGTTGCTGAGATTGGCGTGATTTTCGAGGACGAAAATATTCTAAGTGGGGGAGAGTTGTAACGCCCCAAATTTTATTAGAAATTATTTAAAGTTGATTTGATAAGATTGCATTATTTTGATTTATTGTGTGGGTGAGCCATTAAATTAGTTGAATAAATATATTTTATATTTAAATGTATTTTTATAAGCTAATTGTGATATATGAGTGTTATTCATATTTATACTTATTCATTTTGTTTTTATAAAATATTAGTGTTTGAGATATTATTTCCTTAGAACATTATTTTAAGCTATTGAGGTATTAAAATAAGAGTTGTAGGGAAATTGGGGTTTTAAAATGATTTAGGGGTGAATTCTACTCTTTTACTCGCATACAACCCTCCCTCGATGCTTACACCCCGCTTTTCCAAATGAATGGACCGAATCGCCTGCCCATTCCTTCCTTCTTCTTCCCAAATGACGCAAAGAACAGAGATGGAACCGAAAACAAAAGAAAACCTCCGCCGTTCTTCCCCTTCCACGCGTTCTCCTCCTCCCTCCACGACCGAACCCCAAAGTTCACCTTCCCACTCGGATTTTGCCGCTGATTCTGAATCCGACCTCTGTTCCTTCAACCGTGGCTCCGTTTTACTCGTGTATTTGCGACCCGAACCGCAAATAAAACCCAGAACCGTAAATACCTTTGATCCACTTCCAAATGGGTCGCATGGCTGGAGAGAGAGAGAGAGAGGGGACGCAGTGAGGAGCGGAGAGAGAAAGGAAAGGATGGAAACCGAGAAGAGAGAAGGAGGGGGCGTAGAGGAAGAAGAAAAGAAAGGGGAAGATCTTCATGGATCTTCAATAATAGTAAGTGATTCCTTCACCATTCCACTCCACTTTCAATTCTCTTTCAATGGGTATAAGTTTCATGAGCTAATTTCTTTTCAATTTCATTACACCATTGTTGACCTATTCAAGCTCAAAGTTGGAAATCAATGGAGTTTTGGGAAATTGGTGGCTTGTGTGAGGATTTTGAAGCTAGCTTGAGGTTCAGGAAACTCAAGTAGGGTGTCAAGGTTGTGGGTTTCGGTTTGGGCGTGATTGGAACAATTCGGAGTGTGCTCGTGAGTTTCGGAACATCTCGGTAGCTCGTAAGGTTAGGGGACTCTCCATTGCATTTATGATAATTTGTAGGATATGTGTTATAGGTAGAATAGCTCTAGGAATGATTTGTTGTGTGATATTGTTGTTAATTTTATGTTGATTGGTGTTTGGAATGTTTGATTTGGTCCTAACATGATGCTTGTTGTTGTAAAACATGAGTTGTGAATTATGCATAATATATGTTTGATGAAATGTTGCCATGAAGAGAAGTTTGTGTATATGATAATTGAATGAAATGGATTTAATGTCCTTATATGTGTGGTTGTGTGAGAAATAAATTGTTGAAGAGAAAATTGGATTTGAAGTGTTGGGTGGGATGATGTTTGGGGAGGGCGCCAAATGCCTAAGCAAATGGCGCCAGGGGGGCTGGTTGTTGCCGGAGGTCATGATTGTGCGAGGGGGCGCCATTTGCTAGGCAAATTGGCGCCCGCCATCATTGGGTGAGTTGTGTTTTTCGGTGCAGGTTGTTTGGCGGGAGCGCCAATTCCTGGGAAATTTGGCGCCTGTGATTAGGTGTGTGCCGTGTGTGTGCTGGAATGGCACGGAACAGGGCGCCAAAATGGGCAGCCCTGCATGTGTGTGTGCGCCTGTGAGTGGCGCGGTGCAGGGCGCCAACCGAGCGGCCCTTATGCGCCTGTGAGTGTATGTGTGATGTGTGTGTGTGTGTGTTGCGCTAGTGGGGCGCCAAAGTGGCTGCCCCTTGGCGCCTAGGTGACCTCAAATGTGTCTAAGAGGTGGTTTAGTCCCTAAGAATTAATTTAATTCTTGGTGTGACTACACAGTCCCTAAGAATTAAATTAATCCTTGGCGTGACAAAATAATCTCTTAGTGTCCAATTAATCCTAATAGGTTAATATAGGTTCCTAAATACTAAATTAATCATTGTGTGTTAAAATAACCCTTGGGTACTAAATTAAACTGTTGTGGGTCAAAATGGTCTTAGGAGGGTGTTAGTGC
The DNA here is from genome assembly GCA_020916435.1 of Oxytropis ochrocephala. Taxonomy (NCBI): domain Eukaryota; kingdom Viridiplantae; phylum Streptophyta; class Magnoliopsida; order Fabales; family Fabaceae; genus Oxytropis; species Oxytropis ochrocephala. The sequence goes on from CM037089.1 coordinate 96,260,240, forward strand.
ATGGGTGTGATTTAATTTAATCAAATAGTGATGTTGGTGAAATGATGACAAGTGGTGAGTTAATGTTGAGGTGTTGAATTAATAAATGATGTGGGCTTCGCCAAAGCGAAGAGTTAAAAGCGAAGAGGGCCTCGGCCAAAAAGTGACGAGTTGTGTTGTGGTGATGTTTTGGGTGATGTGACAATGAATGTGGTGGTAATTGATTGTGTATGTTGCATTGTCATAGTGTCGCATAAAGCATATGCATAAGCGAAGTGGGCTTCGCCAAAAGCGGCTGGGCTTCGCCAAAAGCGAAGTGGGCTTCGCCAAAGCGAAGAGTTAAAAATAAAGCGAAGAGTAATGGATCCACATGCATATTGCATACATGCATAAACTCATACATTCATGGAATGTCTGTTGGTACGTAATTAATTGGTGATGGTTGTTCTAGTAATATACTTGAAATGGTAAATGTCTTAATTGTGAATAGTTAATGTTGTTAGATGCTGTCTGCTTATAATGCTTATCTTACTTGTTATTATTTATGTAAAGAGACTCACCCTAGCATTTTATGTTGCCTGCTCTCGTGGCGACATGCAGGTGATTCTGAGTGAGGATGTCTAGGCTTCCTTGGGATTTTGTGTCGGCTCTGATCTAGTAACACCGGGGATTGGGGTTTAGCATTGTTGTTTTATGATATGGATTAAACTGATTTAATGTTATGTATTGAGCGTGTCGAACTCAATTTTATTTTTCCACACTTTGAATCAAGCTTACGATTATCAAACACTAAAATGTGTTTTGAGGGTTTTAACCCACTTGACTATGATGTGGATGTTATGCATTTGAAGCGTTTGATTTTTTTTTATGTGTTGCGACGATGTTTTATTAAATGTACCACCCTCTTTGAGGTGCGTGGAAAGGTTTTGAAAAACTCTGATTTTTATTAATTGAACTAGCATTAAATATAAGGGGGTGTTACAGGCATCGTTTCATCCTGGTCGCCATTGACTATTTCACAAAGTGGGTTGAAGCTGCCTCGTATTCAAGTATAACCAGTTCAGTGGTTGCCAAGTTTGTCAAGAAAGATCTGATCTGCCGTTACGGTCTTCCCGACAAGATCATCACTGATAATGGCAGCAACCTGAACAGCAAATGATGAAGGACTTGTGCAAAGAATTCAAAATTCAGCATCACAATTCATCCCCGTACCGTCCCAAGATGAATGGGGCAGTTGAAGCAGCCAACAAGAATATCAAGAAAATAGTGCGGAAAATGGTGGTAACCTACAAGGATTGGCATGAGATGCTTCCCTTTGCTTTGCATGGCTACCGTACTTCAGTACGCACTTCAACCGGGGCAACCCCTTTCTCTCTGGTATACGAGTCAGAAGCAGTGCTTCCCATTGAAGTTGAAATACCATCCCTGCGGGTACTAATGGAAACCAAGTTGGAAGAAGCAGAGTGGGTACATGCTCGTTTGGATCAGCTAAATCTCATTGAGGAGAAGAGAATTACAGCTTTGTGTCATGGGCAATTGTATCAGCAGAGGATGAAAACTACCTTCGACCAGAAGGTTCGCCCCCGAGAGTTCAATGAGGGAGATCTAGTACTCAAGAAAATTCTGCCTATTCAGAGTGATCCCCGTGGGAAGTGGACGCCCACTTATGACGGACCGTACGTGGTCAAGAAAGCCTTTTCCGGAGGAGCGCTGATACTCACCAACATGGATGGAGAGGATCTCAGAAACCCAGTCAATTCAGACTCGGTAAAGAAGTATTATGCCTGAAAGAAATAAGTGAAAAAAGAGAAAGATGAGCCAAGTAAGAATTAGCTCGCTAGGTTGAAAACCCGAAAGGGCGGCCTAGGAAAAATTAGAGCGACCCGGTGGATTGAAAACCCGCAAAGGGCGATCCAGGCAAAAATTAGGGTCAGAAAGCTTGAGCATGAAAAGTAAAGAAAGGCATGCAACTCCCCTGAAGACTTGGATGAGGGAATGATCAAGGTTAAGGACACAAACGTCAACACTGCTCCACAGAGACGGACAGTCAGAAATTAGCTTCTCTCTTTTTTCGTGTCTTTTTGTAGTTTAAAGCTTTCAACTGTATTGAACAGTCATCGTAACATTCTGTACGATTGGCTTCTACATCAATAAACTCAACTTTCTCATGTCTTGTTTGTTGATTATTTTCTGCTTTTTCTGCTCAAAATAAACGTTTTATGATGATGGTGATCTTGAACTGTAAAACATGTGCATACATCATAGAGCATTACAAATCATTGCGAAATCTTTAAAAGTCACGGGAAATAAGCAATTTCCCAAAGAAAATTAATCTTACAAAGAAGGTTGCACCCACAAACCATTCCAGATGGCGAACTGTAAGGCAAACTTGCATTCGATTCATGAGCCCTGCAGTTTCCTTCGGCCTCTCAGACTTGTGCCAGGAGTATCGGGAGTCGGTTGAACCAGTAAAAGAATACGCCTTTGTCAAAAAAAGCAAAAAATACATGATCAGAAAAAAGTAAGCTGATCGAAAAAACAAACGACCAGAAAAGGAAAAGAATCAAATAAAAAACACACATAGTCAGAAAAAAAAGAAAGCTGACCAAAGAAAATCAGGAATAACATCTCATTGCATTCATCATCACGCCAAAATCATAGCATTGCATGCACTCGCATAACATGCTCTTGCATAACATGCCCTTGCATAACATGCATTCATATCCCATGCACCATGCATTTGCATCTGCTAACATGTGCAGGTACACATTACCAGATAAAGCTGAAGAAAAGTCCGCCAACCCGAGCAGCCGCCTTCAATCCAGTACGCCAGCATTGGCCATCTCAATTAGTCAATCAACAGGATTTGCGAATCCCTTCAGGACCCACGTGTCCCTTCAGGACCAATATGTCCCTTCAGATCCCGTCGTTATCGAGCACCGACGAATCGTCAGACCCTAGAGTCCTTCAGTTTAGTTCAAATCAACAGTCTAAACAGCGACTTTGAACTCGACCTTCATCTCACCAAGTCATCACAGAGCATGATGGATCGGCCCCTCAGACCTCCTGTCCTTCATTTAGCCAAGTCATCACGGAGCATGACGGATCGGCCCCCCAGACTTCGTGTCCTTCAGACTAGCTGTGTCGGTGTAAAGCATAGTGTAAGTCCATCAAGGTAAAACGTATCAATTCCCCAACTTGATATTGAACCTCAGGCCGCTCGAACAGGCCACCTTCAGAGCCCAAGTGCTCCTTCAGAGCCGCAAGTGCTCCTTCAGAACCTAAGTGTTCCTTTAGAGCCACGGGTGCTTTTTCTTTATTGCATTCTTTATCACTTTCTTTGTCTCCTGCCAGTGTCGGCTTGCTAGAGGTCGATACCTTCTTTATTATTTTCTTTACCGCTTTATTTTTTTTCTGCTTTTGCTGCCTGATGATTGACACTTCATTCATTACCGTCATTTTTGGCTGGCATCCATTCACCCAAAAAGGAAAAGAAAATTTAGGTTTTTCCTATGTAGACAAAATCGGTATAATTTCTGAATTCTTTATCTCTATTTTGCCTCAGAATATGTTTCGGCCAATTCATATTCCTTGTTAAAATCCAGATAAAGAGGGGCAGCTGTCATACCCCAATTTTGTCCGGCTTAGGGCAAAACCCTAATTTTCCTCAAAAATAAATAAATAAAAGGAAAAAGCATCATGCATTGCATTTAGGCTTCTAAAAGTTATTCTAAAGCTTCTAAAATCACTTTTGGAGCTAGAATACACTTTTGGACAAACTAGGGTTTTTCAGTGCAAAAGGGTATTTTGGTCATTTTTGCAAATAAGGGACAATTCCTCAGGAAAAGTCATTCAACATGCATTTTGAGGTATTAGAGGTCACTCCTAGGGTGAAAAGCCATTTTTGAAGTGAAAACGTGCTTTGGGCAAAGAACTAGGGTTTTAGGGTGAAAGGGCATTTTGGTCATTTCACAATAAAAAGGGTCTTTCGTCCCAAATCACTGAACAATCATCCATGATTTTATTTGAGGAGTATTTGTGCCTATTGGTGTTTGTTTTTGCGCATAAATATTAAACTTTTTGGCATAAAAATCAAGTTTTTGGATAGAAGGGTAAAATGGTCATTTCCTTTGAGGTGGGGTAAATAAATCAATTTTGGGATTGGTGAGGTCATAAAATTCAGAGCCCAATCATTGAATCATGGGACATGGCCCAAAATGGCATGAATTTAGAAGAATTATCTAGAAAGGAATATTTCATATTCTTTTGAATTTTGAAAGGTCAAGTATAGTACAATAGTACAATTTGCAATTCCACTCACTCTCCCACTACCTAGCTGCGCATACTTCAGCCCCAATCCACTCCATTTTCATTTATTTTTATTGTTTGCAATTTGTGTTTAAATCTTGGCCTTCCATTCAAGTTTTGTGTGCAATCCTCACCTTTCATTTGAATCAAAATGGCACTTGTGTAATAAGCTTCATGAAAAATTACAATTTTGTAAATAAACTTATCCTTCACCACCCTCCATTAGCTGCGCACCCAGCCCTCTCTCTCCTCACTTTTGTGCCTTTTAATTACCCTCAATCCATGTGACATTGCATCTTGACCATTGATTCAAATTTTATCTCAAATCCTATTGGTTTGCAAGAAGCACATTGTCATAAATACCCTTGAGTTTGCACCCCATATAAAAACCCAAAAGCAAGAGACCAAGGGGACACACTCTCATTTTTTTTACCCTAGCAACCAACCTCTCCTCCTCTCCTCCCTCTTGGCCGAAATCCTCTCCACCATATTCTCTCCATAATTTCTTCAATCATCAAATACCAAAGCTTGATAATCCTTCATTTATTCAATAACTCTCTTTCCAAGCTTCCATAATCATCCAAGTTTCATAAAAATCCACCCAAGGAAGAGGATTTGCGTGAGGATCTAGATTGTTGGAGGTGTTCCCTCAAGTGTTCTTGCTCCTATTTCACATCTTTATTCCTTTTCTAGTTATTTCTTGAGGTAAACATCTTATCTCTTGCATTTTTAATTATTAGCATGTGATTCTTCTTCTACTCCTCTTTCCTCTCTCAAAGAGGCTTAGAGGGCTCATTTCAAACACTATGTCAAGGACATTGGGAGCCTTGGGTGTTTGAAGTGAGCCCTTGGCCTTGAAGAGAGTGTTCTTGTGTTTTAACCATATGTTTTGCATTTTCACACTCATTTTTTCACTTTTCCATGAATAAAGAATTTTTCACACATTATATGCATCTTCTTGTTCATATCATAACTTGTAAGTTGAGCTTTGGTTTGATTCATGAGTGTAGGGGTTTCGGTTTTAGGCCTTAGAATTTAGGGTTTTTTGTTGCTTCCTTTTCACTCTTTGAGTTGTGTAAATAAAATGCATGATGTACTTGATTTGCATGATTTGTTCTATGTGTTGATTATGAGTTTGGCATGAAATAATGTATTGTTTTGTGCATATGTGATTTCGGTCTTAGAGGCCTTTTTAGGGTTCATTTTAGTGCTTAAAATGTGTGTTTGATCTTGTGTAGAGGTGTGTAATGGTGTTAATGTGTTTTTTCACTTTTTAACCACTCATTCATGTTTTTACCTTACCACTCATTAACTTTTTACCAAAACTAAACAAAAACATTTTACCTTTTTACTTTACCCTCTCATTAAATAATTACCATTCACCTCATGCATGTTTACTTTACCCTTCACTAACTTTCTACTAAAAGTTTTACTACTTGTCTATTTGCAAAATTACCCAAAACATTTTTACACTTTGCATTTCATCACTTGTGCTTACATGTTCATGCATCTATATGTGCCTATGCCTCTTGTATCCTCACACTCTCTTACATGTTCATGCATCCATTAACACTATGTCTTGCACTCATTATTATATGATCATGCATTCATTAACCTTATATCTTGCATTCATTTTCACATGTTCATGCACTCATTAACACTATGTCTTGCACTCTTTTTTAAATTGTTCTTGCATCCAATAATACTATGCCTTGCATTCCATAATTGCATACTCATGCACTCACATGCTTGCTTAATCATGTACTCAATTGCCCATAGCAACTTGTGAATACTCCTTATGATTGATATGCTTGTGTTCTTATTGTTGCCTCGGTTTTGACTTGAAAAAGGATTTGTAAGGTTCTACTTCTTTTCAAACTCGCAATTAAATGTTTTTTCCAAATAAAAACCCTAAGGCATTTTCTTAAACAAATCATTAGCCATCACTCGAAGCTGTTGCTTGTTTGATCGCTAATGAGGAGTTATTAGTGGTACTCACTCGAAGCCTTTGCTTGTTTGGCTATCATGAAAGCTCCCACACCTTAATCAAACACCAACTAATCCAAATTTCAAAAATAACATGAGTTATTAGTGATAATCATCACCGATGCTCGCCTTTTTCAAAACAATTTCAAAAAAAGTAATACAATGTTGTCGCTTGTAATCACTCGAAGCCTTTGCTTGTTTGATTACCGGTTTCAACTCGCTTTTCTTTCAAGTTAGTAATGAACGCCACTCGAAGCCTTTGCTTGTTTGGTGTTCGTAAACACTTGAGTCCTATTTCAAAAAACCCCAAAATGCAAAAGCCGTCTTCGGACGCAAGAACCGCGAGAACTACGTAGCTTTGATCCGTCATCCCAGTGAGGGTACGTAGGACCGGGTTCATGTCCCGTAAAGCACACCTTTCAAAAAAAACCATAAAAAGCGAGAACTACGTAGCTTTGATCCCTCATCCCAGTGAGGGTACGTAGGACCGGGTTCATGTCCCGTCAAGCACACTTTTCAAAAAATCACAAAAACCAAGAACTACGTAGCTTTGATCCCTCATCCCAGTGAGGGTACGTAGGACCGGGTTCATGTCCCATCAAGCACCCTTTTCAAAAATCTTTGTTTTGTTCCGCTTTTCAAAGATACCAAAAATATTCCTTTTCCCCCGTTTTTAATAAAGCAATTTCTCAAAAGAAAAGAAAAGAAAAGAAGTAGAACGATCGTTTCAAATCAAGCATTTCAAAACCACACATCAAGTTAATGGTTCCCTTTCGGTAGAAAGGGCGCGTGGGGTGCTAATACATTCCCCATGCGCAACCGACCCCCGAACCTACATCTCTGTGTTTTCAAAAGACCACCCGTTTTCCAAAAAGGTTTTTTCAATGTTTTCCTAAATAAATATTGGTGGCGGCTCTACTATTTTCCACATTGTCAAACGAAAAGTCCAAACCGGATTTTTCGGGGCGCAACAATCGGTAATTAATAGTATGAATAATATATAGTCAATTCAAATGTAAAAGAAGAATAATCAAATCTTATAAAGAAGAATTCCAGTCAAATCTTATAAACAAAATTCAATTCAAATCTAAAAAAACTAAATAAAACCCTAAATTAATAAAACCCAAATATTACACTCAAAGTATTCACTTCCTCTACCTCACCCCTTAATTCTTGTTCTTTCTATATATAATAAGACTCGGGTTAGGGGGTATTTGTACGTCATCAACCACTCTCTTTTACACAATCACTCCTTACTTTTCCAATCACCACTTTCCTACATTACCATCCATTATACGCAAACACCCCCATCCCCCTCTATATTCGTCTTCACTGTCACCAATTCACCAACTACATTTCACTTTTCCATTATCTCCTCCACTCCTAATCCGGTGCCATGAATTTTAGGGAACCACAACCTTATGCACCAAACTTGATGATGGTGTGCCAAAATTCCTTCCCCAACACCTTCACACCCTCCATGATGATGACCCCTAACACCGCTCGGTTCCCTCTCTTCAACAACAACAATATTCTCCTCTCTTTTGAGCCTTACAAGAATAATAACAATAGCAAAACGACACTAGCGAGATCAACAACGATACTCAAAACCCCGTGTTGTGGCCTCTCGAATCCTTCAAAAGGAAGAGGGAAGGCCACGAAAGCACTCATCGCCAAATGGTGACACTTCTTTGGGCTTAGCCTCAACCCACATGTCGCCTTCTTCTTCTTCCATCAAAAAAAGTAGAGGAATGGGAAGGCCACTTGGCTCTAGAAAAAATCAACTCGATGAGCTTGGTAACTTTTCAATTATGCCAACCTCAATTGTTACTTTCTTTTGCTATCATTTCATTATTTTCAAACTACATATTGGTTCATTTCTCAAGAGGTCCTATTGTTGCTAAATTTACCCCCCCATGTATTCTTTGTCGAACCTAGCGAGGTATGCTTGCTCTATAGAGCTCTCCCATACTCCCATATATATATATATATATATATATATATATATATATATATATATATATATATATGAATGTTACTGTTTTATTGATTAGTTGACTCCCAACGTGAACATGTCATCATCTGTTTATTTATTTTAAACTAATTATTGATTAGTTTAATTTATAGATTGCAATGTTAATATAAATTCTTTGTTGTTGTTGAAGTCTATGTTGATGGGTTATTATTGTATGCCAACAGATATTCTTACCAGTATGTTTATCTTGTTGATAGGATGTTGCTGCACAAATTATGGCCTTTTGTAAAGGAGGTAAGGATTGTTATCATTTTGTCTACTAATGGTTGATGAATCCCCATCACATGATGGTTCTTAGTATGAAAAAGAGGATTTTATGTGAAGATTTTATTGAATGTAGGGAAAATGGCAACACTAAAAGAGTAAATTGTGCTAGTTGAAATTGAATTGCTTTGCAGTGTTTACGCTTGGTTTTTGTGGTGTTTTTGTGCCCCAGGACTAGGTGAAAGGAAGAACGAAGAAATGCAAGCAAACGGACGAAAAAGTGCCAAGGAATGAAGTGGCGGCCCTGTGGCGCTGAAGTGTCACTGAGGCGCCATGAGGCGACAAAGGAGTGCGAGAAATAAAAAGTCCTCGCCCATTCGCGCCCCTCTCTCGCATGAGGCGCCAGGTGAGGCGCGAGTTCAGTAGCGCGTCCTCCAATCGGTGGCGCTTAAGTGTCGCCGAGGCGCCCGGCCGCGCCGATCGGCCGAAAAACACGATAAAACACGCAAAGCCTGCGTTTTGAGGATCTTCGGCGTTTTGGGACGAATTGAAACCCTAGCACACCGAGAGAGTTGGTGGCGGTGCTGACCACCATCGAAGAATCAAGCCTTGGGAACAAGAATTGAGACTTCGAATGTCATCATCATCATCGTTATTATCTTGTAATTCTCTCTTTTCCTTATCTTTGATCATGTGTAACTAAACCCCAATGTTGGGGATGGATAAATTCTCGATTTAGATTTATTGTTCTTTGGTTTATCTTGATGATTTTTATCGTTCTCTCTCGTTTGTGAATTGATATTCTGTGTTTAAACTTTCTGTAATTGGGAAATTATAGAACCTATATTCTATTCAATAATTTAACGGAAGTTCTTATTATTGGATTGTTTGATTTTCAATTCCTTCCATTCGTAAGTTTAGGAATATCCTGCGAATTGATGTATGTGGCGAAATCCTCGCGTTTAATGCTTGTTGTTAGTAGATGCACCTAAGGAATTAGGGCTTTTATCAATTAACAAAGACCTATTCACCTAAGGGATTAGGGCTTAGTTAGAATTGTGGATTCGATAGCAAATGAGAGAGAGAGATAACTTCTGAAAATAAATCAGTAACGATAGCATGAAATCGGAAGACATCCATCCCTAGCGTTTTCTCAACGTATTTCTTCCATCGTGTTCAGTTTTCTCGTAGTTAAAAAGTCAAAAACAATTTACCGTTTTACCCTTGAGATTCATAGCTCAACATTACCAAACAAAACCCCTTTCAACTTGGTTCAAATTAGTCGTTGCATCGTAGTTGGCAAATTAAATTCGATCCTTGAGGACGATATCCCGGTTCTTACCGGTTTTATTACTTGCACGATTTGGTACACTTGCCAAATAGTTAACAAGTTTTTGGCGCCATTGTTAGGATCGAAATTGATTTACTAATTATTTCAAGGCAATCAAGCATTCGAACCGTATATACAACAATTCATTTCAGTTGTAGTTTTTCTTTATTTTTATTTATTATACCGTTGCTTTGACACTTGTCTTAGTTCTTGTTGTTTTTCAATTGCATGCGTGGAGCAGAGATCCTAAAGATTTACTCTACAATCCGGAGATCGAGAAAATTGCAAAAGCGAATCGAAAGGAAGCAAGGTTAAGAAAGCAAAGAGAGCAACAAGTAACAACCGGAGAAACTCTGTGCAACCCAATTGTAACTCAAGTCATGGGGAAAATCCGCCGCTTCGCACTCTTTGGCGACTTTGGTAGAAGAAATCAAGGCGCCCAAGCCTATACCTTCCAACTCTGTGGGAGCCGTGGCATTTGAGATCAAGTCTTCAATCCTCAATGCCTTGAAATCAGAACAATTCTCTGGTTTACGATGCTTATGCAAGACCCGAATCAGCACTTGTTCCAATTCTATGAAATTTGTGGGTCCACAAATCCTGCTGGAGTGTCTGACGACCAGAAAAAATTACGTCTCTTTCCGTATACTTTGACCGTAGGGCTAAAGACTCGGATCAACACTATCCCAAAGGAACTATCAACAATTGGGGTGATCTAGAGAGCAAATTTCTCGAAAGGTTTTTCCCAATTTCTAAGTTCATCAAGAAACGGGCCGAGATATCAAATTTTGAGCAAGGGGATTCAGAGTCTTTGTATGACGCGTGGGAAAGGTTCAAACTCCTATTAAAAGATGTCCTTCGCATGGAATTGATGAGTTTTTTCAATTGCAAACGTTCATCATGGGTTGCGCCTCAAACTAGAATGATGCTAGATGCCTCACCGGAGGATCTTTAGGTACCAAAATCATTTGAAGAAGCCAAACAATTAGTAGAGCATATGGCTTCTAATGAGTACCGTTTGCAAAATGATAGAGGGCAACAAAGAAACCGGAATGTTAGAGTTGGGCGCCAATAGTGTTGTGTTGGCTCAACAAAAGGTAATGTCTCTACAAATTGAAGCTCTTACTAAGCAATTAGCTCTGCTTTTTACGGGGATCTCAACCCCTGCGATCGCTCAAGCGGTAAACTGTGGTGCATGTTGTAACACCCCATTTCTACCCGGCGATTTGTAATAAAAATCGAGTTGAAAAATTTATTCTTCAATGAAGTGCTACATTTGAATCATCTCAAAACTACATAGAAACATAACACAATCTTTGTAATACATCAAACAATACGCAACACCATAAAAAGAATGGGATTTTCTCAAAACTTTCATTCAATGGTTCCATGCCCCGAAATAATCATCATGCTCTCTGTACGCAATGGAAAAATAGAGACAAATCTAGGGAGACAAACAACGGTCCTCAATCAATCAACACCTAAATATATCATAATTAAAAACAAAGTACAACAATGAACAAGCTCAACATCTAGAAGCTAAACCCATCCCCTAGGTGTTACGTGAATCGTGAGCGACCGACCAGGAAACGAAGGAACCAAGTCCTTCACTCATCGTTACTGTGGTAAACAACAACGAATGGGTGAGTCTCGAACTATATAATAAAAGGGATAATAAGCGGTATATAGACATAGTTTACAAAGATACTCAAACACACCAATCATCAATCAACAATATTCATGCACTAATGGGAATGTATGCAATGTCAAGATGCATGTGGTACCATTGGCCCACCGCCGCCTCTCGGCTTCACAATCACTTTATAAGGCCCCGGCGCCTCGAACTTCACAATCATTTTATAAGGCCCCGGCCGCCTCAACTTCACAATCATTTTATAAGGCCCCGGCCGCCTCGAAGCCACAATCATTTTATAAGGCCCCCGCCGCCTCGAGCTTCACAAATCATATTATAAACTCTACGATCGCAGCCAATGTATGCATGAGACTCCATGAACATGCCATAACACCATCATACATCATTAACATCATTTCCCATTACTCGTCAATTTTAGTTTTTAGCCCCATGGCTCATGCCCCATGGCATCAACAATCACAACCTTTACTACCTCGTTTTAGCCCCCATGGCTTATGCCCCCATGGCATCATCAATCACAACATTTACTACCTCACCTCAATCATGTCCCGAGTATTATCCACGCTTAAAGGACTAGAACCTCACACAAGGACCTAAGACACCATTTAGGACCAAACTAGCACTTAGGGACCAAAACATTTCTCAAAGGACCAAACATTTCTCAAAGGATCAAACATTTCTCAAGGACCAAATCATTTCTCAAGGACCAAAACATTTCTCAAAGGATCAAAACATTTCTTCAAGGATCAAAACATTTCTCAAGGACCAAATCATTTCTCAAGGACCAAAACATTTCTCAAAGGATCAAAACATTTCTTCAAGGATCAAAACATTTCTCAAGGACCAAATCATTTCTCAAGGACCAACACAACACATAATGGACCAAAATAGCATGTTTGGAAAGAAGTTGTTTGAAAACAATCAATTTTGGTCTTATTTTCTTTAAGGAAAGAAATCGATTTTCCTCTTGTTTGTGAAAGCAAGGAATCGATTTCCTTCTTGTTTTTGAAAGCAATGAATCGATTTCTATCTTGTTTTTGGAAGCAAGGAATCGATTTCTATCTTGTTTTTGGAAGCAAGGAATCGATTTCTATCTTGTTTTTGGAAGCAAGGAATCGATTTCCTTCTTGTATTTGAAAGCAATGAATCGATTTCTAAGAAGCAAGCAATCGATTACCATCTCATTTTGAAAAGCAAGGAATCGATTATTGACTTGTATTTAGAGCTAAAAATCGATTTTCAAACTAAGTTTTAACAAGCCATCAATCGATTTCCCTCTTATAAAGACAATGTCAAAATTTATTTTCACAAACATTTTCATTCTCACGTACTGTTAACAACATCCTCAGAAATCATCAAACATCCTCAAAATTATCAACCAACCTCAGAAATCATCAAACAACATCAGAATCCATCAACAGCATCAAAATTCATCAACAATCAATCACACATACATGTCAACAACACGTCAAAACACCATTCAAAGCATAAAACCCTAACTCTAACATAGGAAATCGATCCAATCAACAACAAATCATTCAATACTCACATTCCATCCTCACATAACACTAAAAAGAGATCCTACGATCTACATACAACCTATTATACTCTCTATTATAGAGTGAGACTCCCCTTACCTTAGGTTTTCACGAAAATGGAAGATTTCCACAAGTCACCTACAGAACCCCAACAATCCACGCAATTCAACACTTCTCCTCTCCTTCTCACGATCACACCTAGGGCTTGGTTCACGGTTCTCTCTCTCCTTCCTCTTCTCCCTAGCGCCGATTTCCTTTCTCCTTTCTCCCTTCTTTCGTTTTCTTTCTTTCTTTTCTCAATTGGTGCGAATTGCACCAACCCTAGAGCCTAAGTCATTGGGCTTGGGCTCTTGGGTCGATACTTACCACCCCTAATTATTGATACTTCTCCTTTTCTTTTTAATTAAAACACCATCCTATTGTTTTATTATAACTACTCCATGAAACACCTAAGTAATTTAATTTAATAACTACTTAATTATTTTGGGGCGTTACAACTCTCCCCACTTAGAACATTTTCGCCTCGAAAATCTAGTCAAACCCCAAACACTACCAAATCTCTTCTTCATCTCTAACCGTCCTCCTCCAAAGTCTATCGCATACTTGGCGCGGACTAAACACCCCCACTCACAAACTACAACCACCTAGACAACTAGCACTATCCACATTCTTCGATCATTATTTCCTCGATTCGGCGCGGTAAGTGATTGGGCGGCCGTCCCTCCTACTTATTCACCGGTAACTCCGGAAATAATAACCGACTCGTCACCTCCAAAACCCACCGACTTACTCATGACAATTAATCATGGACATGGTTATGCTCTAACCTAGCCATACCCGAGATTACATCTAACCTATTCAACGGCAGCAAGTAAGATTCACCACAAGGTCCCGTCGAAGATCGACAAGGGACACCGAGAACACAACACACAAAACAAGACTCGGACTCAACGATATTGTATCGACCTCTCACAAAGCTAGGTACAACTCAAATCGAAGACGTTGTATCGGCCTCCCACAGCTAGATACAACTCAAATCGAAAATATTGTATCGACCTCTCACAAAGCTAGATACAACTCAAATCGAAAGGTATTATATCACCCTCTCACGGGCTAGATATAATTTCGCACTCTAGAATACCACATGACAACACGCACAACCACACATCCCAACCACAATCATAGTGCGGTCAAAACATCAAATGCGCACCATCCTCACTTGTCACGAGCTAGGTAGCTCATCACAATGATATCAAAGCATAGTCATACATCACATATTATAAAGAGATATAGTGACAAGGACACACACATGGTTTACTCAAGACATTTAGTTATTCGAATCCAAATAATTCTTTATACTCTTAAATTCGTCAATAGTAATCATTTCTTATTCAAATAGTAAAGCATCAAAATATTAACATAAGGTTAATTACTAACTCTAATCCCATTGCATTCCCTTTTAATGTGGCATACAATATTTACGCACACAAAATGTTACACTACTTGTTGGCTCTTTTACTCATTCCTCAAGGCAACGGCATTATTTTATATTCATAGTTCAAGTTTGAGACACGACAAACACACCAAAACAATTCAATTTAAACGATCTCTACAAAAATAATAATATTTAATCACACATGAAGATCATACCAAAGATGTCACATAGGGTACTCAATTAACATCATTAACTTGGGAGTTCCATAAAAGCAAATGTGTAAGAACAATATCTACAATGATACCAACATGCATTCTATCCTTAACATGTATTCCATATTTAGCTCATTAAACCACACAACACAATTGGCACAACTGCGAAATAATCTAATAGGAATTCGTTTATTAAAAATAAGTTTGATACCAATATTGTATCCAATCGTAAAATTTGTTTATTAGGGGTTCACAAACAATCTCATAACTCGCCATTTTCAACTTACAAAACCACGTAACACAATTAAGGAAGTAACAACCAAAATCAGACAATAAAATCAGTTGTAGACAATTAGAGTTCACAATTAGTTTAAGCATGCATTATTCTAGTCACCTCTACAGTCATATTTCCTAAATTTCAATGAAACATAATTCCACCAATCAAACACTAAACATTTACATTTATTTAAACATGTGAAAAGAGGAGTAACTAGACTCGAATAGATTACAAAGGCAAAGAAAACGGACTCCAAACACTTAACACCAAGCGGTCATACTCGAGAAGGAAATCAAAGTGTTCAAGTGTGCAACATCAAGAGTGTGGAACAATTCTTTACTATCGTCTAATTGAAAACTAGAAGGATACACCACATAGGACCTATACACTTCACAACTTCAATAGAATTAGAAATACCACCCAAAATGAGAGCCAACGGAAAAATTCTTTCATAAAACCAATTTTCAAATGTAACGAACTCACCGTCAATCCAACATGGTCAAATGATGATACCTATAGGTTTTTGGTTCCATAGAATAACAAGCTAATAAGGAGCCTATCCATTTTATGACGTATAGCTCAAAGCGACTCAAAAATCTTTTCTTTGGGTTAATAAAGAAGTAAGTGAGGCGCATTCTACCTAGCTTCGTAGAAGGGAAGATAAAATACTTAACACTACAACTTTGATCAATTACCCATTGTCAAATAAAATTAAAACACGAGTACAAACATCGTTTTAATTTTAAGAACTCGGCACTTCAAGTTATTCAGAAAACAGCACGTTAGATTGTAGAAAAACAACACATTCTTAATTCGAAGCCGTAATGCAAACGACCACTTTACGCACCATTAGAATTTGGCGCCTATACACCCGTGGGGATGCATAGGTTACATGCTTTCAAAACATTAATTTCCTTTCAAAACGTCTCAACCCATTGCGTTATCACTTAACCTTAGAAACCTCACATTTAATTTGGAAGACATCACGTTTAGTTTAGAGAAACATCTCGTTTTCAGGCTTAGAAAACATCACCTTTAAAGAGTGGAAAACATCACAATTTAATTGTAGAAAGCATCTCGTCTTAAGTTATATGACATCCCTTTTCGTTTTTGAAAACATCGCATTTTAACTCGCATACAACTTCAAAACAACACCCTTACAACATAAAGACAAATTTCTTTACTCAAAAAAACAAGACAAAGAAACTTTGAACAATATAATACAACACACTAGTCACTTTAAAAAAATAGAACAAATGACTTGAAACATCACAAATAGCACACCATTTATTTTAAATAGAATTGTAACCTTGATTTCTTTGAAAGCATCAAATCCAATTATCAACTCTACGAACCATTATCAATTCATTCGATTCAATTTAATCATCACTTTATATTTAGAAAATACACTCTTTTCTTTTAGAAAATACCACATTTCAAATGGGAAACATCACATTAAAATTGAATAGAACGGTATTTTAATTATAAGTAAACAATGATAAAAACAATGGCCATAACACGCTACAACAAAGGCGCAAAACAACAATAAACAGAGTGGAAAACAACACCTCTTTCAAAGATAAAAATAGCGCTTCATTTTTGTAAACGGCGTATATAATTATTTTTTTTTTTTTTTTTAAAAAATGCAGCACTCATACCTCAATTAAAACGCGGCGGCAAAGACCCTAACTTATAAAAACAAAGACTTCATCTTCACAAAACCGCACTACACTTATTTCATAAAACAACAACTCATTCTACAAAAATAAACTGTAATACAGCAACTCATTTGGTTGGCAAACAGCGACATTTTAAATTGACAAAACAGCGGCATTTTTATTCTTTTCAAAACAGCAACAGCATACGATTTTTTAGTCACTACACATAGCATCCTCTCAATTTATTTTCAATTTCGTTTATCATCTAAACACACAATTCAATCACCACATACAACTCAACATTCAATTAAGGCTAGAACATCCCATGCATCGTATCTCAATTCAATTTCAAGGTTCATACGACAAGAAGATTTTGAACAAAACAACAGAGACATGGTTCACGCATCAGGAAAACAGTACAGCACACATTACCAGCAGGGTATCTCCCCCACTAGTTCTCTTACCATAAGCAGTCTCCAGTCACTTTTTACCTGCAGGAACATCACTACCACACAACCATTGGTTAGAACTAGACGGCAACACTCGACTGCCGACTGACACGACGACTCGACAACTTGGTGGAAGGACCGACCATTGCTCTGATACCACTAATGTAACACCCCATTTCTACCCGGCGATTTGTAATAAAAATCAGAGTTGAAAAATTTATTCTTCGAATGAAGTGCTACATTTGAATCATCTCAAAACTACAGTAAACATAACACAATGCTGTAATACATCAAACAATACGCAACACCATAAAAAGAATGGGATTTTCTCAAAACTTTCATTCAATGGTTCCATGCCCTGGGAAATAATCATCATGCTCTACGCAGCGGAAAAATAGAGACAAATCTAGGGAGACAAACAACAGTCTCGTCAATCAACACCTAAATATATCATAATTAAAAACAAAGACAACAATGAACAAGCTCAACATCTAGAAGCTAAACCCATCCCCTAGGTGTTACGTGTCGAGCGACCAGGCCAGGAAACGAAGGAACCAAGTCCTTCACTCATCGTTACTGTGGTAAACAACAAATGAAGGGTGAGTCTCGAACTATATAATAAAAGGGATAATAAGCGATATATAGACATAGTTTACGACATACTCAAACACACCAATCATCAATCAACAATATTCATGCACTAATGGGAATGTATGCAATGTCAAAGCATGCATGTGGTACCATTGGCCCACCGCCGCCCTCGAGCTTCACAATCACTTTATAAGGCCCCGCCGCCTCAACTTCACAATCATTTTATAAGGCCCCGCCGCCTCTCAAGCTTCACAATCATTTTATAAGGCCCCGGCCCGCTCGAACTTCACAATCATTTTATAAGGCCCCCTACCGCCTCTCACTTCACAAATCATATTATAAACTCTACGATCATGAGCCAATGTATGCATGAGACTCCATGAACATGCCATAACACCATCATACATCATTAACATCATTTCCCATTACTCGTCAATTTTAGTTTTTAGCCCCCATGGCTCATGCCCCCATGGCATCAACAATCACAACCTTTACTACCTCGTTTAGCCCCCATGGCTTATGCCCCATGGCATCATCAATCACAACATTTACTACCTCACCTCAATCATGTCCCGAGTATTATCCACGGTTAAAGGACTAGAACCTCACACAAGGACCTAAGACACCATTTAGGACCAAACTAGCACTTAGGGACCAAAACATTTCTCAAAGGACCAAACATTTCTCAAAGGATCAAACATTTCTCAAGGACCAAATCATTTCTCAAGGACCAAAACATTTCTCAAAGGATCAAAACATTTCTTCAAGGATCAAAACATTTCTCAAGGACCAAATCATTTCTCGAGGACCAAAACATTTCTCAAAGGATCAAAACATTTCTTCAAGGATCAAAACATTTCTCAAGGACCAAATCATTTCTCAAGGACCAACACAACACATAATGGACCAAAATAGCATGTTTGGAAAGAAGTTGTTTGAAAACAGTCAATTTTGGTCTTATTTTCTTTTAAGGAAAGAAATCGATTTTCCTCTTGTTTGTGAAAAGCAAGGAATCGATTTCCTTCTTGTTTTTGAAAGCAATGAATCGATTTCTATCTTGTTTTTGGAAGCAAGGAATCGATTTCTATCTTGTTTTTGGAAGCAAGGAATCGATTTCTATCTTGTTTTTGGAAGCAAGGAATCGATTTCCTTCTTGTATTTGAAAGCAATGAATCGATTTCTAAGAAGCAAGCAATCGATTACCATCTCATTTTGAAAAGCAAGGAATCGATTATTGACTTGTATTTAGAGCTAAAAATCGATTTTCAAACTAAGTTTTAACAAGCCATCAATCGATTTCCCTCTTATAAAGACAATGTCAAAATTTATTTTCACAAACATTTTCATTCTCACGTCATCATTAACAACATCCTCAGAAATCATCAAACATCCTCAAAATTATCAACCAACCTCAGAAATCATCAAACAACATCAGAATCCATCAACAGCATCAAAATTCATCAACAATCAATCACACATACATGTCAACAACACGTCAAAACACCATTCAAAGCATAAAACCCTAACTCTAACATAGGAAATCGATCCAATCAACAACAAATCATTCAATACTCACATTCCATCCTCACATAACACTAAAAAGAGATCCTACGATCTACATACAACCTATTATACTCTCTATTATAGAGTGAGACTCCCCTTACCTTAGGTTTTCACGAAAATGGAAGATTTCCACAAGTCACCTACAGAACCCCAACAATCCACGCAATTCAACACTTCTCCTCTCCTTCTCACGATCACACCTAGGGCTTGGTTCACGGTTCTCTCTCTCCTTCCTCTTCTCCCTAGCGCCGATTTCCCTTCTCCTTTCTCCCTTCTTTCGTTTTCTTTCTTTCTTTTCTCAATTGGTGCGAATGCACCAACCCTAGGAGCCTAAGTCATTGGGCTTGGGCTCTTGGGTCGATACTTACCACCCGGAATTATTGATACTTCTCCTTTTCTTTTAATTAAAACACCATCCTATTGTTTTATTATAACTACTCCATGAAACACCTAAGTAATTTAATTTAATAACTACTTAATTATTTTGGGGCGTTACACATGTAACTATTGTGGTAGAGAGGCTCATGAAGGTGATTGTGCTACTCATGGAGATTCCAATGAACAGGTCAATTTCATGGGAAACTATCAGAAACAAGGAGGGAATCCATATTCTAACACCTATAACCCTGGGTGGAAGAATCATCCCAATTTCTCATGGAAAAATAATGATACAGCTGGGTCAAATCAACAACAGCAATCTCAGCCATCATCTCAACAACAAAGACAATCTTCTCCATTGGAGAATGCTCTAACTCAGTTCATGCAGATGACGAAAACCACGTTTCAATCACAAGAGCAAGCCATGAAGAGTATGGAAAAGAATCACGAAGCTTCCATAAAGAATTTAGAAACTCAGATTGGCCAATTATCAAAGCAGCTCGCTGAATCATCTAGTAGTGGATTCTCCGCTACCACCATTGATAACCCAAGGAATGAAACTGCTAAGGCTATTTCACTAAGAAGTGGTCGGGAGTTGAAAACGCCTGTGGTGACTTGTGAGAAGAAGGTGGAAGTAGAAAATGAAAAAATTGAGTTAAGTGAAAAAAATGAAAATAAAAAAATTGGGGAAGTTGAAAATGAGCAAAGTGAAGAAGGTGTGAAGTCTAACCTTAATGAAAACAATTTGTTCTCTGATGTGCAACAAGGGAAACTGATCCTGAGATTCCAGGATGAGAAAATTACTTTTAGTGTTTTTGAAGCCATGCGTCATCCGGATGACAAAGGACAGTGCTTTAGGGTAGATATGATTGATAATTCTGTAAAAGAGACCTTTAGACAGGATGTGCCATCTCCTCCATTGGAGAATGTAATTGTAAATTCTATTGAAGAAGCAGACGAGCATCTGGGTAGTGAAATAGAAGAATGTATCCGGCAATTTGAAGCTTCTCAAGTAGAAAATGTCTCAAAGAAAAGGGAAGAGATAGATAGGGGGGAGAGTCCCGAGAAAAGATCCTCGAATTGAAACAACTCCCCTCTCATCTCAAGTATGTATTCCTTGAAGATAATGATCTTCGTCCAGCTATCATTAGCAGCTCTTTGACCAAATTGGAAGAGGAGAAGCTGATGAGGGTACTAAGAAGCAACAAAAATGCATTGGGTTGGACTATCTCCGACCTCAAGGGGATAAGTCCAGCTTTTTGCATGCACAAAATCAAACTGGAGGAAGAATTCAAACCTGTGATCCAACCTCAACGGAGATTAAATCCTACAATGAAAGAGGTGGTGCGTAAGGAAGTTTTAAAGCTCTTAGAGGCCGGCATGATTTATCCTATCTCAGATAGCTCATGGGTGAGTCCGGTTCATGTGGTCCCTAAGAAGGGTGGTATGACGGTAGTGAAAAATGATAAGAACGAGCCGATTCCGGCTTCGGTATTACGGGTTGGAGGATGTGCATTGATTACCGAAGGTTGAATCAAGCAACTAGAAAAGACCACTTCCCATTGCCGTTCATGGATCAGATGCTGGAAAGGCTAGTGGACAAGCTTTCTATTGCTTTTCGGATGGATATTCGGGTATAACCCGATAGCGCTGAGACCCCAAAGATCAAGAGAAGACAGCTTTCACGTGTCCCTTCGGTGTGTTCGCATATCGGAGGATGCCCTTCGGGTTGTGCAATGCTCCAGCAACTTTTCAAAGGTGCATGCTTTCTATATTCTCTGATATGATAGAAAGTTCAATTGAGGTATTTATGGACGATTTTTCTGTTTTTGGTCATACTTATGATTCTTGTTTGGCCAACCTTGATGCGGTTTTAAAGCGATACAACAAACCAATTTAGTTTTAAATTGGGAGAAGTGCCACTTTATGGTCAAGGAAGGTATTGTGCTTGGCCATAAAATTTCTGAAAAAGGCATCGAGGTTGACCAAGCAAAAATCGAAGTCATAGAAAAGCTACCTCCCCCTCTAAATGTAAAAGGAGTGAGAAGTTTTTTAGGACATGCCGGTTTTTATCGACGTTTCATAAAAGACTTCTCCAAGATTGCAAAACCTTTATGCAATCTACTTGTTAAAGAGGCTGAATTTGTTTTTGATGATGAATGTCTGTGTGCATTTAATATTTTAAAGGAAAAACTAGTCTCTCGCTCCACCATAGTAGCCCCAAATTGGGAGGCTCCGTTTGAGCTCATGTGCGATGCTAGTGATTACGCAGTGGGTGCCGTATTGGGGCAGAGATCAGAGAAATTCTTTCATGCTATATACTACGCTAGCAAGGTTTTGAATGAAAATCAAGTGAATTATGCAACTACTGAGAAAGAATTGCTAGCCATAGTATTTGCATTGGAAAAATTTCGTTCCTACTTAGTTGGTTCAAAAGTAGTTGTTTTTACTGACCATGCAGCAATTAAATATCTGCTAACCAAGGGCGAGTCTAAGCCTCGACTCCTTAGATGGATTTTGCTTTTGCAGGAGTTTGATTTGGAAATTAAGGACAAGAAAGGGAGCGAGAATGTGGTGGCAGATCATTTGTCAAGGTTAGAAAACAAAGAAGTGACAGATCACGGCAAAAGAGAGATTCGGAAGAGTTTCCTGATGAAAAATTACTTGCCATTGTAGAAAGACCTTGGTTTGCCGACATTGCAAATTATAAGGCAGCGGAAAGATCCTCGAAGATTTCACATGGCAAAGAAAAAAAAAAGTTCTTTCATGATGCCAACCATTACCTCGTGGGATGATCCTTATCTCTACAAGGTGGGTGATGGACTTTTGAGAAGATGTGTGTCCAGTGCTTTGAAAGTAAAAGCATTCTCTGGCATTGTCATGACTCTCCCTGTGGAGGCACTATAATGGGGAACGCATACAACGCTAAGGTTCTCCAATCTGTTTTCTATGCCATCCTCTTCAAGGATGCATATGAATACGTGAGAAGTTGTGACAAATGTCGAGGATCGCAATATTTCACGTAAGGGGAGATGCCACCAACCCCATCCTTGAAGTAGAAGTTTTTGATTGTTGGGGCATAGACTTTATGGGACCATTCCCACCCTCTTACAACTGTGAGTACATATTAGTGGCGATTGACTATGTTTCCAAGTGGGTTGAAGCCATTGCTCTTGCCAAGAGTGATTCCCAAACGTGGTTAAATTTGTGAAAAGAACATCTTCTCTAGATTTGGGGTGCCAAGAGTCCCGATTAGTGATGGGGTAGCCACTTTTGCAACGCCTATCTCAACAATGTGCTTTCCAAGTATGGTGTTACGCATAAAGTGACAACTCCTTATCATCCTCAAAGCAATGGTCAAGCGGATATCAAACAGAGAAATCAAGAGGATCTTAGAGAAGACGAGTGGGAAACTCAAGAAAGGATTGGTCATTGAAGGTAGATGATGCGCTTTGGGCATACTGAATGACCTATAAGACACCTTTAGGCATGTCTCCATACCAATTGGTTTATGGTAAAGCTTGCCATTTGCGGTTGAACTTGAGCACAAAGCGTATTGGGCATTAAAGTTTTTGAATTTTACCACTTCACTGTGGGGACAAAAGAATCTTACAACCGCATGGATTGGATGAGTTGCGTCTGCGAGCGTATGAGAACAATAAAATTTACAAGCGAGAGAATGAAGGCCTACCATGACAAAAGCATCTCAAGGAAAGAGTTTCATCACGGTCGCCAGTTGCTATTATTTAATTCGAGACTCAAGCTTTTTCCAGAAAACTCAAATCCAAGTGGTCGTGGCCTTTTGTTGTAAAAGAAGTGACTCCTTATGGAGCAATTGAAGTAGAGGAACTTTGATTCAAAAAGATCGTTCAAAGTCAATGGGCAAAGGTTGAAGCCGTACTTAGGAGAGGTGGTGGACAGAGAAAAATGGCGGTGGTTTTAAGAGACCCTTAAAAAGCGAGGTAACGTCAAGCTAGTGACGTTAAAGAAGCGCTTATTGGGAGGCAACCCAACATTTCTTATCATTAAATTTTTAATTTTTGACTTATTTTCATAGATTAGGCACTTTAGGATGCATTTTTAGTCACAATCATTTTGGTTTGAAAGTTAAAAATGGAGTAGTCATAATCTTTGTATGTTCTTTGCTAAGTCGCGCTAAGTGGCGCCTCATTCGCGCATCACACGCTGCTGGATGCCAAAAAGTCGCGCCTAAGTGGCGCCTCAGTCGCGCATCACACGCTGCTGATGCCAAAAAAGAGCTGGTTTCTGTCCTTTCGCGCCTCACTGTCGCGTAAGTGGCGCCTCATGCGAGACTGGAGTACAATAGCTCTCGCTTCACTCACGCCTCACACACACAGTTCACGCCTCATTCTCGCTTCACTCACGCCTCACACACGCAGCCAGCAGCCCCGTCGCGTTTTCGTTCTCTGCCTCTCTAGTCACTTGATTTCTCTTCTCAAAGAGCCCCAAGGTGGGAAATTGGTTGTGGGTTTTCTAGAGTGCTTCAATCTTCTTCCTATAACATCACTAATCAAGTAAGTTTTCTCAATTCCAAATCAATTTTTTTTTGAGATTAGTTTTGTAAAACCTAAATTGCTGAGTTCAAATTTCATGATTAGATGAGTGTAGAAACTGATGTGGCTGTATTATTGTTAATTTGGGGGTTTGCTTGTGAAAGAAAACAAATTTGGGGAATGTGGAGGTTCTTGGGTGTTGTTGTTCATATGTGAAGTAGTTATGCATGCTATATGTTTGTAAAAATACCTCAATCAAAGATTTTTGTGAACAACAACTTGTTGGCTTGAGCAATGCATAGGTGAACTCATTGTCTCCATCAAGGAAGCAATGTGGTGATGATCTTGAGCAACGCCAATACTTGTTTTATGGGTACTAACATCCACCCACTTGTACAACTTTGGTCTTTGATGTGTGCAGGAAATGGCTTATAGGGCACGAAAGAAGCAGGCAATTCGCAAAGGTTCAGCCTCCCAACCACCACAACCATCCTTCAACTCCTACATGTTTCGGTCCTTGGGGTGTGCGAAATTCTTTGGGGAAATTACGGCAATTCCCAAGTTTGTGAAGGAAAGAGCAATCATTCTCTCCCCCGGTGAATTCGAGGATTTGCGGCAAAACATTAGCAACCGGGGGTGGGATAATCTGGTGACCTATCCGAGAAAGGCAAGCAAGGCCTTAGTTTATGAATTCTTTTCAAATATCTTCCCAAAGCAAGCAGTGGATGGGCAATTGTCGTTCCCCAAAAACACAAGTTACGTGCGGGGCCATGAGGTTCCATATGACTCTGTTACCATCAATGAGCTGTTTAAGGTTAGACCGGTGAAAACCTCAGGCATCCAGTTCCGAACCAGAGCCGCTAAGGAGAGGATAAAATACGAACCTGAGCGAGCAGATGAGATCTCTACGGCAATATGCAAACCAGGAACGGGCTGGGTGAGGAATAAGAGGGGGGAACCCCAGAGAATTATGGTAACTTCTCTTACCCCAATTGCTAGGGCATGGGCTTTTGTCCTCACCACTATATGCCCTAGCTCTAACAACTCGTAGCCGAGCTTTGAAAGGGCATGCCTCACTTGCATGCATTATGCGAGGAGAGCCCACAATATAGGGGATGAGTTTGAAGAGGAAATTAATGACTTTGCTAATTTTAAGGATGGAAGCCAACCGAGCTATTGGAGGCATGCCGGCCCTCGTTGCCTGCTATGTGAGAGGCGGGAGTTATTGCCGAGCCCGATGAAGAACCTATAGAACCATCTGCTCCAATCTCCGGGCTTGGATTAGGACCATAGCAGGGGTGGAGATGTTGAGCGGCCAAAGCCTGAGAAGACCCCCACAAGAGCAACACCGGAGGTCGAACCATCCTTCTCTATGAATGAACCTTGGGCTGATCCTTATGGTGCGGACTTTCAATATCTGCAGGGAAGAATAGATGTACTAACAAAGAAACCAGAGCAAATGGTCATGAGACAGAACAAATGGCGTGAGCACGAGTTTGGCATGAGATCACTATACTGAGCTATGTGCACGATCCGGAGGAGAGGCAATTGGACCCGGATGCGGACATCTTTCGTGCACCCTCCGGACTGGACGCGCGGTTGAGTAGTCCGCTCACCGCCAAAGTTATTTTTATCTTCCCTTTCTCTTTTGTTTTTATTGATTGTGTACTTTGTGCTCCTTCAATAGTTGTAGTTCGAGGTTATTTTTAATTTCATTTTGTTTTAGTCTCATCATGTAAATAGGTTTTCCCCGAATTTCATCAGTGAGGACACTGCAAGTTTTTAAGTGGGGGAGGACCTATTGTGAGGTCAGTTGTGTCAATGTCATAGATATGGACAATCATGTAAAAAAAAAAAAAAAAAAAAAAAGACAGGTTGAGCAACTTAGTGATGATCCAAGCGAGAATTGAGCGAATAGTACCCCTGGTGAATGAATTAGTGCAATCTTGCTTCCACACTTAAAACACTAACCAGGAAAACTTAGTGATCCTAGAGATGTGGGCAGCTAAGCTAGTGTGGTGGACCATGGGAGTCGTCAAATTTTCACTAAAAATGTAGGGTAGTTGTAGACACTAAGTTTGGGGTGCATCGGTTGTACTAAGGCCGGGGCATGAGGATTGTAGGATGATCGATTGCATCGTGTGTGTTAATGTGTGTGTGCGACATCGTAACGCCTACCCGTAACGTTATAGTGTATATGCCGTGTGCGTTAATGTGTGTGTGCGAAGATCATAACGCCTACCCGTAACGCCGTAGTGTATGCCGTGTGTGTCGGTGCGTGTGTGCAACAACAACAGTAGCGTCTACCCATAACGCTAAAGTGTATGCTGTGTGTTGTGTTTTTATTAAAAATAAAAATTGCCGCAATGCCCCAAAGCAAATGTTGATCAAACCCAAACAATAATGTAATGAAAGGGGGTTGCGGCCCAAAACAAGTTGTGTAGTTGTGTTGAGTGTTTTCATAGTCCGAATTGTGTGTGATAATAGTTCGTGCACCGGTCTAATCTGAACCGCCCATTTAAGACCCTTTGTTGTGCTTGATGCCCTTGATCCTTATGTGGAAGCGTGAATCTACCCTATGTTTTGAACTATCTTGGACATTCTCGGAAGAAAGCCCTCTAGTTCTAGTTGATCGCATTTTGAAACTAGCTTTGTTCCGATCGAGTTAAGTGTCACACACACACTCTCGAGCAAGATTGTATTAGTGAAAATACCACGTAAGTCCGGAATTGAGTGGCTGATCTGAAAGTTGATGCTCAACCTGCTTCTTGTAGGTTTATGTATGTAATGTATGCCTATTTTGATTGTCGGTTATCTATGTCTAGTCAGTCAGGTTTGTCTTGTCTGTCTTTGCTTGAGGACAAGCAAATGTCTAAGTTTGGGGTTGTGATGAATCCCCATCACATGATGGTTCTTAGTATGAAAGAGAGGATTTTATGTG
Organism: Oxytropis ochrocephala; assembly: GCA_020916435.1. Taxonomy (NCBI): domain Eukaryota; kingdom Viridiplantae; phylum Streptophyta; class Magnoliopsida; order Fabales; family Fabaceae; genus Oxytropis; species Oxytropis ochrocephala. The sequence goes on from CM037089.1 coordinate 96,287,292, forward strand.
AAGATTTTATTGAATGTAGGGAAAATGGCAACACTAAAAGAGTAAATTGTGCTAGTTGAAATTGAATTGCTTTGCAGTGTTTACGCTTGGTTTTGTGTGGTGTTTTTGTGCCCCGTGACTAGGTGAAAGGAAGAACGAAGAAATGCAAGCAAACGGACGAAAAAGTGCCAAGGAATGAAGTGGCGCTGAAGTGTCACTGGAGGCGCCAAATGAGGCGACAAAGGAGTGCGAGAAATAAAAGTCCACGCCCATTCGCGCCCCACTCGCATGAGGCGCCAGTGAGGCGCGAAGCATCATAGCGCCTCCAATCGATGGGCGCTTAAGTGTCGCCGAGGCGCCCGGTGGCGCCGATCATTTGGAAAACACGATAAAACACGCAAAAGCTGCGTTTTGAGGATCTTCGGACGTTTTGGGCGAATTGAAACCCTAGCACACCGAGAGAGTTGGTGGCGGCTGCGACCATCAAGAATCAAGCCTTGGGAACAAGAATTGAGACTTCGAATGTCATCATCATCATCGTTATTATCTTGTAATTCTCTCTTTTCCTTATCTTTGATCATGTGTAACTAAACCCCAATGTTGGGGATGGATAAATTCGATTTAGATTTATTGTTCTTTGGTTTATCTTGATGATTTTTATCGTTCTCTCTCGTTTGTGAATTGATATTACGTGTTTAAACTTTCTCAGAATTGGGAAATTATAGAACCTATATTCTATTCAATAATTTAACTAAGTTCTTATTATTGGATTGTTTGAATTTCAATTCCTTCCATTCGTAAGTTTAGGAATATCCTGCGAATTGATGTATGTGGCGAATCCTCGCGTTTAATGCTTGTTGTTAGTAGATGCACCTAAGGAATTAGGGCTTTTATCAATTAACAAAGACCTATTCACCTAAGGGATTAGGGCTTAGTTAGAATTGTGGATTCGATAGCAAATGAGAGAGAGATAACTTCGAAAATAAATCAATTAACGATAGCATGAAATCGGAAGACATCCATCCCTAGCGTTTTCTCAACGTATTTCTTCCATCGTGTTCAGTTTTCTCGTAGTTAAAAAGTCAAAAACAATTTACCGTTTTACCCTTGAGCTTCATAGCTCAACATTACCAAACAAAACCCCTTTCAACTTGGTTCAAATTAGTCGTTGCATCGTAGTTGGCAAATTAAATTCTATCCTTGAGGACGATATCCCGGTTCTTACCGGTTTTATTACTTGCACGATTTGGTACACTTGCCAAATAGTTAACAATGGTACAATCGAAAATGTTACACTTTGAGATCCAACATGAGCTCAGGGTGTTATCACATATGAGGTAAAGTATAGATCTTTTTAGATTACATTTAGTGATCATTTACCACTTTGTCTGCTAATGGTATGATCGGAAATGTGATTTTTCTTTATAGTCTGAAATGTATTGGTCCATGTTAACAGTTGGTTTATGAGGTTGAAACAAGTGAGAAACTATACTTGTCTTAGTGACTACTCATGGCACACATACAATATATCAGTTGGATTTTGATTTGGATAGTTTGGGTTATATTGTAGATGTGATGGATAAATATGTTTTTGGAGTGAGCCTTTCAATCCCAAACTCCTGGCTCTGATAATGGCCATTATTGTTAGATGTTGAAGTATATGTGTAACATCTCAGACTACTTCCAGAAGTGTCGACTGCCCCCACGAACCAACACGAGTCTTTTCAGCATGCTTTGTCCTCACTTGCATGCTTTCCGGAAAACTTCCCAGAAGGTCACCCATCCCACTACTACTCCAAGCCAAGCACGCTTAACTATGGAGTTCTTATGGGATGGGCTCCGGAAAAGAAGATGCACCTTATTGGTATAGGTAGTCCAAATCAATTCTTTTAAGTCTTCCTTCAATCATGCATCCCCATACCGCACACACCGCGAGATCCTCTCTCATTCTCGTGCGCGTATTCGGTTCATTCACGCGCCCTTCGCTTTGAAGCCGCCAGAGCCGCTCTTTGCCATGCCACCTTTTTGGGCACCGGCGATCACTACCCGCACTCGTCAGATCCGAATGTCACATGCCCACTGGGCTTTCCGCTTGGTTCGTCCCCGAACCACACCGCATCGAGAGAGTCTCATTGCTCGATACCATTTGTAACATCCCAGACTGCTTCCAGAAGTGTCGACTGCCCCCAAGAACCAAAACGAGTCTTTTCAGCATGCTTTGTCCTCACTTGCATGCTTTCGAAAAAATTCGAGAAGGTCACCCATCCCACTACTACTCCTCCGCCAAGCACGCTTAACTATGGAGTTCTTATGGGATGGGCTCCTGAAAAGAAGATGCACCTTGTTGGTATAGGTAGTCCAAATCAATTCTTTTAAGCCTTCCTTCAATTGTACATTCCATACCTGCACAGCCGCAGGATCTCTCTCATTCCGGTGCGTATTCGGTTTATTCACGCGCCCCTTCGGAAGCTGCCAGGAGCCGCTCTTTGCCATGCCACCTTTTATGGCACCGGCGATCACTCCCCGCCCTCGTCAGCCCCGGATGTCACAATATGTCACCAACATTTTGTTGTCTTCACTTTTTAACTAAATGACACTTCCTATCTCCAATACATTCTCCTACTTAGCAATGATGTAGTTGCTTTAAATTCGAATTTAAAAGTCAACAATTATATTAATAGGGCTCTCCTTAAAAGGTAACATATTGAGTTCTGTTTATGTTTTTTGTAGACAATTTACATGTGAAAATGCCTTTACATTTTCTCTAATAGTTGATTATATAATTAAATGTGTTTAATTCTCTTCCTATGATGTGTTTTCTATTGTAGGGCCATTATGCACTTATATCCCTATCAGGTTCTTTCCAACAACCTGAAAATAGTAGTGGTCATACCGGCATGAGTAAGTTGAGCGTGTCTCTAGGAGCTTTAGACGGAACAGTCGTGGGAGGTGAACTTGCTGGAAAGCATACTGCAACATTCACAGTACAGGTATTTCTCTCAAATGGTAGACAATTTATATTGAATTTTAAAAAAATGACTTAAGATGTAATTTCCCTTTAACCTTTATTGATGTTCTTAAAGCACATCGTGTATGTTAATTTCTTCCGTATTGAATAGTCTTTTCTACATGAATGATTAACCAAACTCTGCTGCACTATTTTTGTGACTTTTTAAAATCATTAACAGGTTGTTGTGGGTAGTTTTATATGGGATGGAAAAAAGTTCAGATCGAATGTAATATTTGGGCCTTCTTCAACACCATCGTCCCAAATGTTAACTTTGGGTGCTTCTATGACTACAACGAGTCTTTCCTCTCAGGGGTCTTCAACTAAGTCCTCCAATGACAGTGACAATGAGAATGGTACTTTCAGTAAGGGGCTTGGACTCTACAATAATACTAGTCCACCCATTCATACTTTTCCAATGTACCATCATCAACTTTGGGGCTGCCCAAACTCAGCATTGAGGATGTCTTTAAGGTTTAGCAGTGCATAAGTAGGGCATTTGCCTTAGGAGTACTATTCGACATAGTGGCTAGAGATCGAATTCTAAAGTGCTAACATGCACTATTGGGACAAATTTTAGGAGTGTCTATCTTAAGTTCTTTATCAATTTTTCTTCATTTTATGCTTATTAGGATTTTCACAACATAATTAGCATTCCTAGCATGTATATTTTGTTCAAAAATATATTTTGTGCTTTTGATTATTTGTTTCACTGTCTCTCTTCAATCTTTATTTCCCTCTTTAGTGTGTTTTGGGTTGATTTAAATTTGGATTATCCCTGAAGAAGTAACTGAACAATTTTATTAAAAGATTGGATTAATACAAGTTTTCCAAGCTTGTGTGGCAAAGTACTATATATCTAGGTACTAGTATACAACAGAACAATGTTAGGAGAAAGAAATAACGGAAATAAACTTGCATGATGTTATATATTTTAAGAAATCGTACACCTAAGGTTTGCACTGTTTATATGTGTGATACATGTTAAAAATGTACATCTCAAAAATCAACATAGTAGATCAAACTTATTCATTATACTCTGATGAGATCTAACATGATCTCTAAGGTTTAGGATCTTGAAAATTGACAAATCAAAGTATTTCTCACAAAACTCAAAAGTACATGTTTTAGAAAATCAAAAGAAAATATGAAGAAGATTCAACACAAATGAATCAACACTTACTTGAAGGAGAAAAAATGGAAATATGAAAGAGAGAGATGGAAGTGGAGAAGAATGCTTTAACATAGCAGCCCTGTTTATTGTTTTGATAGACTTCAGACCCAATTAACCTTCTTGAAACATTTTGCACACCTTATTCCAAGCAACAGTAATATATATTTTTTCTAGTATTAATATCTCCTGACCATACAAAATTTCTAATCCAAGTGTCAACAGTATTGAAGAGATAGCAGGCCAAAGGTAAATATGAAACTTATAGACCAACATGCTCAAAATGACAGAATAACCAATTGAACTCTACTCATAATGGATAATAACGAACACTTCCAAAAGGATATATTAGTCTTAATTCTATCTGTGATAGATAATAAATGAATTCCCTAATGTTTTCCTTTGAATAAAGGGACACCAAGATAAGTAAAGGGATAGTCATACTCAATAGTTAAACTAGGGACGGATGTATGTTATGTTAATTGGGGGCACTTGCCCCCACTTAGCTTAATATTTTTAGTCTATATATGTTTAATAAATTTGGTTTGCCCCCATAAAAAAATAAATGTTGCCCCCATGAGATAGTTTTTGTAAACAAGTATCTGTAAAAACTTATAAGAGATAAAAGAGAAAATACATTTCTATATATTTTCTCTCTTTATTCTTTTAATTTTGACTTTTCTCCTAACACCGAACATACAAATTGACACTAAACAAATAGATTTTGGAATTAAGTTTTTTATATTACGAAACAATGTATTTTGTCAAAATTTATAGAACTTTTCTTATACAAAAATATTATGGACCAAAATTTTGCCCCCACCAACAAAAATTTCTGGATCTGTCACTGAGTTAAACGACATTTGATTAAAATTATTAAAATATTCAATGTTTTGTGCAAAAGAACATTATAAGCATACATTTTAATCAAACCACGTCTAGTACAACTAAATTATTACCCTTTGAAAATTTCAAAAATTATTGAATTAGGAAATATAAATGAAAATTATAAAGACGAGAAAAGATTCCAAAAGACACCAACTCAACCCTTCGTTTCTTGTATTTTCTCCCGTTCAAATTTCTTTTGTCAAATTGGAGATCACCATTTAAGAATGTACTTTTTAACAACTAATTGAGAAATATGTCATTGACAAAAAAAAAATGCAACTGCATGTGGAAAAAATATTTTTGCACCTTCTGAAAAATATCTTTTACACCTAAGTTCCTAATTTTGCACCAAAATTTCTAGTTTTGCACCACTTTAATACATCACACTCTCACATATTTTATTTTAAAAAAAGTTTTTCTCTCTCATTGAATCGATTCTTGTTCTCATTTTCCTAATTTTGATTCTGTTAATGTTATTTAACTGGTAATTTTTGAATCTATTTTGTATTTTGTGAATACGTTGATTCTTTTAATGCTATTTAATTTGTATTTAAGAACTTGTTAGTATTATTTAATTTTTTTGGTCCAGTGCGACACAAGTTGTGAACCAGTTAAAATATTTTTTTATTATATTTTTAGTGGTGTGTGTTTGAAAAGTTTTGCACCCTCTGACCCCAGGGTCTTGGATCCGCCACTGAGTGTAATGACAATCATTTGGGGAATAAAAGCAAAGATTTCTTCATAATCCATGTCATATTATCTATAGAATCCGTTAGCTTTCCTTCTAATTGTTTTCTTATACTTAATTTTTTTTCTTTCTCTTTTTGGTGTAAAATTGTTAATGTTAACTACTAGTATACCTGCCCGTACGATGCACGGGAAACATTTCGAGTATATTGGTCATTAAAAAAACACAATTTATTAGTATACTATTATAAATTCTTATATGTCCCCCCCCCCCCACCCCCCACACACACATATGTAGCATTGTTAATTGATTTATGTTTGTCAAATAGATTAAAGACATTTTTTACCAAGAATGTGTGAGGAGTCATGATTATAGTGCTTGATGTATCAATATTATAAACGCATTTCTGTTTTTATCTTTTGACGTTAGTACGATACATCGTTTCATATTTTACGGTTATTAATATTGTCATCTGTGCCTTATTGGATAATAATAGTAATTATGTATTTGTAGTATGTAATATATATTTGTTTGAATTTATATTACATAATATTTATTCAAGAATTTATGATGAGTCAGGAAAAAATATCTTAAATTTTTTAAAGGTGTGCGTAAATAAAGGGTGTAAAAAATAAGTCACACGGACAATAGAAAAATATGTCAACGGAGTATGAATAATAACTGATTTGTCACTAACAAAATTAAATTAGGTTGAACTCATTGACATTGTGATTCGAAACCAATATGATTGGGGTGTGTATAGCATTTTTTTTGTCAAAGAATGTGCATGACTATTTTTTGTGAAACAAATGTGTATGGCTTGATTCCTATATTTTTGGACAAAAAGAATATGTAAATTACTCAAACAAATATGAAATAATTGTAGACTAATTAATCAACAACGTTGATTTGTTTCACATTCTATTTCCATAATAATATGTATCTTTATTAGGGTATATTTTTGCAAAAACTCTATGGTGAAAATTAACTAATTACGTTAAAGTTTTTTGAGCATATCCAATGGTGAACTCATTATGGGTTCTTAAAGTAAACTCCACAACTCCACAAATGAACGAATTTTTATTCCAATTGTCAACCCACAAAAACATAAATTGGGTCTAATAATTTATCTCATTTAATTATTTTTTTATTCATTTCTATTTTTCAATGAACTTAATTTATTTTGAAATAAATTTATTTACATTTACTATTTTTTTGTTTTAACCAAAACAAAATATGTTATATTAAAACCATAAAAGCATAAAACAAAATATTGAGTAATATATTATTAAAAGAAATTGTAAGTTAAAAACTGTTAAGTGTGTTTTAGTAACTTAAACTAAAATTGGTGATGGTTGATAAATAAATAAATCGAATTATATCATACTGTAAGATATTATAACATAAAATGACATTTGTAATATAAAATGACTTATTGTTCAATTAATTGAATTGAAACACATTGATAAGTAAAAAATGAATTAGTAAAAAATCATATGTAGAAATCATATGTTTATATATGTTATCAAGACCAAGCAATATTAAATAATCAATTAGTAAAAAATCATATGTAGAAATCATACGTTTATTTCATCATCGCTTTTTAGATAATTTTTCAATTCTATTATCACATGAATAATCAATTTTTATAGAAACCATACGTTTATATATGTGATTATTTCATTTCATTTGAATAATCAAATTAAACATTATGACGTTTATATATAAATGTGATGATACTTAATTTTTACTCTAAGAATTTATATATCAAACATCATTTAGGGAGAATATAAATCATGTGTATTATTTTTGGTTTTGTTGGTGAAATCCTCATAGTGCAATATCGCATTTTTTGGTAACTGGACTCAATTTTTTCGCAATATCATCATACTGGAGGTACACGTACACCGAAATATATTTCACAGTCTTTTCAGTTACATATGTTAAAATCATTTCGGCCAATTTTTGCATCTTTGATATCTAGCAAATGGTTTTGATTATTGCACATAAAATTCTGAACACATCGAAATCATCATAGTGCAATATATTGGATTAATAATAGGTTAATACAATTTCATTTGATAGGTTGATTTAAAATACATGTGTCTTTGATTAAAAAAATACACGTGTGTCAAAAAAATTGCACATTAATACACATATGATGGAAAACCTAAATGACAACATGTCAAATCATCATCTAATAACAATAAAAGTATCCAATTTCGTCATTTTTAATATCAATTTCTTCATAATCTTCAATACTACGATAATCAAGATGAAGAAAATCAATTTCAGCAGCACCCCTTTCTTCCCTAAGCTACCAAACACGACCCAAAATCACCAACACTCGATCTCAAGCTTCAAAACCTTCTATTCACTTGTAAGTGAACAATGTAGCTCCTAGGTGACTCAACCCAGCACCCAAATTTCACATGCAAACCTATTCTACTCCTTCACATGAAATTCAAAAATGGTGAAGAAGAAGCTTCCAAGAAGTGCAGGTTTTTGTTATGAAAAGATGATGTTTAGGGAAAGATGAAATGATGGTGCTGAGAGTGACTCAACTTATCACCCAACTTGGGATATTTATATCCATTGTCTTGTATAGAGTTACAATATAAAATAACAGTTTTTTTTTATTTATTTCTCATCAATCATATTCTAACGTTACACTATCTAACCGTTTATTGTCAAATTGCTAATATATAATTAATATAGCTGACATGGGATAACATTTATTGTAAAAATGATCATAGTGTGCCATGTGGCAAAATAATCAATGAGATTATTTCCAATTGTATTGTATATAGATATAGATATAGATTCTTTGTAAGTTAGTTGTACACGTCTCTTTTTCCGTCCATCTCTCTATATAGAGAAAGAAAGAGTAGGGATGACAATGGGGCGGGGTGGGAGTACTCCCCCGCTCCCCGTCCCCGCCTCCCAAATTGTCCCCCGTCCCTAGGGCTGGAAATGAGTCGAGCTGAGTCAAACTTGGTTCAGCTCGGCTCGACTCGATAAGAATCGGCTCAGCTCGTAGCTCGACTCGAGTTCGACATGACCCTTTTTTCTCGGCTCAAATCGACTCGACTCAAGCTCACGAGCAGCTCAGTTCAGCTCGTGAGCTCGGCTCGCAGAAATAAAAAGTTAACAAAGATCATATTGAAACAAAAATGGTGGAGTAATATATATATATATATATATATACTAGTATGATCGTCCGTGCCAGCACATGTATACATTTCAGTTGAACATAACATTTTGAGTCGTTGATCGAGTCTCTATAAAATATTCAGTTGTCGCTTTCATTCGTTTTGTGTGATGTATATACATTTCATTGTACAACGTCATTTATAAAATCATTATGTTATATAAAATGTCTATATATATTTTGTATGTAAATTCAATTATTTTAGCCTATTATAGACATTGATATTTGGTTAAAATAAGTATTTTCCACAATCTTAAAAAACTCATGTGGTTGTTTACTAAATAAGTATTTTCCACAATCAGTTGATCGTTGAGATTGTCTAAGTTGTTGTAGTTGATTGCTTATTGAACTTTTAGAGCAATACAATTATTTAAGTCTTTCATTTATGCGTTTAGAACATAAACTTGTGTTGGGTGTTGTTTATTTTGAATGAAGGTTGCACGGGTCGACATCCACTTGTACATTAAAAAAATTAACAATTTTTTACGAATATATTTTCCCGAAGTTGTTCATTAAAAAAATTAACATTGAAAACTCACTGTTATAAAAATAGAGGTAAATTGATGTAATTAAAATGAAAATTTAAATAAGGCGAATGATATATAAATTATAATTGAATATTACTCTTCATAATGATGTGTTTGATTTCGTATCATGCTTTAACAACTAAATTATGAAAAGAAATTAAAATCCACGAATCCCCGTTCCCCAAATTTTCCTATCCCCACGAATCCCCGTAGTCCCTGCATAAATACCGAAAAATCATTTAAATTCATTAAAGATATAATTAAAATCTAATAGTATTGAAAAAATAATATATATAAAAGTAAGATTAAAAAGTCATAGTTTATTATTCTAATATAAGAAAATATTTAAAATTTCTTCTGTTCCGATCTGGGCTACGAAGCCCAGTTGAATATTGGGCCGGCCCAATATCTCTCAGACAGCAAGGCCCAAGCACGCCTCAACCCCCATCGCATCAGGTCCGCATGGCTCTCCTTGGGCCGACGGTCGAGATCCATTCTCAAGATCCGACGGCCAAGGTACACCCGATTGCTCTATAAATAGAGGTCTGCCCCTCTACCCGGTAGGTCTCTCTCATTTGAAGCAATTCTCAGTTTTGCTACATCGCTCTCTCTGAGCCTCCTCTCTCTCTCTCTCTCTCTTTTAATTCTATGCATGCTCGGACCTCCACAACTTGAGCCCGGATTCCGAGCACCAAATAGCAACAAGATATGATCTCGGAACAGCTAAGTACCCCTGGCCGAAGAGCTTCTACAAAGCCTAGGTACCGAATAATGGCGACCACAGTGGGAGGTTGATTAGCTTTCCAGAACTCATCCTGCCCTGAGCTTACTTTGAACCTGAATAGCTTTTTCAGGCTTCAACAGCTCGCTTCCGAGCTCTACCTGAATAGCCTCTTCAGGCTTCAACAGCTTGATTCCGAGCTCTAGCCGAATAGCCTCTTTAGGCTTCAACAGCTCACTTCCGAGCTCTACCTGAATAGCCTCTTCAAGCTTTAACAGCTCGCTTCCGAGCTCTAGCCGAATAGCCTCTTCAGGCTCCAACGGTTCTCTGACTGTTAAGTTTTCACTGTCATCAGAGAACCCGACACACGCTACTACACTACTTATGACATTCTTTTGATACATGACAAGATGAGCAATGTACACACTCACGTTCTATTTCGGGCTAATCTAACGCTGATAGCTCTAATGACGATATCTTTCCTTGGAGTTTCTGTTTGTTTCCTTTTTGACAAGAGTTAACACAAAGTGGGGGCTACTAAGATCGTGGTCACCACGTACTTAATGAGGAGGTCGGGCTTCAGATCAACCCCGGGCTCAGATCATTATCTTCAGCCAGGTTCCAGATCGACCTCGGCCTCATCTAATCTTCTTCAGCCGGGCTTCAGATCAACCCCGTCCTCAGATTATTATCTTCAGTCAGGTTCTAGATCGACCTCGGCTTCACCTAATCTTCTTCAATCGGGCTTCAGATCAACTCCGGCCTCGAATTGTTATCTTCGGTAAAGTTTCAATCCAACCTTGGCCTTCGCTTTTTCCTTCTATCGGGCTTCAGATCAGCCTCGACCTCAGTCTCCTGTCTTCGCTCCCGACCTATTGCAACGCCCCTCTCCCCTGACTCTGACACCGAGTTGGCTACTCAGCAGATGATGGGATGAGGCGAGGCAGACAAAGAACGTTCTCCGCGATCCCGGATCCACGAGTCCCATCGCGGGGCGCAGGCGAGGCCAGTGATAACTCATATTTATATGAGTTATTTATACTCATTCAAGGATAAAATCATGCAAGTTCTCTAGCAATACAAGGTTACTTTAGTTAGTTTTATGTTAGTTTCTTACTTCTTAGTTAATTAGAGGTTTCATTGCTAAATCTGTGTATTTTGGCACCTTTTGGTGCCTTTGAGAGCGTTTTGATGTTTCTTGTGCTTGTGAAGAAAAAGAGTTGAACGTGACCACATCCCTCACCACGGCTATAAAAGAGCAGCAGAGCAAGGGTGAAAGATCTCAATTTTGGCGCGCTAGTAATGATGGTCAAAGATATAAAAGTTCAGAAGATCTTCTATTCCCCATGAGCTGACAAGGATGACGCACTATAGCACTGTACAGTGTCAGTCATAAGAGGAAACAGACTTGGTAGGTGGGCAAGTGACATCAGCAACACGTGAGCAAGGTGGCTATTTAATGAAGACTCAACTCTCTCTCAAAGGGACACGCTCATACACTCACTCTCCCACTTCACTTCAGTTCATCCCCCTGCCATCTACCTTCATCAACCTCAGAGAAAGTGTTGTAAAGAAGTTCTGGAAACAGACTTCTGCATTTTGCTTTTCTGAACTCTTATTTTATTTTCTGCGTAACTCACTCTCGTGAGGCTCGGACGTTATAACGCCTCTACAGCAGCATACATGCCAAGAGTTACTTAGGTGTATCTTTTGCACTTAGTTTCTTTTCTTTTATGTATGGTATTTGGATTTCAATTCCTTATCATTCTGTAAAGATGCTCAGCATGAGCTAAACACCTTGTAGTTGGGTTGTTGTTTTGCTTGTAATGAATTTCTAGTTTAATGTTATAAGGTATTGACGTTTAATGTTTTAAATCTTTGCGTAACAATATTTCCAAACTTGTTTTTGAGGTTGGCCTCTTGAAATAGGTAGATTCATAGGTGCAGACATGGTCTATGAAAAGAACTCAAAGATTTATATGAACGAAAAGATGCACTAAAGACATTTAGGCATTTTTATCTAAAGTCTAGATATAGAACGGATAATAGTTCATAGAACATTGCTGTGGGTATTTAAAATACAGGAGTGGACCTATTTAGAACCTAGACATAGGACCTCTTATACTTGAAGCTCTGACGTTTTGTGACTGAAAAGCACGGCTCTTTTTGCAACAAATATTCAAACGTTATAACGTCTATACAGAATAGCATTTGTACGTAATAACGTGTAAACGTTATAACGTCTAACTAGAAAGGATTTACTTACATGCAGCAATCCAACTCACTCTCATCCATATTTACACCCAACATTTGTTTACTTGTTTTATTTATATTCTTAGCATTAACACCAACTTTCAGTGCCGATTTGTTACTTGTTTCACTTGTGTTTTGAGACTTGAACTTTGAGAGTAAACCAATCCTCGTGGGAACGATCTCTTACTTTTTATCCACTTTATTACTTGTACGACGTGTATACTTGCACTGATATTGCGATTACAACACGAACGCAACAAGTTTTTGGCGCCGTTGCCGGGGATTGTAGTTAACTATTATTGTTCAAAAGTAATAGAACACAAGTTGAAAGAATTTTACTGTGTTGTTTGTTGTTTCTGTGTGTGAACAGGTAGACGTTACAGCGTATGCTTAGTTCCAACTCAAGCTCTAGTTCGATTGAACCAGGGAGTGAATCTGCGCCTGAGTTTGATCCAGAACCTGAAAGAACTTTCAGGGAACTAAGGAGACAACAAAGGTTAAGAAGGAGACAACAACAACAGCAACATCAACGCCCAACCATGTCTGAACATAATACTGGTAGAAGCTCTAGAGGTGGACCTAACCCAAGAGGAGGTAGAGGACATGGTCGTGGACCGCAAACCCATACAGAAACAATTGTTGTTGATGATGAACACTAGCAGAGGCAGCAACTCATCAATGCAGGACCACAAGACATGGTCAATGACAGGGACAGGCCTATGCGTGACTATGCCGTGTTTAATCCTGCTCATCTACAAACAGGCATTGCAAGACCAACCCTTCATACTGGTCACTTTGAGTTCAAGCCAATGATGTTCCAAATGCTGCAAACTGCAGGGCAATTTGGAGGATACCCTCAAGAAGATCCATATGCACACCTAAGGCAATTTTTGGATGTGTGCAGCAATTTTATCATCCCTGGAGTTTCAGAGGATGCTTTCAGATTGAAGCTCTTCCCATATTCTCTTAAGGATAAGGCCAAAAGTTGGTTGAACTCCTTGGAGCCAAATTCAATTCACACTTGGGATGAGCTAGCAGAAAAGTTTCTTGCAAAGTACTTTCTTCCCAACAAAAATGCTAAGCTGAGAAATGATATCACTTCCTTCAAACAAAGGGAAGGGGAATCATTATTTGAGGCTTGGGAAAGGTGGAAGGAGTTACTGAGAATGTGCCCACACCACGGCATTCCTGTGGTTATTCAAATGGAGACTTTCTATAATGGTCTAGATCAGCCTACTAGGTTGATACTTGATGCTTCATCAGGTGGTGTCATTTTGAACATGTCCTTCTCTGAGGCATGCAAGCTCATTGATGACATAGCCACCCATAACTCTCATTGGCCATCTGATAGATTTACTCCTGGAAAGAAGGCTGGTGTCCATGAAATAAGTGAAGTGACTGCTCTTTCTGCTCAGGTGGCTACATTGACCAATATGATCAAAACTTTGAGCACTCCAAACGTGGCCACATCTGAGAAACAGACTGCAGCAGCAGTTAAATCTACACATTTTGGGGGAGTAGTGTGTGTCTATTGCGAAGAAGGGCATGTGTATGAAGAGTGTCCCTATAACCCTCAGTCTGTAAACTTTGTATCTCAGAACAAAGGAAACGGTCCCTATTCCAACTCTTACAATTCAAATTGGAGAAATCATCCAAATTTTAGTTGGAGAAACAACAATGCTCTGAATGCCAGTAACACTGCTCCTGCAATACCTCCAGGATTTCCCCCTCAGCAACAACAGAGGCAATATGTGCAGAATAACAACAATAGCAACTTGGAAGCCATGATGAAAAGCTTCATAAGTGATTATAAGACAACTCTGCAAACTCATGAGTCTTCAATCAAAACTCTGGAAAACCAAATTGGGCAGATAGCTTCAGCTCTCACTCAAAGGCAGAATGGATCTCTCCCATCTACCACTGAAGCACCTTCATCATCATCTAACCCTAGTGGTAATAATGGGGCGAATGGACAGGTAAATGCAATTTCTTTAAGAAGTGGTACTGAATATCCTGAACCAACTATGCCTGTGGAGAAAGAAGTGTCAGAAAAGGAGAAAGAGAAAGGAAAAGAGGCTAGCACAAGTGGTGAGAAAGAGAATGATATTCCAGACATTGTGATGTCTAAGCCAGACGTTAAGACGTCTACCTTTGAACCAGGAATCAAGACTGTACCTAAGCTTGTACCTGAATATCCTCCTCCACCATACCCTCAAAGATTAAAGAAAGCTCATGAAGACAAGCAATTCAGCAAGTTCATTGAGATGTTAAAACAGCTACACATCAACCTTCCTTTGGTTGAAGCTTTACAACAGATGCCAAACTATGCTAAGTTCCTGAAAGACATCATCACCAAAAGGAGAAGGCTAGGGGAGTTTGAAACTGTGGCCTTAACTGAGGAATGTAGTTTAATTATGCAGGATAAACTCCCTAGAAAACTCAAGGATCCTGGTAGTTTTACTATACCATGCTCCATTGGAGATTTTTACATTGGAAAAGCTTTGTGTGACTTGGGAGCAAGTATTAACTTGATGCCCAAGTCCATTTATGACAAACTTGGTATAGGAACTGCCAGACCTACTTCTTTAAGTCTCACTTTAGCTGATAAAAGTAAAGTTTATCCTGAAGGTATATTAGAAGATGTTTTGATTAAAGTTGACAAGTTTGTGTTTCCAGTGGATTTTGTTATTTTAGATTTTGATGCAGATAAAGAAGTTCCCATCATCCTTGGGAGACCATTCTTGGCTACTTGAAGAACAATCATTGATGTGCAGAAAGGAGAATTGATCATGAGAGTCAATGACCAAGAAGTCAAATTCAACGTTCTCAACGCACTCAAATATCCAGATCCAAACACAGAAGAATGTTCTTATGTGGTTGCCATTGATCATATGGTTCAGAAGCAATTCAACAAAGATAATGATCACTTGGAGAAGATTCTGGGCAATGCTGAAGTACAAGAGTTTTTAGCAGAAGAAGTTGTTCCTCTAGACGTTATAACGTCTAATGCAGACGTTGCCACGTCTGAAACCCCTGAAGCAAAAGCTTGGACAAAAAGGTATGAATCTCTGGGTCAAGAAGAATCAAATCTCAAGAAGAACGTGCCCTCCATTAAAGAACCACCTACCTTGGAACTGAAGGTGTTACCTGAGCATTTAAAGTATGTCTTTTTAGGAAAATGATTCCCACCGTGATCATTTCTTCTAAACTCTCACAAGAGCAGGAGAATGATCTCATTACTACCCTGAAGAGACATAAGAGAGCAATTGGCTGGCAAATGGCCGACATCAAAGGTATCAGTCCCACAATCTGCATGCATAGAATTGTCTTGGAAGAGAATGCCAAGAATAGCATTGAAGGGCAAAGGAGATTGAACCCGATAATGAAGGAGGTGGTAAAGAAAGAGATCATTGTTATACCCCAATTTTGTCCGAGTTCTTGTTAATAGTGTTTTAATTTACTAAGTCGCATATTTGCAAGTCTCAAAATTCTTTTAACGTGTATCGTTGTCATACAAGTGTCGACTAGATACCATTTATTTAATTTCGCCTTAAGTCTGATACTTTGCTTCATTGGGCGCGGTTATCATTTCTTTCTGTTGGATTTGATTTAGTATTTGTTTTTTTAGCCAACGTAAAATGAATATATCACAAAAATACAAAAAATATAATAAAATCGGGAATAAAGATAATATTACAATTACTTGTCCAAAAAGTCCAAAATACAATAAACATAAAAAATGAAAATAAAAAAAATAATAAGTAAATAAAAGGAGCGGCATCAGTAATCTCTGGGGTCTGTTCTTGCTCTCCAAGACTGCTCAGCAAGCCCACATTATCAGATCTGCAAAAGCCCAGTCAAAAACAGTCAAATAACAATTAATGCTAAACCTAATTTTTACCTATAAATAAACAGTCAACCTAGAGTCTAAAGGACAAGCAGCTGCAAATATTACTGAGAAATAAGGATTAGGGCTTCACATTGGAACCCTAATCACCTAAACACGTTTTTTTGAGATCTGAGATCTAAGAAAAGTTTGAGCAACCAGCAGTAGCAGTCGAAAGTTAGCAGCAATCACACACAGCAACAATAGCGGTCATAGAGCAATCAAAAGGAGACATCTCAGAAGCTGGAATTTAGGTTGGTTTTAACACGCATATTCTTAGATCTGAAAATAGATATATCAGTATTCAAATCCATGTATCTGATGAACCTGTCTTGCTAAAACGTATATTTTTTTTTCAACAAATTGCTTTTCATTTTATCCTCGTCATTTAGTAGGCATCAACAACAAATAGAAAAGTTAAAAAGAATGTAATTAAAAAAAAAAAACAGTGTAACTGATTAGTCCTTTTTAAAGGACAAAGTCTAGATCAAGAAGTGAATAACCAAGGTTTTAATTAAATCATAATAGATCAAGATAGTTGCAAAGGATTAAGACAAAAATTTTTTATTGGTGGAAATGGATTCATGAAAGAGATTTAAGAGGTAAAAAAAAAAAGAGTTAAAAGAAAGGACCTGAGAAAAGAGTATAGGATACAAAAAATGAAAAGACTAAAAGTGGCGGCGCATAAGGCTTAGGTTTTTTGTGTGTGTTTTAACTTTTAATTACTGTTTTATATTCCCACGTGTTTCCTTATTTATTTATTTTTTTTATTTTTAGATGTTCAGTTTAATAGTTGCACCCACATTTTACTTTATACATCTCTTTGAAGCCCACCTTGCACATAGATCCGAACCATATGGATTGGGCACTGCTATCCGCGCCCCCCTTTTAATTATACTACTCCTGCAGCTTATCTACACCCTTTTCTTGCTTTAAACCCTTCTTCTCATTTTTAATTCTCTTCAACCCAAATAATTTCTCATAAATCAAAAACAACAATTAAATATTTTTCTATCCCAAAATCAAATAAAAGACTAAGTCGGTTGTACAACCGGGTTAGTCATCATCCTAGGACCAATGAGCTGTACAGTTCAGTAATCCTAAAAACTTATAAGTAAATAAATAAATCATTTTTCCTAAAAATAGGGGACTAAGTCGGTTGTACAACCGGGTTAGTCAGCGTTCTAGAACTAATGAGCTGTACGGTTCAGGAGTTCTAGAATACCTATTCTAAAACCAACCCACCTCACATCAATCCAATTTTTCTCAAAAACTCAAAAAAATCATTTTCAAAAAGTAGGGGACTATGTCGGTTGTACAATCGGGTTAGTCAGCGTCTTAGGATCAGTGAGCTGTACAGTTCAAAGAGTCCTAGGACCCCTGCACTAAAAAACACCAACCAACAAACCTTTTCAGGAAGAACTACGTAGCTTTGATTCCTCCATTGCATCTGGAGGTACGTAGGAGCAAGAGTCCACTCTTGTCAAGCACTAAAAACTAAAAATTTAAATAAGTCTTTTCCTCTATAAATAAAAGGGTAATTATTAATAAATCCTAATTAATTAGACCAAGGATGTCGTGGGGTGCTAATACCTTCCCCACACATAACGACTCCCGAACTCTAAACTCAGCCTTATCTTAAAACTAAAAGGGATTTTCCGAATTTGCCCTTAAACTAAAATTTGGTGGCGGCTTCCTATGAACCTTTCGAAGAATCCTTTCCCGGATTTTTCGGTCGCTACAATCATCAAGTGGTTAGACGCAGGAATCATCTACCCTATTAGTGATAGCTCATGGGTGAGCCCAGTGTAGTGTGTGCCAAAGAAGGGTGGAGTTACTGTGATAACAAATGATAAAAACGAGCTAATTCCAACAAGGACAGTAACAGGCTGGAGGATATGCATGGATTATAGGAAGCTGAACAAAGCAACTAAGAAGGATCATTTCCCTCTTCCATTCATTGATCAGATGCTAGACAGGCTTGCAGGCAAGGATTTTTATTGTTTTCTTGATGGTTATTCAGGCTACAACCAGATAGCCATAGCCCCTGAAGATCAAGAAAAAACAACATTCACCTGTCCCTACGGTACCTTTGCTTTCAGAAGGATGCCATTTGGGCTGTGCAATGCTCCTGCAACATTCCAAAGGTGCATGATGGCCTTATTTTCTGATTTCATTGAAAATTCCATGGAAGTCTTTATGGACGATTTCTCAGTCTATGGAGATTCATATAAGGATTGCCTGGATAATTTGGAAGGAGTTCTAATAAGATGTGAAGAAACCAACCTAGTTCTTAATTGGGAAAAATGCCATTTTATGGTACAAGAAGGAATAGTGTTGGGGCACAGAATCTCAAAGAAAGGATTAGAGGTAGACAGAGCAAAGATTGATGTTATTGACAAGCTACCTCCACCAACAACTATAAAAGGGGTCAGAAGTTTTTTAGGACACGCAGGGTTTTACAGAAGATTCATCAAGGACTTTTCAAAGATTTCAAAACCCACGTATGCGCTTTTTGCAACGTGACAACGTCTTCAACTTTGATGAACAATGTCATGAAGCATTCAAGAAACTGAAGACTGCCTTAGTGACTGCTCCAGTAATAGTCACTCCAGATTGGTCTAAGCCATTCGAGTTGATGTGTGATGCAAGTGATTATGCTGTAGGAGCTGTATTGGGACAAAGGCTTGAGAATGTTGATGCAGGTACAGGTAAAGAAGAGATAAGAGAAAAATTTCCTGATGAGAGACTGTTATCAGTAGACACAGTGGTTGAAGACGTTACCACGTCTATGGCAATTTCGTCAAACGTTATAACGTCTGATACTACTGCACCATGGTATGCTGATATAGTCAACTTTCTTGTTAGCAAGATTGTGCCTGTAGGCTTCAACTACCAGCAGAAGAAGAAGTTCTTCCACACTATAAAGCAATATTTCTGGGATGAGCCTTACTTGTACAAATTGGGCCCAGATCAGTTACTAAGAAGGTGTCTTGCTGAGGAAGAACAACTCCATGTGTTACAACAATGTCATTCAGCACCTTATGGTGGACATTTTGGAGGTACCATAACGGCTGCAAAAGTCCTACAATCAGGCTACTATTGGCCAACACTATTCAAGGATGCACATGAGCTAGTAAGGAGCTGTGATAAGTGTCAAAGGACAGGCAACATATCAAGCAAGCAGGAAATGCCACTCACAAACATTCTGGAAGTTGAGTTGTTTGATGTGTGGGGTATGGATTTCATGGGACCATTTCCAATGTCTCATGGGAATCTATATATTCTGGTAGCTGTGGATTACGTATCAAAATGGGTTGAAGCTGTGGCATTACCCAACAATGAAGCCAAATCAGTTAGCAAGTTCCTTAAAAAGAATATATTCACAAGGTTTGACACCCCAAGAGCCATAATCAGCGATGAAGGTTCTCATTTCTGCAACAAGCTAATTGAGAACCTGTTGGCTAAGTATGGAGTAAAACAAAAAGTTGCTACAGCTTATTGTTGCACCCCGAAAAATCCGGTTTGGGTTTCTAAATGTACAACGTGGAAAAATTTTGAAGCCGCCACCAATATTTTAATTTTAAGACCAAAACATTGAAAAAAAGTCTTTTGAAACAAGGCGGATGGTCTTTTGAAAACTAGAGATATGGGTTCGGGGGTTGATTACGTGTGAGGAAGGTATTAGCACCGCACACGTCCTTTCTACCGAAAGGGAACCTTTAACTAAGTGTGTGGTTTTACGTTTGATTTGAAAAATGCCTAGATTTGCCTATTTATTTCTTGTTTAAAGATAAATGGGAAAACTTAATGAAAATTTTTATTTTTGACGAGAGATGGCCTCTCGCTCCAACGTATCTCCGGGTGCGATGGAGAATTCAAAGCTACGTAGTTCTTGGTTGTCATGAAAAGGTTTTTGTTTTTTATCTTTTTAGTGAGTTTTCGAAATAGGACGAGTATTCAGCGAATGATTAAACTAACAAAGGTTATGGGTAATCATCGCTAAGTACTCTTGAAAAATGGGAGTCACCGCCACTAGTCAGACGAACAAAAGTTCTGATTGACCGTTAGTAGCGACCCGTTTTTTATTTGATCTTTTGAAAATGTTTTTCGAAAGAGATTAATTAGCACGAATGATCAAACTAACCAAAGTTATGGGTGACCATCGCTTATTGTTCTTTGGAAAAAGACATTGCCACCAATGGCTAGACGAACAAAGGTTCTGATTAGCCACTAGCAACAATGGGTTTAAAAATGATTCTTTTGTGTTATGAAAATAACTCTTTTCTTTTTTTGTTATGCAAATGCTAATTTTTATGGTTACGAAAAGGATTTTTATTTGTTGCGCTTGACGAGAACGTGGCTCGCTCCTACGTATCCCTAATGGGAATCAAAGCGACGTAGTTCTAATTAGCCTTAAAAATGAAGATCTTTTTGATGAGGTTTTGGAAAATGAAGAGCGTTCATAATGATCAAACTAACAAAGGTTATGGGTGATCATTACTAAAACTCTCTTTGAAAATGCCTTTTGAAAATGCAAGCTTTCATGGTGATCAAACTAACAAAGGTTATGATGGATCACCGCTAATAACTTGTTTTGATTCTTTGATACTTAAAAAATTTCTTTTTGAAATTGGGCTGCTCATGATAATCAAACCAACAAAGGTTGTGATGGATTATCACTAGTAGCTTGATTTATGCTTATGACATTTTTTTGAATTGAGGCTTTCATGACAATCAAACCAACAAAGGTTGTGATGGATTGCCACTAGTAACCATTTTTATGCCAAGTTGTTTAGAAATGAAAACAATGAATGCAAGAAAGAATTGGTGAATTCAAGCATAACACAATCATTGGAATCAAATCATTAAGCAACAACATTTGTATTCGCAAACAAAGATCAAGCCTAAACTACACATATTAGATCACAACACATAGATAGGCAAGGAAGGAACTTGAATTGGGCATTAAGCAAAAATGCAAGAGTAGGCAAGATTGAACCTAAATGCACATCTAATGGAAGATGCTAGGCGAGAACCATACTCAAATATTTCTACAAAACACAAGAGAATCTAAATGCACATCTATTGGAAGATGCAATGTATGGAATTGACCTATCTAAGTATTGATGATATTCTTATATGAGAGTGGACAATGAAATTGTTAGCTCAAGCAAAAGAGTTGCCTCAATTATGATCATTGGCAAGCATAAGCAAGCAAATTGTTTAGCAACCAAAGTATCAAAGAATGTTGAATCACCTTGGTCAATCCTCACACTTAAGATTAAGTGCACAAGTGCACAAGTGTGAATCACCTTGCCAATCATCAACAAAGACAAATTTATTAAAGCAAACCCAAACCCTAATTTTTTTTATGTTAAAACCTAGGAGCATACATACCCTAAATCAACTATTATTCATCCCCAAATCATGAAATAAACAAAAGCATTCAAGAACCCTAAACCTAGGCCCATGGCCGAATGTTATCATGCTTGAAATGGGTTTCTTATTTTGTGAAAGTTATGCAAACAAGAGTGAATATGCAAGGAAATGTGAGAAAACACAAGAACAACCCCTTTAAAGCCAAGGAGCCACCTCAAACACCCAAACCTCCCTAAGTGTTTGTCATAATGTTTGAGATGGCTCCTCAAAGCAACAACAACAAGATATGAAGGAGTTGAAGTGAGGAGAAGAGATTTTATGCAAGAAATTTAAAGATGATGCAAAGGTTCAAGGTTTACCTCAAATACAAGCTAGGAAATGCAATGAGATGAAGAAACTAGAACCCAAATCAACAAGAACCTCCAAGGAACCTCAACTCCAACTCATGAGAACTTGATAAATCTTCCTTGATGATGATGTTTTGAACTTGAATGAAGAAGATATGTGAAAGAGGTATGAAAATGAGGTGAAATGGGAAGGTTCCTTTGAGCTGAAAGAAAAAAAATAAGATGAAGTGAGGGAGAGGAGAGGGGCCACGGTTTTTGTGTGTGTGTGGGGGGAGAGGAGTGAGTTGTTATTAAATTACAATGGGAGGATGTGAAAAGGAAGCAAAAGAAATGTTGTGTTATGTTGTGGTGTAGAGAGAAGGAAGGCAAATAACATGTTGTGTATTGAAGGTTATTGGGTTTTGAGGGGTTAGATGTTGAGTGTGGTGGTGATTGTTGTTGTTGCTTGCAACAATGTCTTTGAGTGTAGAATTGGGTTTACTTTGAGCAAAAATGGCAAAAATGGGATAAAGCAATAAACACTAAAAATAGCTTGACTTGATACTTGAAACTAGACACTCATGGAATCCAAAAATATAGTTAGGATTGAACCCTAATAACAGATTTTTAATTCTTTTTCTAGCAATAAGAAGTAAATAAATTCTACTAATAATAATAAAATAACGTAAAACCGCTAACGAGTTCTAAGATAAACACACGTATATAATTAGAACTAACACGCGTGCCAAACGAGAACAAAATGGTGCAAGATTGTTAAAAATAACACGCGCGCACCACAGAACATATTTTTGAGCCTTTTTGGAAGCGAGAAAAATACCCGTTATAATTGACCAAAATACCCTTTTTGACTCTAAAACCCTAAATTAGCCCGAAAAGTGCATTCCAACCCTAAAAATGATTTCAAGAACCTTGGAATGCCTTTTAGGATCCAAAATGCAGTGCATAAGGCTCTTCACTCTTCAATTTATTTATTTTTTGTGGAAAATTAGGGTTTTGACCTAAGCCATTGGGGTATGACAGTTGCCCCTCTTTATTTGGATTTTGACAAGGAATATAAATTGGCCGAAACATATTCCGAGGCAAAATAGAAATAAAGAACTCAAAAATTATACCAATTTTGTCCACTTGGGGAAATCCGAATTTTCTTTTTCCTTTTTCTCTATTTTGCTTATTTGTTGTTATTTTATTATTTTTTTCAGAAAGATAGACACTTTCGTGTCGATGCAAAAACAGTAAATGAATACTGACGTGCAGACAGAAAAGGTAAAATGGACACTTACGTGCAGACAGAAAAAGTAAAATGGGCACTGGCGTGCAGAAAGCGGTAAAATGAGCACTTGCGTGAAGAAAGCGGTAAAATGCCCAGGCTGCCTAAAACCTGTAATCCTTAAACGAACTCTTGATGAATCCGAGTTTGCACGTGGCTTTGAGGAGCACGCTTCCTGTTGGCCTTTTCGAGCAACCGGGGATCGCGTTATCGAATCGGAGGCGATATCTGAGATCAATGCACGCGGCGTCCATCGTATCTTAGGGTGATACAACTATTCCGTTGAACCTCACATGGGGCTTGCGGTCCATCGCGTTGCTCGCATACCGATGTGAGACACAGGCGAGAAGGGCGGCGATCTTCTTGGCTCCCAATCCGCAATGCGCGCCTGAGCGCTCTCTTTTCTTTTCTTTTTTTGTTTCTCTCTTTTCTTCTTTTCTGAACTCCCAACTTGGGGGAGCGTTTTCTGGAATCTGAAGGCGAGCATTAACACCGCGGTGTTTATCCTCTCTCTCACTTGTCTGCAGCTGAAAAATGAACCAATGCATGCAATGCAAATGCCATGATTGCCATTTTCTTTTTCTTTTCTTATGATAAATGTAATGCAAATGCCTGAATTTTCTCTTTTCTTTACTTTATTATTATTTTTTATGTCTTACAAGTGCATGATTTTATGCTTGGTGAATGTCATGCATGACTTTATTTGCTTATTGCTCTTTTGCTTATTCAACCTCTTCTTCTCTTTTGCTCTTTTTATGAAGTGCAGGTATGCGAATGCAAAATTTTGGTGTTTGATGATATGTAATGCTCTTGTGTTTTGACGAAATGGCAGATGACATGCAATGGAAAACTTTTTCTTCTTTGCCTTCTTTCTATGAAATGTGAATATTGCTATTATGCGAAATAAAATGATGAATAACATGAAATGATGAATGACATGGGATGTTTTAGCTTTCTTTTCTTCCATGAGATGCAAGTATTGATGTGATGCAACTGTATTGCTTTGATGTTTGATGGGATGATGAATTTTTGGTTCTTTTTATTTTATGGAATGCAAACATTACTATGATGTAGACGACACTGAATGTTTGTCTTTTTTTTTCTTTTTTTTTTTGCATAGTGTTGCACCCCGAAAAATCCGATTTGGACTTCTCAATGTACAACGTGGGAAAATATGAAGCCGCCACCAATATTTTAGTTTTGAGACGAAAACATTGAAAAAACGTCTTTTTATACAAGGCGGGTGGTCTTTTCGAAAACAAGAGATGTAGGTTCGGGAATTCGGTTAGGTGCGGGGAAGGTATAAGCACCCGTACCTCCTTTCTACCAAAGGAACCTTTAATTTGATGTGTGGTTTTGAAATGTTTGATTTGAAACGATCGTTCTACTTCTTTTCTTTTCTTTTGATTGAGAAAATATTTTATTGGAAACGAGAAAAAGAATATTTTTGGATATCCTTGAAAAGCGGAACAAAACAAGGATTTTTAAAAGCGTGCTTGACGGGACGAGAACCGCTCCCTACGTACCCTCACCGAGATGAGGATCAAAGCTACGTAGTTCGCGTTTTGTGCGCCAGAAGACGGCTTTTGTGAAAAAAAGTGTGTTTTTGCGTCCAAGACGGCTTTAGTGAAAAAGAAGTGTGTTTTTGCGTCCAAGACTAGGCTTTAGTGAAAAAGTGTGCTTTGCGTCCAAGACGGGCTTTAGTGAAAAAGAAGTGTGTTTTTGCGTCCAAAGGCGGCTTTAGTGAAAAAGAAGTGTGTTTTATGTCCAAGACGGCTTTAGTGAAAAAGAAGTGTGTTTTTGCGTCCGAAGACGGTTTAGTGAAAAAGAAGTGTGTTTTGCGTCCCGGAAGCCGGCTTTAGTGAAAAAGAAGTGTGTTTTTGCGTCCGAAGACGGCTTTAGTGAAAAAGAAGTGTGTTTTTGCGTCCGAAGACGGCTTTAGTGAAAAAGAAGTGTGTTTTGCGTCCGAAGACGGCTTTTTGATTTTCTTGAAAAGAAGCGCGTTGGTGTTTTTACTGTAGGGGTTCTCGGTCCGAATCTGCATGCAGACCCACTAACCCTAAAACAAAGACATCCCGCTTGCATCACGGACGACGTGCCCCTACTTATTGAAAAAACGATCTTTTTGATTTTCTTAGGAAAAAGGTTTATAATCATTAATTATTTGTTTTATTTCTCACAAGTATCCTAAGGCGTTTGAGTATCTGACTCGGTCTCGAGACACTAGACAACATCGGCCGTACGTCCGACTTGCCTCCTTATGAGTTTTGAAAAAGGTTATTTATTGATTTGATTAACTTGTGAAAGCGATTTGAAGGGTATTGACTCTTGGAAAAAGCCTTTTGAAAAGATTTATTAGAATGGTTAAGAAAAGAATTTGAGGGTGACATTGGCCACAAAGAAAAGAAAGTAGAACATTCAATCAATTTTCAAGTCAAAACCAAGGTACAATACGTACCAACTCGCACGCAAAGCAATCAACAATTAGAACACAAGTACACTCATTACCACTTACAACACAATACATAAGAATGATGTTGAATCATCCACAATTAATGGTATGTCTATGTGAGACTGACGACCATCAAGTGAGTTGCCAAGAGATGCTCATGAGAGAAGGATTGCGAAATTAGGGATCAACTTTTAAACCCTAGGCCGAATTGAACACAAACACAAAGGGTATTCACAAGTTGCTATGAGCAATTAACAAAGAGAAGCACAAACTTGCATTGGAAATTAAAAGCAATTTGAATCCTTTGAAATAATCTTCCACACTACTAGGCATATGCACTAAGCATAAGTGGGAATCCTTTTACACATCATCAACAATTAAGCAATTAGCACAAGAATAGAAGGATTGAATTACATTAGGCAATCCTCTCACTTAAATTAAAGTGCATGAAGCACAAGTGAGCCTCATATTGCCAATCATCACACAATAACAAAGGGTAAGCAAATTAAATCAAAACAACTTGAGAACAAATCATTTAATACCCATTTCAATTCAATTTTGCAATTAAAATTACAAACACTAGCTCACATTGTAACTTGCAAAGCAAAACAACTTTGAAACACTTTTTAATTTTTTTACAAGACTTAACAACAATTATTTTTGTGATTTGATATATCAAGTAAACATAAAAAGAAGGCCATAGGGCCGAAACATGTTGTGCCACAAAACAATATTTATTTCATGCAAAGATAAAAGGAAAAATCAAAATTGCAAAACCCTAAAAATGGGTTTGAAACCGAAACCCTATTTACCCTAAATCATCCAATTCTTTCATCACAATTGAACCAACCACATAGATGAGCATGATTACATGATAAACAACAAAATGAGCAAGAACCCTAGCATTAGAGGCTAGAACCAAATCCCACCCTCAAAGTTCAAGTTCAAAACATCAAAATTCAACAACAAGCATTGTTCACAAAATTAGCACAATTAATCAAGCATTAATCAACTTCAAATCATTTAATGAACAAGAATATTCAAAGGATCATGGATTAGGCTCAAAGTTGAAGCAAAAAGAAAGGGAAACATGTTTTCATTTGGGTAAAAATTGCATGACCAAAGTAGCAAATCAAAAGAATAAAACCTAATCAACACATAGTCACAAGAACAAATTATTTAGTGGGTGATGGACCAACTCTCACCCACAACAGCCCCTAATCTACATTATATGATATTATGAGATGCAAATATAAGTTGAAAAAGGTTTTGATGCAAAGAAATTGATGAAAATGCAAAGGGGTTTAAATTATACCTTAATTTCAAACTAAATGAGAATAGGAATGAAGAACAAGAGCAACAAAACACCAACAATCCTCAAGAACTAGCAAGAACAGCTCCAAAACCTTGAAGAAACAACCCTTTTGATAATGTAAAAATGGAATCAAGGAGGAAAGGGAGAAGATATATGAATGTAGAGTGTGTTTGAGGTGATTTGGTGAAGGAAAATTGAAAAGATTGAAGAGGAGAATGAGAGAGGGATTTCGGTTTTGAGAGGAGGGGAGGAGAGGAATTCTTGAGCTGATTGTGTGCTAGGTAAAAAAATGAGAGAGTGTGTGAAATTGCAAGTTGTCATTGTGCTTTCTTGTTCCCCACTACCTTTGTTATTATCCTTTCATTTTTATTTTCCTTTTCTAGATAATTCTTCCTTAATTCATGCCATTTTGGGCTATACCCCATGATTCAATGATTGGGCTCTGAATTTCATGACTTCACCAATCCCAAAATTGATTTAGTACCCCACCCGGAGGAAAATGACCATTTTGCCCTTTTGTTCAAAAATCGAATTTCATGCAAAAATATTCCAATGATGAATACAAATGCACAACTCCCTCATTTGAACCCAAATAAATTCCTCAAGAGATGCATAGTGATTTTTACTGGGAAATTGTCTGTTTTAGTGAAATGACCAAAATGCCCTTTTGGTCAAAAACCCTAACTTTGCCCCAAAATTCAACTTTTTGCATTGAACATGTCTCCCAACTCCAAACATCATTTTAAAAACAATGAGATGACTTTTAGAACCCAAAAATGCATGCCCAATGGCTTTTCCTGAGAATTTTCCACTTTACTGTGAAATTACCAAAATACCCTTTTGACCTAAAAACCCTAATTAGCTCAAAAATGCATTTTCATTCTAAACATGATCCTAAAAACCCTTGGATGACTTTTAAAACTCTAAAATGCATGCCAAGCCTTAATTTATTTATTTTTGGTTGAAAATTAGGGTTTTGACCTAAGCCGGACAAAATTGGGGTATGACAGCTGCCCCTCTTTATCTAGATTTTAACAAGGAATATGAATTGGCCGAAACATATTCCGAGGCAAAATAGAGATAAAGAATTCAGAAATTATACCGATTTTGTCAACTTAGGGAAAAACCCGAATTTTCTTTTTCTTTTTGGGTGAATGGATGCCAGCCAGAAATGACTGTAATGAATGAAATGTCAGCCCTCAGTAAGCCAACGAAAGCAGGAAGTATATTGGTGCCAACCCTCAGGCGGCAAAAACAGGAATGAATAAAGCAGTAAAGAAAACAGTAAAGAAAGTGTCGACCTCTGGTAAGCCAACACCGGCAGAAAATAAAGAAAGTGATAAAGAATACACCGGCCGGCCTCTGGTAGGCCGACACTGGAGGAAATAAAGAAAGCGATAAAGAAAGCAATAAAGAGTGTACCAACCTCTGGTAGGCCGACACAAGTAGGAAACAGGTTGGTGCCAACCCTCAGGCAGCAAAAAACAAGAATAAAGCAGTAAAGAATGCAGTAAAGAAGGAGCGCTTGTGGCTCTGAAGGAACACTTGGGTTCTGAAGGAGCACTTGTGGCTCTGAAGGAGCACTTGGGCTCTGAGGGAGCACTTGTGGCTCTGAAAGAGCACTTGGGCTCTGAAGGTGGCCTGTTCGAGCGGCCTGAGGTTCAATATCAAGTTGTGGGACTGATACATTTTACCTTGATGGACTTACGCTATGCTGACACAGCTAGTCTGAAGGACACGAGTGTCAGGGGCGATCCGTCATGCTCAGTGATGACTTGGCGAAATGAAGGACACAAGGTCTGAGGGGCCGATCCGTCATGCTCAGTGATGACTTGGCTGAATGAAGGTCGAGTTCAAAGTCGCTGTTTGGACTGTTGATTTGAACTAAACTGAAGGACCCTTGGGTCTGATGACTCGTCGGTGCTCGATAACGACGGAATCTGAAGGGACGCTTTGGTCTGAAGGGACACGTGGAGTCTGAAGGGATTCACAAATCTGCTGATTGGTGGTTGAGATGGCCAATCTTTGGCGCGTTGAATTGAGGTACCGCATCGTCGGTTGATGCAAGGATGGTGCATGAAGCATGGGTGCATGTTATGCAAAGGCATGTTATGCGGGAGCATGTTATGCTAGTGCATGCAATGCTATGATTTTGACGTGATGATGCATGTGGTGGAACACTCTTGAGGTTTTCCTTTTGATTTGATTTTTCTTGATCAGCTTTCTTTTGTTGATCATCCATTTTTCTTTGTTTGTTTTCTTTTGCTCTTTATGAAATGCGAATATGCAAATGTAAGCGTTTTGATGTTTGATGTGGAGATTGATACTTGTAATGCAAGTGTGCGATGCAATGACAAATGATTCATGTTTTGATGAATGCAATGCTCTTTATTCTATTTCTGCTCATTTCTTTCTCTTTTCATGAAATGCGGGCATGCGAATGCAAAATTTTGATGTTTGATGACATGTAATGCTATTGTGTTTTGATGAAATGGCAGATGCAAATGCAATGGAAAACTTTTCCTTCTTTGCCTTTTTCTATGAAATGTGAATATTGCTATTATGCGAAATAAAATGATGAATGACATGAAATGATGAATGACATGGGATGTTTTGGCTTTCGTTGCAAGTATTGATGTGATGCAAATCATGATTGCCTTGATGTTTGAATGCATTTTTGGTTCTTTTGCTTTATGGAATGCTTTTGTTCTTTTGTATTTGCTTCTTCTTTGTAGTTTATGAAATGCAAATATCAACATAATGCTTTGATGTTTGAATGCAAGTGTATGCGGTGATTGATGCTTTGATGAATGCAATGCTCCTGTTCTAACTTCTGTTTGTTTCTTTTTTGCTTCTTCTATGAAATGCAAACATTATTATGATGCAATGCTCTGATGTGGAACGTTTTTTTTTTTTGCTATGTGATGAATGCACAAAATGTGAGGATGCAAACGTAATTCTTTGATGCATATGCCATAATGAATAGATTGAACTGCCTAGATGCATGAGGTAAACATTTTTGTGATGATGAGATGCAAGACTTTGGATGCAAGGAATTGAGATGATTATTGACCATTCTTATTGAAAAATTGAATTTGACTCAAACTCCGGTGTTCTCAAGGTTTTTATTTACAAACATCCTCACTCGTTTTCTCTTTCTTTCCATGATGACTGAATTTTAGATATCACATGACTAACTTGTGTTTTCTCTCTTTGAAGCATTGTCTAGTAAGTATGCATAGGAGTGCAAATGTGAATGAATGAGTCAGTCAGCTTGGAATTGGCTTAGGGCATGGACATTTATGGCAAGTGAAGGAATGACAGACATGGTTATTACCGAAGCTCAAGAGGGATCAAGAGGTACAAGATTGCCCCAATTCAGGTCTTGGATGAGTGAATAGCTTGCCCCTGTCTAGTGGTGACAACAACTAGGGGTGTAGAAGATGATGAATTGGGAATGCTTCGGCTTTTGAAATGAAAGGTGGGGCAGAGGAGATTTTGTCTCAACCCATAAAGTTTGATGTTGCCCCGGTCATAACAAGGACAAAAATGCCCCAATTAGAATGACAGGGCCTTGTTTAGGATAGTGAGTTGAGAGATTGCCCCGGTGAGGTTGAATGAGGTGAAGGAATGGGAACGCCCTTGCCCCCGCTTGGAAGTATTGACAAGCTGGAATGACATGGGAGGGCATTGAATAGACATTCCCAAGACCAGGGTGGGGCGGGAGGTGAAGAGAGTGCCCCATCTTTTGGATCTCGAGTAGTGTTCTCGGTCTGCAAATGTTTTGACTTTTAGCGTGAAAGAAACCTCACTTGGTGATCACTAAACCTTGTTTTAATGCAAATTGAATGGGTTTCTTGAGTCTGAAGTCCTCTTTTTATTTTGTCACTTTCTTTTTCTCGATCGTTTGTTTTTGTTCCCTTATTTCTTTTTATTTTTTTATTTTTTTTTTTTTTTTTTTTGATCACTTTCTTTTTCTCGATCATTTGTTTTTTTTTTTTGAGCAAACACATCGTGAAGCGGATAAACTTAGTTGTCCTAAGATTTAAAATTTGAGAAAACAACAAAGAATCATCATTGATCGTAATGGACTTTTCGGGATTGTGGTGTTTTGTGGACGAAAGATGATTGGGCTTAATGAAGTATTTGGGGGTAATGGTAGGATGATTTTTATTCAGCGTTGGCTGACGATCGATGATTTATGATGGTTATTTGGCTTGATGAGGTGTTTGGAAGTTTTATTCCTGGCTAAGGGTTTGTGGAGGGCAAGGTGCCGAGGTCAAAGGGAAGTGTTTGTGATTTATGGAAGGAGGGGTAGTTATACACAGCAAGGTATTGGAAGATTTATTGAGACAAGGATCTCTTGTGTTTTGTGGTAACATGTATCAGCTCACCGCTGACATTTCTTTTGTATTTTCCTTTGCTTTGGGATTTTCATTTTTGAATCCCCTTTCTTCTTTCTTTTTTTTCCTTTTTTTTTTTTTGATTCTTTCTTTGACTCGGGTGAGCTGATAAGAAGTGATGCACTGTTTTTTTTTATATTTGAGGTGATCCTTGTCTAGGGTGATTTTTGGATTTTGGTCTTTCTTGGCTTAAGGTGGGTAGGAAAGGGACTTTCTGGGATTTTTGAGGAGATGGCCAAACTTCATTTCAAATCCTGATTGCTTATTTATTTTTTTTTGTAAATCATGAAAACTGTTCATCTATCTATATGTGCTTGCTCCTTTCTTTACATTTTTTCTCTCCCTTTTTTTTTATGCCCTAACTTTTGCCTGGACCGCTCTTTGCGAGTTTTCAATCCACCGGCGCTTTTTGTGTGTCTAGGCCGCTTTGCGGGTTTTCAACCTAGCGAGCTTATTTTCTTATTTATTATTATTTTTGAAAGACTTGCACTGAAGGAATATGATATTTAACAAAGGAAAATTAGTGATCACGTGAATTGCCCGACATGGAGGACTTAAAGTGTTAGCGAGAATGAACCAAAAAGTCAAATGCACGCACCGATGGGAGAGAACATGCACTTTATGGGTGGACGGGCGGGATTAGACTTGGATGGGGATGATGATGATTGAAGGAAATTGACTGACTCAAAACAAGAGAAAATGCACGTGGCATGCATGCTTACTAGAAGAACGCTTCACGGAAGATTAACATTAGTTAAAACATGATATAAAAACTTTTTGATGAACTATTTCAGTCTTTTATCATGGAATGGATGAGATGCAATATTTTTGATTTTATGAGCTACTGACTCGGGAAACTGAGCACCTTGGAACACCTTGAAATTTTGAAAGAATGATTATTTTGCAAGACCATCTCGTCTCTCATCAAAACTCTTTATTGTATGTGAAAACACTATGATATGCAAGTGGAAAAAATGATCACTTGAAAAGTGTAATTATTCTAAAAGGTTTTTATGATTTTGATGCAAAATGAAATGCATTTTTGAATGATGCGAGAAAGATACTTTTTCAAAAATGAAATTTTTATTTGTTATGTTTGACGGGGCGGACCCGCCTCCTACGTATCCTCCCCGTGATGAGGAATCAAAGCGTCACGTAGTTCTCTGTGTCCTTTTTTGAAATAATGTTTATGCATGAATGCCATGTTTTGGATGAACTTGGCGAGGAGCTTTTTCCTCTTTGATTATAAATGAAATGCTTATGCTATGAAGATGATAATTGTTTTCATTTTTATGTAATGAAATGGAATGCAAGACGAATGATTCAAAATTGGAACTTTATTTATCGAAATGATGCAATGATGTAGGATGCAAGATACTTCTTTTTCAAAATGATTTTTATAGAGGCAAGACAAAATATGAAATCTTGATGCCCCCTTTTTTTTTACATGATGAAAGATGCAGGAATGATGCTTTTTCCTAAATGATGATTTTTAAAGGCAAGGCAAAGTATGAAATGCCAATGCCCCTTCCTTTTTGAAAGATGCATGTATGGAGGAATGATGTATTTGAACTAAAGTGATGAGGTTAATGAAATGATGCATGAATGCTATATTTTGAATAAATTTGATGATGATTTTTGTTCTTGATTATGAATGAAATGCTTTCTTGTTTTCATTTTTTGTGCAATGAAATGCATGATACTCACAATGATAAAAAAATGCATGGAAAGACATGATTTTTTTATTGAATGGAATTGCATGCAAAATGAGAGGTTAATGTATTATTTTTTCATGATGTGTGAAAAAGGAAAACAATGATGCATGAGACGCCTTCTAATAAGACACAATTTTTTTGGATCATTCAAAAATTAGGGAAAAAGCCTTAGTGAATGGAAATGCACACGCATGGAGAATGCACTCCTAACAAACCTTAATGAGATAGAGAAAAAATGCATGTATGAATTTTATCAAGTTTTTGTTTTATGCAATGCAAATGATGTCTTTATATGAAGATGACGGCGATAATGCGACTTGACATGCATGAATGAATGCATGATGAGGATGATTGAAAGAAAGTTATTTACAACATAGGATTTTCAACGATTGGAATTACGGAAAAATAACCGTTTTTCAAAAAGGTTTGATGCAGGGGTATGCACGCCTCCTTTGTGTCCTACAGGTTTCTTAGAGACAGGATCTAAGGCTTTTCTAAGGGGTACTTCAAGGTAAGCACTAACAAGAGGGCCCTAAATAAGGTTCCTAGAGCCAACGACCTCATCCGAAAGCGCACCGATCGCCAGGGGCGTGCGTCCAAGTGATGAGCCCTTCGAACAAAGCCAAACTCTAGGTGAAGTCTTCGCAACCACACTGAAAAAGACGTGACGTCCAGCAGTGCACCACTAATGACTTCGTTCTAGCCTAAGATATACTCTAGCCCGGTGTAGGGCTGTCTCACCAAAAATCACACAAGGGTAAAAACAAAGAAAGTGTGTGTAGGAGCATAATGATGCATATACCCCCACACGCAAAAGAAAATCCGAGCAAATTGGACAAAGAGAGTCATCTACCCTAGGGTTTTGCACATATCATTCAAGTCTAAGCAAGAAATCAACCTAAGGTATTAACAATCATCTAAACCCTACTTACCTTAAGAAGAGGAGCTAAGAAGAGGGGATCATGATAGAAGGGGGAAAAATGCATGAACTTACCAAAGAAAGGGAGCGAAGAAGAGGGAAACATGCGAGATAAAGGGAATATGATGCATAAGTAAAGAAAGAAAGGGGTAGGAGAAGAAACAAGAAACAAGTGTAGAAATAAACAAATGCACATGAATGCAACACAATGAACATAATAATGCAAGAGAAACCATCAAGCATCACAGACACAAAGAAAAAAGAAAAGAAAAGGAAGAAAAAGAAGAGATAGAACAAATTTTTCCAAATCAAACAATTTAAACCACGCATCAAATTAATTAGGCTTGACCCTCGTTTTTCTTAAAAAAAGAAAAGTTAATCCCCAGTGGAGTCGCCAGCTGTTGCACCCCGAAAAATCCGATTTGGACTTCTCAATGTACAACGTGGGAAAATATGAAGCCGCCACCAATATTTTAGTTTTGAGACGAAAACATTGAAAAAACGTCTTTTTATACAAGGCGGGTGGTCTTTTCGAAACAAGAGATGTAGGTTCGGGGGTCGGTTAGGTACGGGGAAGGTATAAGCACCCCGTACCTCCTTTCTACCGAAAGGGAACCTTTAATTTGATGTGTGGTTTTGAAATGTTTGATTTGAAACGATCGTTCTACTTCTTTTCTTTTGATTGAGAAAATATTTTATTGGAAACGAGAAAAAGAATATTTTTGGATATCCTTGAAAAGCGGAACAAAACAAGGATTTTTTTAAAAGCGTGCTTGACGGGACAGAACCCGCTCCTCACGCACCCTCACCGAGATGAGGATCAAAGCTACGTAGTTCTCGTTTTGTGCGTCCGAAGACGGCTTTTGTGAAAAAAAGTGTGTTTTTGCGTCCAAGACGGCTTTAGTGAAAAAGAAGTGTGTTTTTGCGTCCAAGACGGCTTTAGTGAAAAAGAAGTGTGTTTTTGCGTCCAAGACGGCTTTAGTGAAAAAGTGTGCTTTGCGTCCAAAGACGGCTTTAGTGAAAAGAAGTGTGTTTTTATGTCCAAGACGGCTTTAGTGAAAAAGAAGTGTGTTTTGCGTCCAAGACGGCTTTAGTGAAAAAGAAGTGTGTTTTGCGTCCGAAGACGGCTTTAGTGAAAAAGAAGTGTGTTTTTGCGTCCGAAGACGGCTTTAGTGAAAAAGAAGTGTGTTTTTGCGTCCGAAGACGGCTTTAGTGAAAAAGAAGTGTGTTTTTGCGTCCGAAGACGGCTTTAGTGAAAAAGAAGTGTGTTTTGCGTCCGAAGACGGCTTTTTGATTTTCTTGAAAAGAAGCGCGTTGGTGTTTTTACTGTAGGGGTTCTCGGTCCGAATCATGCACACCCACTAACCCTAAAACAAAGACATCCCGCGCCGTGCACGGACGACGTGCCCCCTACTTATTGAAAAAAACGATCTTTTTTGATTTTCTTAGGAAAAAGGTTTATAATCATTAATTATTTGTTTTATTTCTCACAAGTATCCTAAGACGTTTGAGCTGTACAGCTCCGGTCTCAGGACACTAGACAACATCGGCCGTACGTCCGACTTGCCTCCTTATGAGTTTTGAAAAAGGTTATTTATTGATTTGATTAACTTGTGAAAGCGATTTGAAGGGTATTGACTCTTGGAAAAAGCCTTTTGAAAAAGATTTATTAGAATGGTTAAGAAAAGAATTTGAGGGTGGCATTGGCCACAAAGAAAAGAAAGTAGAACATTCAATCAATTTTCAAGTCAAAACCAAGGTACAATACGTACCAACTCGCACGCAAAGCAATCAACAATTAGAACACAAGTACACTCATTACCACTTACAACACAATACATAAGAATGATGTTGAATCATCCACAATTAATGGTATGTCTATGTGAGACTGACGACCATCAAGTGAGTTGCCAAGAGATGCTCATGAGAGAAGGATTGCGAAATTAGGGATCAACTTTTAAACCCTAGGCCGAATTGAACACAAACACAAAGGGTATTCACAAGTTGCTATGAGCAATTAACAAAGAGAAGCACAAACTTGCATTGGAAATTAAAAGCAATTTGAATCCTTTGAAATAATCTTCCACACTACTAGGCATATGCACTAAGCATAAGTGGGAATCCTTTTACACATCATCAACAATTAAGCAATTAGCACAAGAATAGAAGGATTGAATTACATTAGGCAATCCTCTCACTTAAATTAAAGTGCATGAAGCACAAGTGAGCCTCATATTGCCAATCATCACACAATAACAAAGGGTAAGCAAATTAAATCAAAACAACTTGAGAACAAATCATTTAATACCCATTTCAATTCAATTTTGCAATTAAAATACAAACACTAGCTCACATTGTAACTTGCAAAGCAAAACAACTTTGAAACACTTTTTAATTTTTTTTTTTACAAGACTTAACAACAATTATTTTTGTGATTTGATATATCAAGTAAACATAAAGAAGGCCATAGGGCCGAAACATGTTGTGCCACAAAACAATATTTATTTCATGCAAAGATAAAAGGAAAATCAAAATTGCAAAACCCTAAAAATGGGTTTGAAACCGAAACCCTATTTACCCTAAATCATCCAATTCTTTCATCACAATTGAACCAACCACATAGATGAGCATGATTACATGATAAACAACAAAATGAGCAAGAACCCTAGCATTAGAGGCTAGAACCGAAATCCCACCCCTCAAAGTTCAAGTTCAAAACATCAAAATTCAACAACAAGCATTGTTCACAAAATTAGCACAATTAATCAAGCATTAATCAACTTCAAATCATTTAATGAACAAGAATATTCAAAGGATCATGGATTAGGCTCAAAGTTGAAGCAAAAAGAAAAGGGAAACATGTTTTCATTTGGGTAAAAATTGCATGACCAAAGTAGCAAATCAAAAGAATAAAACCTAATCAACACATAGTCACAAGAACAAATTATTTAGTGGGTGATGGACCAACTCTCACCCACAACAGCCCCTAATCTACATTATATGATATTATGAGATGCAAATATAAGTTGAAAAAGGTTTTGATGCAAAGAAATTGATGAAAATGCAAAGGGGTTTAAATTATACCTTAATTTCAAACTAAATGAGAATAGGAATGAAGAACAAGAGCAACAAAACACCAACAATCCTCAAGAACTAGCAAGAACAGCTCCAAAACCTTGAAGAAACAACCCTTTTGATAATGTAAAAATGGAATCAAGGAGGAAAGGAGAAGATATATGAATGTAGAGTGTGTTTGAGGTGATTTTGGTGAAGGAAAATTGAAAAGATTGAAGAGGAGAATGAGAGAGGATTTCGGTTTTGAGAGGAGGAGGAGAGAGAGGAATTCTTGAGCTGATTGTGTGCTAGGTAAAAAATGAGAGAGTGTGTGAAATTGCAAGTTGTCATTGTGCTTTCTTGTTCCCACTACCTTTGTTATTATCCTTTCATTTTTATTTTCCTTTTCTAGATAATTCTTCCTTAATTCATGCCATTTTGGGCTATACCCCATGATTCAATGATTGGGCTCTGAATTTCATGACTTCACCAATCCCAAAATTGATTTAGTACCCCACCCGAGAGAAAATGACCATTTTGCCCTTTTGTTCAAAAAAAAAAAAAAATCGAATTTCATGCAAAAATATTCCAATGATGAATACAAATGCACAACTCCCTCATTTGAACCCAAATAAATTCCTCAAGAGATGCATAGTGATTTTTACTGGGAAATTGTCTGTTTTAGTGAAATGACCAAAATGCCCTTTTGGTCAAAAACCCTAACTTTGCCCCAAAATTCAACTTTTTGCATTGAACATGTCTCCCAACTCCAAACATCATTTTAAAAACAATGAGATGACTTTTAGAACCCAAAAATGCATGCCCAATGGCTTTTCCCCGAGAATTTTCCACTTTCTGTGAAATTACCAAAATACCCTTTTTGACCTAAAAACCCTAATTAGCTCAAAAATGCATTTTCATTCTAAACATGATCCTAAAAACCCTTGGATGACTTTTAAAACTCTAAAATGCATGCCAAGCCTTAATTTATTTATTTTTGGTTGAAAATTAGGGTTTTGACCTAAGCTTTTACAAAATTGGGGTATGATGGTTTCCTCTCTTTATCTAGATTTTAACAAGGAATATGAATTGGCCGAAACATATTCCGAGGCAAAATAGAGATAAAGAATTCAGAAATTATACCGATTTTGTCAACTTAGGGAAAAACCCGAATTTTCTTTTTTTCTTTTTGGGTGAATGGATGCCAGCCAGAAATGACTGTAATGAATGAAATGTCAGCCTTCAGTAAGCCAACGAAAGCAGGAAGTATATTGGTGCCAACCCTCAGGCGGCAAAAACAGGAATGAATAAAGCAGTAAAGAAAACAGTAAAGAAGGTGTCGACCTCTGGTAAGCCGACACCGGCAGAAAATAAAGAAAGTGATAAAGAATACACCGGCCGGCCTCTGGTAGGCCGACACTGGAGGAAATAAAGAAAGCGATAAAGAAAGCAATAAAGAGTGTACCAACCTCTGGTAGGCCGACACAAGTAGGAAATGTGTTGGTGCCAACCTCAGCAAAGAAAAACAAGAATAAAGCAGTAAAGAATGCAGTAAAGAAGGAGCGCTTGTGGCTCTGAAGGAACACTTGGGTTCTGAAGGAGCACTTGTGGCTCTGAAGGAGCACTTGGGCTCTGAGGGAGCACTTGTGGCTCTGAAGGAGCACTTGGGCTCTGAAGGTGGCCTGTTCGAGCGGCCTGAGGTTCAATATCAAGTTGTGGGACTGATACATTTTACCTTGATGGACTTACGCTATGCTGACACAGCTAGTCTGAAGGACACGAGGTCTGGGGGGCCGATCCGTCATGCTCAGTGATAACTTGGCGAAATGAAGGACACAAGGTCTGAGGGGCCGATCCGTCATGCTCGGTGATGACTTGGTTTGAATGAAGGTCGAGTTCAAAGTCGCCGTTTGACCGCTTGATTTGAACTAAACCGAAGGACCTCGGAGTCCGATGACTCGTCGGTGCTCGATAACGACGGAATCTGAAGGGACGCTTTGGTCCTGAAGGGACACGTGGGTCCTGAAGGGATTCACAAATCCTGTTGATTGACTGGTTGAGATGGCCAATGCTGGCGCGTTGAATTGAGGTACCTGCATACGTCAGTTGATGCAAGGGATGGTGCATGAAGCATGGGTGCATGTTATGCAAAGGCATGTTATGCAGGAGCATGTTATGCTAGTGCATGCAATGCTATGATTTTGACGTGATGATGCATGTGGTGGAACACTCTTGAGGTTTTCCTTTTGATTTGATTTTTCTTGATCAGCTTTCTTTTGCTGATCATCTGTTTTTCTTTGTTTGTTTTCTTTTGCTCTTTATGAAATGCGAATATGCAAATGTAGCGTTTTGATGTTTGATGTGGAGATTGATACTTGTAATGCAAGTGTGCGATGCAATGACAGTGATTCATGTTTTGATGAATGCAATGCTACTGTTCTATTTCTGCTCATTTCTTTCTCTTTTCATGAAATGCGGGCATGCGAATGCAAAATTTTGATGTTTGATGACATGTAATGCTCTTGTGTTTTGATGAAATGGCAGATGCAAATGCAATGGAAAACTTTTCCTTCTTTGCCTTTTTCTATGAAATGTGAATATTGCTATTATGCGAAATAAAATGATGAATGACATGAAATGATGAATGACATGGGATGTTTTGGCTTTCGTTGCAAGTATTGATGTGATGCAACTGTATTGCCTTGATGTTTGAATGCATTTTTGGTTCTTTTGCTTTATGGAATGCTTTTGTTCTTTTGTATTTGCTTCTTCTTTGTAGTTTATGAAATGCAAATATCAACATAATGCTTTGATGTTTGAATGCAAGTGTATGCGGTGATTGATGCTTTGATGAATGCAATGCTCCTGTTCTAACTTCTGTTTGTTTCTTTTTTGCTTCTTCTATGAAATGCAAACATTATTATGATGCAATGCTCTGATGTGGAACGTTTTTTTTTTTTGCTATGTGATGAATGCACAAAATGTGAGGATGCAAACGTAATTCTTTGATGCATATGCCATAATGAATAGATTGAACTGCCTAGATGCATGAGGTAAACATTTTTGTGATGATGAGATGCAAGACTTTGGATGCAAGGAATTGAGATGATTATTGACCATTCTTATTGAAAAATTGAATTTGACTCAAACTCCTGTTCTCAAGGTTTTTATTTACAAACATCCTCACTCGTTTTCTCTTTCTTTCCATGATGACTGAATTTTAGATATCACATGACTAACTTGTGTTTTCTCTCTTTGAAGCATTGTCTAGTAAGTATGCATAGGAGTGCAAATGTGAATGAATGAGTCAGTCAGCTTGGAATTGGCTTAGGGCATGGACATTTATGGCAAGTGAAGGAATGACAGACATGGTTATTACCGAAGCTCAAGAGGATCAAGAGGTACAAGATTGCCCCAATTTAGGTCTTGGATGAGTGAATAGCTTGCCCCCTGTCTCAGTGGGTGACAACAACTAGGGGTGTAGAAGATGATGAATTGGGAATGCTTCGGCTTTTGAAATGAAAGGTGGGGCGAGGAGAGATTTTGTCTCAACCCATAAAGTTTGATGTTGCCCCAGCCATAACAAGGACAAAAATGCCCCAATTAGAATGACAGGGCCTTGTTTAGGATAGTGAGTTGAGAGATTGCCCCGGTGAGGTTGAATGAGGTGAAGGAATGGGAACGCCCTTGCCCCTGCTTGGAAGTATTGACAACTGGAATGACATGGGAGGGCATTGAATAGACATTCCCAAGACCAGGGTGGGCGGGAGGTGAAGAGAGTGCCCCATCTTTTGGATCTGAGTAGTGTTCTCAGTGCAAATGTTTTGACTTTTAGCGTGAAAGAAACCTCACTTGGTGATCACTAAACCTTGTTTTAATGCAGCTTGAATGGGTTTCGGAGTGCAAGTCCCTCTTTTTATTTTGTCAGCTTTCTTTTTTCTGACTGTTTGTTTTTGTTCCCTTATTTCTTTTTATTTTTTTTTTTTTTTATTTTTTTTTTTTCGATCACTTTCTTTTTCTCGATCATTTGTTTTTTTTTTGAGCAAACACATCGTGAGACGGATAAACTTAGTTGTCCTAAGATTTAAAATTTGAGAAAACAACAAAGAATCATCATTGATCGAATGGACTTTTCGGGATTGTGGTGTTTTGTGGACGAAAGATGATTGGGCTTAATGAAGTATTTGGGGGTAATGGTAGGATGATTTTTATTCGGCGTTGGTGACGATCGATGATTTATGATGGTTATTTGGCTTGATGAGGTGTTTGGAAGTTTTATTCCTGGCTAAGGGTTTGTGGAGGGCAAGGTGCCGAGGTCAAAGGGAAGTGTTTGTGATTTATGGAAGGAGGGGTAGTTATACACAAAGAAGGTATTGGAAGATTTATTGAGACAAGGATCTCTTGTGTTTTGTGGTAACATGTATCACCTCCACCGACATTTCTTTTGTATTTTCCTTTGCTTTGGGATTTTCATTTTTGAATCCCCTTTCTTCTTTCTTTTTTTTTTTTTTTTTTTTTTTTTTGATTCTTTCTTTGACTCGGGTGAGTGATAAGAAGTGATGCAATCGCTTTTTTTTATATTTGAGGTGATCCTTGTCTAGGGTGATTTTTGGATTTTGGTCTTTCTTGGCTTAAGGTGGGTAGGAAAGGGACTTTCTGGGATTTTTGAGGAGATGGCCAAACTTCATTTCAAATCCTGATTGCTTATTTATTTTTTTTTTTAAATCATGAAAACTGTTCATCTATCTATATGTGCTTGCTCCTTTCTTTACATTTTTTCTCTCCCTTTTTTTTATGCCCTAACTTTTGCCTGGACCGCTCTTTGCGAGTTTTCAATCCACCGGGCGCTTTTTTGTGTGTCTAGGCCGCCCTTTGCGGGTTTTCAACCTAGCGAGCTTATTTTCTTATTTATTATTATTTTTTGAAAGACTTGCAATCAAGGAATATGATATTTAACAAAGGAAAATTAGTGATCACTGCACTGCCCCAAAGATGGAGGACTTAAAGTGTTAGCGAGAATGAACCAAAAAGTCAAGTACGCACCGATGGGAGAGAACATGCACTTTATGGGTGGACGGGGCGGGATTAGACTTGGATGGGGGATGATGATGATTGAAGGAAATTGACTGACTCAAACAAGAGAAAATGCACGTGGCATGCATGCTTACTAGAAGAACGCTTCACGGAAGATTAACATTAGTTAAAACATGATATAAAAACTTTTTTTGATGAACTATTTCAGTCTTTTATCATGGAATGGATGAGATGCAATATTTTTGATTTTATGAGCTACTGACTCGAGAAACTGAGCACCTTGGAACACCTTGAAATTTTGAAAGAATGATTATTTTGCAAGACCATCTCGTCTCTCATCAAAACTCTTTATTGTATGTGAAAACACTATGATATGCAAGTGGAAAAAATGATCACTTGAAAAGTGTAATTATTCTAAAAGGTTTTTATGATTTTGATGCAAAATGAAATGCATTTTTGAATGATGCGAGAAAGATACTTTTTCAAAAATGAAATTTTTATTTGTTATGCTTGACGGGGCGGACCCGCTCCTACGTATCCTCCCTGTGATGAGGAATCAAAGCGTACGTAGTTCTACTGTGTCCTTTTTTTGAAATAATGTTTATGCATGAATGCCATGTTTTGGATGAACTTGGCGAGGAGCTTTTTCCTCTTTGATTATAAATGAAATGCTTATGCTATGAAGATGATAATTGTTTTCATTTTTATGTAATGAAATGGAATGCAAGACGAATGATTCAAAATTGGAACTTTATTTACTGCAAATGATGCAATGATGTAGGATGCAAGATACTTCTTTTTTCAAAATGATTTTTATAGAGGCAAGACAAAATATGAAATGCTGATGCCCCCTTTTTTTTTACATGATGAAAGATGCAGGAATGATGCTTTTTTCCTAAATGATGATTTTTTAAAGGCAAGGCAAAGTATGAAATGCCAATGCCCCTTCCTTTTTTGAAAGATGCATGTATGGAGGAATGATGTATTTGAACTAAAGTGATGAGGTTAATGAAATGATGCATGAATGCTATATTTTGAATAAATTTGATGATGATTTTTGTTCTTGATTATGAATGAAATGCTTTCTTGTTTTCATTTTTTGTGCAATGAAATGCATGATACTCACATGATAAAAAAATGCATGGAAAGACATGATTTTTTTATTGAATGGAATTGCATGCAAAATGAGAGGTTAATGTATTATTTTTTCATGATGTGTGAAAAAGGAAAACAATGATGCATGAGACGCGCCTTAATAAGACACAATTTTTTTGGATCATTCAAAAATTAGGGAAAAAGCCTTAGTGAATGGAAATGCACACGCATGGAGAATGCACTCCTAACAAACCTTAATGAGATAGAGAAAAAATGCATGTATGAATTTTATCAAGTTTTTGTTTTATGCAATGCAAATGATGTCTTTATATGAAGATGACGGCGAGCGATATGCGACTTGACATGCATGAATGAATGCATGATGAGGATGATTGAAAGAAAGTTATTTACAACATAGGATTTTCAACAGCTTGGAATTCTCGGAAAAATAACCGCTTTTTCAAAAAGGTTTGGATGCAGGGGTATGCAGCTCCTTTGTGTCCTCTGAGGGTTTCTTAGAGACAGGATCTAAGGCTTTTCTAA
Source organism: Oxytropis ochrocephala (assembly GCA_020916435.1). Taxonomy (NCBI): domain Eukaryota; kingdom Viridiplantae; phylum Streptophyta; class Magnoliopsida; order Fabales; family Fabaceae; genus Oxytropis; species Oxytropis ochrocephala. Next base: position 96,331,149 of record CM037089.1, read on the forward strand.
GGGGTACTTCAAGGTAAGCACTAACAAGAGGGCCCTAAATAAGGTTCCTAGAGCCAACGACCTCATCCGAGCGCACCGATCGCGGGGCGACGTCCAAGTGATGAGCCCTTCGAACAAAGCCAAACTCTAGGTGAAGTCTTCGCAACCACACGAAAAGACGACGTCCAAAGGTGTGCACCACTAATGACTTCGTTCTAGCCTAAGATATACTCTAGCCCGGGTGTAGGGCAGTGTCTCACCAAAAATCACACAAGGGTAAAAACAAAGAAAGTGTGTGTAGGAGCATAATGATGCATATACCCCCCACCGCAAAGAAAATCCAGAAACAAATCCGCATAAAGAGAGTCATCTACCCTGTGGTTTTGCACATATCATTCAAGTCTAAGCAAGAAATCAACCTAAGGTATTAACAATCATCTAAACCCTACTTACCTTAAGAAGAGGAGCTAAGAAGAGGGATCATGATAGAAGGGGAAAAAATGCATGAACTTACCAAAGAAAGGGAGCGAAGAAGAGGGGAACATGCGAGATAAAGGGAATATGATGCATAAGTAAAGAAAGAAAGGGGTAGGAGAAGAAACAAGAAACAAGTGTAGAAATAAACAAATGCACATGAATGCAACACAATGAACATAATAATGCAAGAGAAACCATCAAGCATCACAGATAAAGAAAAAGAAAAGAAAAGGAAGAAAAAGAAGAGATAGAACAAATTTTCCAAATCAAACAATTTAAACCACGCATCAAATTAATTAGGCTTGACCTCGCTTTTTCTTAAAAAAGAAAAGTTAATCCCGATGGAGTCGCAAATGTTGCACCCCAAAAATCCGATTTGGACTTCTCAATGTACAACGTGGGAAAATATGAAGCCGCCACCAATATTTTAGTTTTGAGACGAAAACATTGAAAAAACGCTCTTTTTATACAAGGCGGGTGGTCTTTTCAAAAACAAGAGATGTAGGTTCGGGTCGGTTAGGTACGGGGGAAGGTATAAGCACTGCACTCCTTTCTACCGAAAGGGAACCTTTAATTTGATGTGTGGTTTTGAAATGTTTGATTTGAAACGATCGTTCTACTTCTTTTTCTTTTCTTTTGATTGAGAAAATATTTTATTGGAAACGAGAAAAGAATATTTTTGGATATCCTTGAAAAGCGGAACAAAACAAGGATTTTTTTAAAAGCGTGCTTGACGGGACAGAACCCGCTCCTACGCACTTCACCGAGATGAGGGATCAAAGCTACGTAGTTCTCGCTTTGTGCGTCCAAGACGGCTTTTGTGAAAAAAAGTGTGTTTTTGCGTCCAAGACGGCTTTAGTGAAAAAGAAGTGTGTTTTTGCGTCCAAGACGGCTTTAGTGAAAAAGAAGTGTGTTTTTGCGTCCAAGACGGCTTTAGTGAAAAAGTGTGCTTTGCGTCCAAGACGGCTTTAGTGAAAAAAAAGAAGTGTGTTTTTGCGTCCAAGACGGCTTTAGTGAAAAAGAAGTGTGTTTTATGTCCAAGACGGCTTTAGTGAAAAAGAAGTGTGTTTTTATGTCCAAGACGGCTTTAGTGAAAAAGAAGTGTGTTTTATGTCCAAGACGGCTTTAGTGAAAAGAAGTGTGTTTTTATGTCCAAGACGGCTTTAGTGAAAAAGAAGTGTGTTTTTTATGTCCAAGACGGCTTTAGTGAAAAAGAAGTGTGTTTTTATGCGTCCAAGACGGCTTTAGTGAAAAAGAAGTGTGTGTTTTATGTCCAAGACGGCTTTTTGATTTTCTTGAAAAGAAGCGCGTTGGTGTTTTTATCTGTAGGGGTTCTCGTCTGAACTCATGCAGTCCACTAACCCTAAAACAAAGACATCCCGCCTGCATTTGGGACGACGTGCCCCTACTTATTGAAAAAAACGATCTTTTTGATTTTCTTAGGAAAAAGGTTTATAATCATTAATTATTTGTTTTATTTCTCACAAGTATCCTAAGACGCTTGAGCTGCATAGACTCGGCCTCGACACTAGACAACATCGGCCGTCACGTCCGACTTGCCTCCTTATGAGTTTTGAAAAAGGTTATTTATTGATTTGATTAACTTGTGAAAGCGATTTGAAGGGTATTGACTCTTGGAAAAAGCCTTTTGAAAAAGATTTATTAGAATGGTTAAGAAAAGAATTTGAGGGTGGCATTGGCCACAAAGAAAAGAAAGTAGAACATTCAATCAATTTTCAAGTCAAAACCAAGGTACAATACGTACCAACTCGCACGCAAAGCAATCAACAATTAGAACACAAGTACACTCATTACCACTTACAACACAATACATAAGAATGATGTTGAATCATCCACAATTAATGGTATGTCTATGTGAGACTGACGACCATCAAGTGAGTTGCCAAGAGATGCTCATGAGAGAAGGATTGCGAAATTAGGGATCAACTTTTAAACCCTAGGCCGAATTGAACACAAACACAAAGGGTATTCACAAGTTGCTATGAGCAATTAACAAAGAGAAGCACAAACTTGCATTGGAAATTAAAAGCAATTTGAATCCTTTGAAATAATCTTCCACACTACTAGGCATATGCACTAAGCATAAGTGGGAATCCTTTTACACATCATCAACAATTAAGCAATTAGCACAAGAATAGAAGGATTGAATTACATTAGGCAATCCTCTCACTTAAATTAAAGTGCATGAAGCACAAGTGAGCCTCATATTGCCAATCATCACACAATAACAAAGGGTAAGCAAATTAAATCAAAACAACTTGAGAACAAATCATTTAATACCCATTTCAATTCAATTTTGCAATTAAAATTACAAACACTAGCTCACATTGTAACTTGCAAAGCAAAACAACTTTGAAACACTTTTTAATTTTTTTTTACAAGACTTAACAACAATTATTTTTGTGATTTGATATATCAAGTAAACATAAAGAAGGCCATAGGGCCGAAACATGTTGTGCCACAAAACAATATTTATTTCATGCAAAGATAAAAGGAAAAATCAAAATTGCAAAACCCTAAAAATGGGTTTGAAACCGAAACCCTATTTACCCTAAATCATCCAATTCTTTCATCACAATTGAACCAACCACATAGATGAGCATGATTACATGATAAACAACAAAATGAGCAAGAACCCTAGCATTAGAGGCTAGAACCAAATCCCACCCTCAAAGTTCAAGTTCAAAACATCAAAATTCAACAACAAGCATTGTTCACAAAATTAGCACAATTAATCAAGCATTAATCAACTTCAAATCATTTAATGAACAAGAATATTCAAAGGATCATGGATTAGGCTCAAAGTTGAAGCAAAAAGAAAAGGGAAACATGTTTTCATTTGGGTAAAAATTGCATGACCAAAGTAGCAAATCAAAAGAATAAAACCTAATCAACACATAGTCACAAGAACAAATTATTTAGTGGGTGATGGACCAACTCTCACCCACAACAGCCCCTAATCTACATTATATGATATTATGAGATGCAAATATAAGTTGAAAAAGGTTTTGATGCAAAGAAATTGATGAAAATGCAAAGGGGTTTAAATTATACCTTAATTTCAAACTAAATGAGAATAGGAATGAAGAACAAGAGCAACAAAACACCAACAATCCTCAAGAACTAGCAAGAACAGCTCCAAAACCTTGAAGAAACAACCCTTTTGATAATGTAAAAATGGAATCAAGGAGGAAAGGGAGAAGATATATGAATGTAGAGTGTGTTTGAGGTGATTTGGTGAAGGAAAATTGAAAAGATTGAAGAGGAGAATGAGAGAGGGATTTCGGTTTTGAGAGGAGGGGAGGAGAGGAATTCTTGAGCTGATTGTGTGCTAGGTAAAAAAATGAGAGAGTGTGTGAAATTGCAAGTTGTCATTGTGCTTTCTTGTTCCCCACTACCTTTGTTATTATCCTTTCATTTTTATTTTCCTTTTCTAGATAATTCTTCCTTAATTCATGCCATTTTGGGCTATACCCCATGATTCAATGATTGGGCTCTGAATTTCATGACTTCACCAATCCCAAAATTGATTTAGTACCCCACCCGGAGGAAAATGACCATTTTGCCCTTTTGTTCAAAAATCGAATTTCATGCAAAAAATATTCCAATGATGAATACAAATGCACAACTCCCCTCATTTGAACCCAAATAAATTCCTCAAGAGATGCATAGTGATTTTTACTGGGAAATTGTCTGTTTTAGTGAAATGACCAAAATGCCCTTTTGGTCAAAAACCCTAACTTTGCCCCAAAATTCAACTTTTTGCATTGAACATGTCTCCCAACTCCAAACATCATTTTAAAAACAATGAGATGACTTTTAGAACCCAAAAATGCATGCCCAATGGCTTTTCCTGAGAATTTTCCACTTTCTGTGAAATTACCAAAATACCCTTTTTGACCTAAAAACCCTAATTAGCTCAAAAATGCATTTTCATTCTAAACATGATCCTAAAAACCCTTGGATGACTTTTAAAACTCTAAAATGCATGCCAAGCCTTAATTTATTTATTTTTGGTTGAAAATTAGGGTTTTGACCTAAGCCGGACAAAATTGGGGTATGACACATAGGGACCTCAGGATTCTTAGGTGATCAATTCAAGTGTCCTATCGTGATGACTATTTCGACTGTACACTCGACTTAGTCTCCTATTTATTGAAAATGATTTTGTATTTTGAAAATTGATTTGATGTCTGATGCAATGATGATGAATGCTTGGTTTGCTAGAAAGAAATCGGTAAATGAACACTTGGCGTGCTGATGCGAAAATAGTAAATGAACACTTGGCGTGATGATAAGTAAGCCGTAAATGAACACTTGGCGTGCTGATGCGAAAATAGTAAATGAACACTTGGCGTGCTGATGGGAAAACGGTAAATGAACACTTGGCGTGCTGATGCGAAAATAGTAAATGAACACTTGGCGTGCCGATGGGAAAACGGTAAATGAACACTTGGCGTGCCGAGAAAACGGTAAATGAACACTTGGTGTGCTATTAATGAACCACTTGGGGCCCGAGGGCATTTGAACTCCGAACTGAAGGAGCGACTGAACTCTAAACTGAAAGAGCACTCGAACTCTGAACTGAAGGAGCGACTGGGAATGAGATTTTGAGACTGACAAGTCCAAGATGACTGACTGGAGAATTAGATTGAAGATTGACACTTGAAGTGTTGATTCTTGGAACTAGGCATGAGGATTAACATCTTGTGTTCATCCGCATTTTGCTTAGCAATGCAATGAATGACACATGTAATGCAAACATATTCCATGATTGATGTCTTGAATATTATGGAATACTTTTGTTCTTTTGTATTTGCTTCTTCTTTGTAGTTTATGAAATGCAAATATCAACATAATGCTTTGATGTTTGAATGCAAGTGTATGCGGTGATTGATGCTTTGATGAATGGAATGCTCCTGTTCTAACTTATGTTTGTTTCTTTTTTGCTTCTTCTATGAAATGCAAACATTAATATGATGCAATGCTCTAATGTTTGATGCAATGATTTTTGTTCTTTTTCTTTTATGGAAATGCTAACATTAATATGATGCAATGAAAAGATTTCTGCTTTTTCTTCTTTACTATTTTCCTCTATGAAATGCAAGTATTAATATGGTGCAACTGACGTGGACCGTTTATTTCTTTTTGCTATGTGATGAATGCACAAAATGTGAAGACGCAAGTGTAATGCTTTGATGCATATGCCATAATGAATAGATTGAAATGCCTAGATGCATGAGGTAAACATTTTTGTGACGATGTGATGCGAGACTTTGGATGCAAGGAATTGAGATGATTATTGACAATTCTGTTGAAAAAATTGAATTTGATTCAAACTCCGGTGTTCTCAAGGTTTTCATTTACAAACAAGCTCACTTGTTTTCTCTTCCTTCCAATGACGACTGAATCTTAGATATCGCTTGACTAACTTGTGTTCTCTCTCTTTGAAGCATTGTCTAGTAGGCATGCATAGGAGTGCAAATGTGAATGAGTGAGTCGGTTAACTTGGGATTGGCTTAGAACATGTATGATAAGTGATGGGATGACAGACATGATTATTGCCGACGCTCATGAGGGACCAAGGGATGCAAGACTGCCCCGGTTCGGGCTTTTGATGAGTGAATAAGCTTGCCTCTGTCTGGTGGTGTTAATGACTAGGGGTGTAGGAGATGATGAATTAGGAACACTTCGGCTCTTGGGATGAAAGGTGGAATGAAAGGGGTTTTGTCTCAACACACAGAGTTTGGTGTTGCCCCAGTCATGACGAGACAAAGTTGTCCCAATTAGAATGACGAGGCCTTGTTTAGGATAGTGAGTTGAGAGATTGCCCCGGTGAGGTTTTATGGGAATGAATGAGGTGAAGGAATGGGAATGCACTTGCCCCACTTTGGAATGACATTTCAAACGGTTTCTTAGAGTAAGGTTGTGAGAGGTGACAGAGTTATTGTGATGGTTATGAACTGAGGGTGATATATGAATAGAGTGGGCAACGAACAAACCTCCCCAAAGTTGAGTGGAGCGAGAGGTGAAGGGAATGCCCCCTAGTACACACTTTTGGTTCTTTTTAAGAACAACTCAAATGCAATGAAAGTTTTGACTTTTAGTATGTAAGAAGCCTCACTTGGTGATCACTAAACCTTGTTTTAATGCAACTTGAATGCATTTTAGAGTGCAAGTCTTTATTGTTTTGTCAGCTTTATTTTTTCTGACTGTTTCTCTTTTCTGAGGATTTTTCTTGATCGGCTTTCTTTTTTTTCGATCGTTTGTTTTTCTTTTGAGCAAACCCATCGTAAATAGATAAACTTATTTGTCCTAGGGTTACAATTTGAGAAAACAAAAGCAATCGGTTATTGATCGGGATGGACTTTTCAGGATTGTGATGTTTTGTGGAGAAGAGATGATTGAGCTTAATGAAGAGTTTGAGGCTGATGGGCTGTTGGGTCTTATTCAGCATCGGCCAATGGTCAATGATTTATGAAGGAAATGGTTATTAGGTTTGATGAGGTGCTTGGGGTTTTATTAGGACAAGTTTGTGTTTCATGGTAGAATGGCTGAGGGTTTATGGAGGGTTAGATGTTGAGGCCAAAGAAAATGTTTGCGGTCTTTATGAAAGGAGAGATGATTATACACAACAGAGTGTTGGAAAGTTTATGGAGACAAGGATCTCTGTGTTTCATGGTGAAATATATCACTCACAATTTGTACTTCTTTTGTTTCTCTTTTTCTTGGTCTTTTTTTTTTTTTTTTTTTTTTTCGAGATTTTCATTTTTGGATCTTTTGTTTGATTGTGTTCTTTTCCTTTTGACCTCTTTCTTTTCTTTGGACTTGGGTGAGCTGATAAAGATGATGTGGAATTGATCCTTGTTTAGAGTGATGGAGATATCCTAAGACTTTCTTGACTTAAGGTGGGTAGGAGGGGATTTTTCCTTCTCTTTTTGGGATTTTCTTGGCTTAAGGTGGGCGGAGAGGAATTTTTGGATTTTGGATTTTCTTGAGGTTGTGGGAGGCGCCAAACTTCATTTCAAATTACGATTGCTTATTTTTTCAGAAACCCGACAACAATTTATCTATCTATATGTGTTTGCTCTTTTCTTTGCATTTTCTTTTATGCCCTAATTTTTGCTCTCGACCGCTTCTTTGCGAGTTTTCAATCCACCGGCGCTCCTTTTGCCTAGGCTGCCTCTCATGGGGTTTTCAACCTAGCGAGCTTGTTCTTCTCATTTATCTCTTCTTTTTTTTTTTTTTTTTTTTTTTGGAAAGACTTGCACTAAAGGAATATAATGTCGATAAAGAAAGTTAGTGATCACAGAATTGCCTCAAATGGAGGACTTAAAGTGTTAGTGAGAATGAACCAAAAAGTCAAGTATGCACTGATGGGAGAGAATATGCGCTTTATGGGTGGACGGGGCGGGGTTAGACTTGGATGGTGATGATGACAAGGAAAGGAACGGACTGACTCAAACAAGAGAAACCGCACGTGTCGGCACGCTTCACTACAGAATGCTTCACGAGAGAGTCAACATTAGTTAGAACAATGAAATTTTCTTCTTTTTTTGTCTTTGCCGCCTCTTTTTGTCATGGAATGGATGGGATGATGCGCTGCTTTTGAAAGAAATGCAAATGAGCTATTGATTTGAAAAAAAACTGAGTGCCTTGGAACACCTTGAGTTTGCAACCAATTAAGGATAAACTTTTCAAAAAGGATGATTGTTTTGCAAGAACGTCTCGCTTCTCATCACAACTTTTATTTTATGCAATGAATGAATGAACGAATTATGATATGCAAGTATGATGCAAATGCGTGGAGAATGACCATTCGAAAAGTGTGGCTTATTCTAAATAATTTTGTTGTTTTTAATGCAAGACAAAATATGGAATGCCAATGCGAATGATGCAAGAATGATGCCCCCCTTTTTTTTCAAAATGATTTTTTTTGATTTTTTTTAGTTTTTTTTAGAAGCGAGACAAGATACGAAGTGCCAATGCCCCTTTTTTTGAATGATGAGATACAAGAATGGTGATATGAGGCAACTGATTGTCGTTACCCTGAGTAACCTGCATGAAACATTGAGTGGATCCTGACTCAATACTTCACACAATATACTGAAACGTTTCGACAATTAGTTGACTCAACTTAATTTCCTACTTGAAAATAAAACACGTGTGACTGGGTCAAAGTGCTCTGATATCGTAGAGTAACATCTCAAATTTGTAGTCGACAAACAAATTTGAGATATTACCCTTCGTCGTTCAAAGGTGCACTTCTATCCATTAAGCCATCACATGAGGAAATTTTTCTTTGTTTCGAAGGGATGCATGCAGGGAGAAATGATGTATTCGAACAAAGTGATGAGGTTAATGAAATGATGCATGAGTGCCACATTGACGCGATGTCTGCATTATTTGATGATGATTTTTTGTACATGCACCCGGATGAATGTGATGCTTATGCAATGCGGATGATAATTGCTTCTTGCTTTATTTTGTTTTTATGCAATGAAATGAAATGCATGATACTCACAATTATTTTTAACGCGTGGAAATGCATGCAAAATGAAACATTCAAGTGCTTATTTTTTATGCCATGAAAAAGGGAAAAGGGGTACACGCGATGCCTTTTCTAAAATCTAGTAGAAAACATACATTTTTGGATTTTTGTTTATTTGTTATGATATGAAAGAGAAAAATAATAATGCATGCAGAAAATGGCGCGTTTGAGCTAAGGCTATATGAATAGCGGAATGATATATGCATGCAATATTGATGTGATGCCCACCTTTATTTGATGACAGTTTTTGCATAATTAAGGATGAATGAAATGCGATATGGATGATAACTACTTATGGTTTTCATTTTTCTTATGCAATGAAATGGAATGTGTGATGCTTACAATTACTTTCCTAATGCATGAGAGATATTGAATGGAGATGCATGTGAAATGAGACGTTAATGTTTATTTTTGATTTGCGACACAGAAAAGTATTAATGCGATGATGTGATATGAATGGACGACAGAATGAGTGGGTGAATGAATGAATGAATGTGCATTTTGAATGAGGATGCCGTAAATTGCATCACTTGATGATTTTTCATGATTATGAACGAATGAAATACCATAGGGATGATAATTGTTTTTTTCCAAAATTTTGTTTTATGTAATGCATGATACCATGATGCAAAGTGCGGATGATGATTGCTTTTTGTTTTATTTTTAAACAATGAAATGGAATGTATGGTACTAACAATTATTTTTAGTGCGTGGAAAGATATGATTCTTATGAAAATGCATGCAAAATGAGATGTTTGCATATATGATATGAAAAAGGAAAATAATAAAGCATGTGATATGTTTCTAAAATTTTTTATGCGAGAAAGTGCATGATGCTCGCAAATGATTTTTAATGCAAGGGAAAACATGATTTATTTTGAATGGAAATGTATGCAAAATGAGATGATCACATGTTCATTCTTCATGATATGCAAAAAGCAATAATGCATGAGACACGTTCCTAATAAAATATGTTTTTTGGACTTTTTGACGAAATTAGGAAAAAGTTAACTGAATGGAAACGCACCCGCGCGGGGAATGCACTCCCGACAAACCTAAATGAGATAGAGAAAAATGCGTGTATGGATTTTTATTTAGTTTTCCCATGTTATGCAATGCAAAAATGCTTTTCGTATGAGGATGAGGTTGATGATGCTACTTTACATGCATAAAAAGATTTTTTTTGATTTGGTGATTGAATTTTTGAGAAAATGCAAGATATCAGTCACCTCATGTAGATGTTTATGAAAATGAAAAAAAGACGTTTTTGATTTTTTTCGAAAATTCTTGAGGGAAAAATGACTAAACTAGATGCAACAATGCAACACACAATTGGGAACGCCCTTGTGACCTAAAAAAAAGGGAAAAAAAACCTACGATCTAGGGCAATTTAAAGGTAATCCTCCCATGTAGCTCTATTCACTCCCTCACAAGGCCACCAGAGCCACAGTCCCTTTCACAAAACTCCCCACAAATGCAGCAAACTGCTAGGTGTGAGGCATCATGAAAGAGCACAATTCTGGTTGAAACTTTCACAAGTAGCCAAACGGACAAAGCACCTGATGGGCTTTAACTACTCGAATCCACTCTCCTAAGTTTTTGCAGACCTGGGTTATGGTCTCTCTCTCAAAGCATGTAATCATAAGGTATAAGTGTAGTGTGTGTCAAGGGCATACCACTTAAAGCTACCCAACACATATCACCCACCTGCAAATGAAAGCCCAGAACAGTCCAGACAATAGCATGTTGTCTACCCTAGGGTTCAATAGTAATCCAATATAAACTAGCCTAGGGTGCCAACAACAATGCACTTCTTACCTTAAGAAAGGGAGCTGAGAAGAGAGGAACATGATAAGAGAGGGGGAAATGCACGAGCTTACCTTGAGAAAGGGAGCAAAGAAGGAGGGATCATGGGGATTGGAAGAATGCATGGGCATAAGCAATAAAAGAAAAGGAATAGAAGAGGAGGGAACAAACATGGAAGAAGACGAATGCATATGCCTACAATCAATGATAAGAAAGAAAGGAAAAAAGAATGAAGGCAAACAAGGTATTAGTCAAATCAACAATACATTAAACCACACATTTTAATTAGTTAGGCTTGACCCTCGTCTTTTTTTAAAAGGGTCCCCAAAGTGGAGTCGCTTGATTGTTGCACCCCAAAAATCCGGTTTGGGTTTCTCAATGTACAAATGGGAAAAATTTTGAAGCCGCCACCAATATTTTAATTTTAAGACCAAAACATTGAAAAAAAGTCTTTTGAAACAAGGCGGATGGTCTTTTGAAAACTAGAGATATGGGTTCGGGGGTTGATTACGTGTGAGGAAGGTATTAGCACCGCACAAGTCCTTTCTACCGAAAGGGAACCTTTAACTAAGTGTGTGGTTTTACGTTTGATTTGAAAAATGCCTAGATTTGCCTATTTATTTCTTGTTTAAAGATAAATGGGAAAACTTAATGAAAATTTTTATTTTTGGCGCTTGACGAGAGATGGCCTCTCGCTCCTACGTATCTCCGGGTGCGATGGAGAATTCAAAGCTACGTAGTTCTTGGTTGTCATTAAAAGGTTTTTGTTTTTATTTTTTAGTGAGTTTTCGAAATAGGGCGAGTATTCAAATAATGATTAAACTAACAAAGGTTATGGGTAATCATCGCTAAGTACTCTTGAAAAATGGGAGTCACCGCCACTAGTCGATTTAAACAAAAGTTCGATTGACCGTTAGTAGCGACCGTTTTTTTATTGATCTTTTGAAAATGTTTTTCAAAAGAGATTAATTAGCACGAATGATCAAACTAACCAAAGTTATGGGTGACCATCGCTTATTGTTCTTTGAAAAAGACATTGCCACCAATGGCTAGACGAACAAAGGTTACGATTAGCCACTAGCAACAATGGGTTTAAAAATGATTCTTTTGTGTTATGAAAATAACTCTTTTCTTTTTTGTTATGCAAATGCTAATTTTTATGGTTACGAAAAGGATTTTTATTTGTTGCGCTTGACGAGAACGTGGCTCGCTCCTACGTATCCCTAATGGGAATCAAAGCGACGTAGTTCTAATTAGCCTTAAAAATGAAGATCTTTTTGATGAGGTTTTGGAAAATGAAGAGCGTTCATAATGATCAAACTAACAAAGGTTATGGGTGATCATTACTAAAACTCTCTTTGAAAATGCCTTTTGAAAATGCAAGCTTTCATGGTGATCAAACTAACAAAGGTTATGATGGATCACCGCTAATAACTTGTTTTGATTCTTTGATACTTAAAAAATTTCTTTTTGAAATTGGACGCGTTCATGATAATCAAACCAACAAAGGTTGTGATGGATTATCACTAGTAGCTTGCTTTATGCTTATGACATTTTTTTTTGAATTGAGGCTTTCATGACAATCAAACCAACAAAGGTTGTGATGGATTGCCACTAGTAACCATTTTTATGCCAAGTTGTTTAGAAATGAAAACAATGAATGCAAGAAAGAATTGGTGAATTCAAGCATAACACGATCATTGGAATCAAATCATTAAGCAACAACATTTGTATTCGCAAACAAAGATCAAGCCTAAACTACACATATTAGATCACAACACATAGATAGGCAAGGAAGGAACTTGAATTGGGCATTAAGCAAAAATGCAAGAGTAGGCAAGATTGAACCTAAATGCACATCTAATGGAAGATGCTAGGCGAGAACCATACTCAAATATTTCTACAAAACACAAGAGAATCTAAATGCACATCTATTGGAAGATGCAATGTATGGAATTGACCTATCTAAGTATTGATGATATTCTTATATGAGAGTGGACAATGAAATTGTTAGCTCAAGCAAAAGAGTTGCCTCAATTATGATCATTGGCAAGCATAAGCAAGCAAATTGTTTAGCAACCAAAGTATCAAAGAATGTTGAATCACCTTGGTCAATCCTCACACTTAAGATTAAGTGCACAAGTGCACAAGTGTGAATCACCTTGCCAATCATCAACAAAGACAAATTTATTAAAGCAAACCCAAACCCTAATTTTTTTTATGTTAAAACCTAGGAGCATACATACCCTAAATCAACTATTATTCATCCCCAAATCATGAAATAAACAAAAGCATTCAAGAACCCTAAACCTAGGCCCATGGCCGAATGTTATCATGCTTGAAATGGGTTTCTTATTTTGTGAAAGTTATGCAAACAAGAGTGAATATGCAAGGAAATGTGAGAAAACACAAGAACAACCCCTTTAAAGCCAAGGAGCCACCTCAAACACCCAAACCTCCCTAAGTGTTTGTCATAATGTTTGAGATGGCTCCTCAAAGCAACAACAACAAGATATGAAGGAGTTGAAGTGAGGAGAAGAGATTTTATGCAAGAAATTTAAAAGATGATGCAAAGGTTCAAGGTTTACCTCAAATACAAGCTAGGAAATGCAATGAGATGAAGAAACTAGAACCCAAATCAACAAGAACCTCCAAGGAACCTCAACTCCAACTCATGAGAACTTGATAAATCTTCCTTGATGATGATGTTTTGAACTTGAATGAAGAAGATATGTGAAAGAGGTATGAAAATGAGGTGAAATGGGAAGGTTCCTTTGAGATGAAAGAAAAAAAATAAGATGAAGTGAGGGAGAGGAGAGGGGCCACGGTTTTTGTGTGTGTGTGGGGGGAGAGGAGTGAGTTGTTATTAAATTACAATGGGAGGATGTGAAAAGGAAGCAAAAGAAATGTTGTGTTATGTTGTGGTGTAGAGAGAGAGGGAAGGCAAATAACATGTTGTGTATTGAAGGTTATTGGGTTTTGAGGGGTTAGATGTTGAGTATGGTGGTGATTGTTGTTGTTGCTTGCAACAATGTCTTTTAGTGTAGAATTGGGTTTACTTTGAGCAAAAATGGCAAAAATGGGATAAAGCAATAAACACTAAAAATAGCTTGACTTGATACTTGAAACTAGACACTCATGGAATCCAAAAATATAGTTAGGATTGAACCCTAATAACAGATTTTTAATTCTTTTCTAGCAATAAGAAGTAAATAAATTCTACTAATAATAATAAAATAACGTAAACCGCTTAACGAGTTCTAAGATAAACACACGTATATAATTAGAACTAACACGCGTGCAAACGAGAACAAAATGGTGCAAGATTGTTAAAAATAACACGCGCACCTACGTAACATATTTTTGAGCCTTTTTGGAAGCGAGAAAAATACCCGTTATAATTGACCAAAATACCCTTTTTGACTCTAAAACCCTAATTTGCCCGAAAAGTGCATTCCAACCCTAAAAATGATTTCAAGAACCTTGGAATGCCTTTTAGGATCCAAAATGCAGTGCATAAGGCTCTTCACTCTTCAATTTATTTATTTTTTGTGGAAAATTAGGGTTTTGACCTAAGCCGGACAAAATTGGGGTATGACACTTATCACCCACAAACCAGTGGCCAAGTAGAGATCTCCAACAGAGAAATCAAGAGAATACTTGAGAAGATGGTTGGTACCAATAGAAAGGAATGGTCATTACACTTGGATGATGCACTGTGGGCTTACAGAACAGCATATAAAACACCATTGGGTATGTCCCCATACAAGCTGGTTTATGGCAAAGCATGTCATCTACCAATTGAGCTCCAACATAAAGCCCATTGGGCACTGAAGCAATTAAACTTGGATCATGCAAAGGCAGGTGAAGCAAGATTACTGCAATTAAATGAGCTAGAAGAGTTCAGACACCATGCCTATGAAAATTCAGCAATATACAAGGAAAAGACCAAGAAGTGGCATGACCAAAGAATTCAAAGGAGGGAATTGGTAGAAGGACAACAGGTGTTGCTATTTAATTCAAGGCTAAAGTTGTTCCCAGAAAAGTTAAAGTCAAGGTGGTCAGGTCCTTTCAAATTGATGAAAATCTATCCTTATGGTGCTGTGGACATATTTGATGAAAAGACCAACACCATGTTCAAAGTTAATGGCCAACGTGTGAAGCAATATCATGGAGAGCATGTAGAAAGGGACAAGACTCAATTGTCCTTCAACAACCCTTGAATTCAAAAAGGGCAAAAGTCTGGCTGAAGATTCTTAAAGCAAGCGCTCTTGGGAGGCAACCCAATGGTTTTTGATTAACCAACAATTTTTGTGTCTTTTAATTTTTGTTTTGTAGGAATAAAGGCTGAAGTAAAGGAGAAAGTCAAGGTAGTAGACGTTGTACGTCTCAGTTTACACTAGACGTTGGCACGTCTGGAGTCTGCGCAAGGTTTAAATGAAAAAGAAGAGAGCTCAGTCAAGCGCGCAAGTGATGACGTGGCAGAAATCATTTCCCTCTGCAACACGAACGTGGTAGCTGACCACGACGTCATTTCCCCCCTTACTTGTTTAATCAACGGTTACTTTTCTCCATTACTCCACTCCACCATTTCTCAACTCCCCATAACCACTTCCCCATAAAATCTAGCCAGTTACCATTATCACACACACACCTGCAACCTTTCTCTAATCTCTCTCTCTGAACTCACAAACTTCCCCTTTCTCAGAAACCTAACATTTCAAAAATCCCCCACTCCCTTTCAAGAAATCCTTCACAATCACCATGACTAAAGTCAAGCAATCTGCTGCCAAATCAACAGGAAAAGGCAAAAATGTTGACCTAAGCTCATCCTCAGCCCCAATCCCAGAAATTCCTAACCCATCCAAAAAGAAAGCCCTGCTTCCAGAGAGGGGTTTCAGCCTTGAAAGCCCAAATGTTGATTTCCTTGCAACCGTCGCGGCGTTAGGTTGGCAAAAATTCATCATGCACAGAAAGGAGTATATCGCCACATTGGTTCATGATTTCTACAAAGGAATCATTGAAAGACCTGAAGGAGAGCCTTCAATCATATCAAAGGTGCGAGGAGAAGAAGTGAAGTTTGGTGTGAGAGTGATCAACGATTACTTTGGCTTAGGGTATTATGGAAAAGCTGTGGAGACTAAACAGAAAACTTATGGATTGGCTGAAATGGAGGCAATCAAGGAAAGAATTTGTGTAGAAGGTGTTGTGTGGGAGCGAAGTGGTGAGCATGGAAGTGAGTTTAAAATTCTGAAGAGGTATTTGTGTGATGAAGCCAATACTTGGTTTCATTTCATAAGGCACTGCCTAATACCTACTTCCCACACTTCCTGGGTAGACAAGGAAAGGTTGATTGTGATTGATGCAATCATGGCAAAGGACAAGATTGAAGTTGGTAAGCTGATCAATCAAGAATTGAACAAGTGGAAAAATAGGAAAGATGGATATCTGTATTTCCCCTGCATGATTACTGATCTGTGCATGGAGGCTGGGGTAGAAATTGAAGCGTCAGAACTGAGGGAACAGCCTCAAGGCCCCTTCTCAACAAAATTCAAGCCAAGGGTTAAAACTGCAGGAGCTTCAACTTCTGTAGATACACAGACGTTGCAACGTCTGGTGGCGCAGCAGAATACCTTAGCAAAATTTGTCAAAGATCAGTTTGAATGGCAGAAGAAGGTATTTGCCCAAATGTCTAAGGGAAATATGATAATTGAGGAGCCTGTGTTACCTGATTGGATGCAAGAAGAGAATGAAGATGATGTGACCTTGTCAACAATTCAAAGAAGGGCAGTGAAGAAGGAAAGGGCCAAAAGAGCAAGAAGCCCAGCAAAAAGAAAAAGTCCAGCAAAGAAGCAGAAAAAGGTAAGTAGCGAAGAAGAATTTAATTCCACTGACTTAGATGATATTAGTGATGTTGATGCAGATGAATCGAGGAAGGTGAGTATGGAGATAATCAGTGAGGAAGAGGAAGAGGAAAGTCCTGAAGAGAAAGGCAGTTCAAGTGAGAAAACCATGAGTGATTCCCGAACAAACCAAACAGTCAAGGAACCAACTAAGAAAGCAGCTAGCCCTAAACCACCATCACCACAAGCCACACAATCACCACCTCCACCACAAGAACCCTACACCCATGACCAGAACACTCCCAAAACTCCACAATCCAAAGCCCAAGACCAACCAATTCCACAACCATCCCCACCCCAACCTGAACCTGAAAAACAACCATCAGCCCAGAAAGTGCAGGAAGGAGACGTGGCGACGTCTGAGGCAACACATATAGGAAGCAACCCAGACTCACAGCCCATTTCCCCACCCAAGAAAACAAGAACGAAGAGTGTGCCCACCCATAACCCTTTTGGAAGAAAGAAAAGGCAAGAGTTAGCAGCTACAACAAAAGAAGCACAAGTTAGTGGAGAACAAGCGCAAGTTGAAGCCCCCACAACAAAAAGACAAAAGCTACCAGTGAAAAGAAAATGTCAGAGTGCTTCAGGAAAGCCAGACACTGCAACTAGTGCAGCCTTTGTTGTTGCCACTGATTCTGAACAAGCCCTTCCTGCCATTGCTGAAGAAGCACCTGCAGACGATGTAACGTCTGCTGAAAAGGAGGTCGCAGCTAAGCTTGCAGAATTGCAAGTGATGAAGGAACGTGAAGCTGTCATTGAAAAAGTAAAGGAGCAGGCAATGGAAGAGGCTACACAGAAGTTGGCAGAGCATCTCTTGAAACAAGCCCAGGAAAAAGTTGCTGATATTGGTGGATCATCAACAGACGTGGTAACGTCTAAAGAGCCAGAGGTGGAAAAAGCCCAGATGAACCCCAATGAAGCACTGCATGTCAATCCTGCTGAGTTAGCAATGAAAATGTGGGAGGAGGCCAAGAAAAGGATTGTTGAAGCCTCTAGTGCATCTGGTGCGAGCGTGGGAGAGAAAGGGTCTGATGAAACAACAACAACAACCACCACCACAGAGGTAGGAGGAGAGAAGCAGAAGAAGAATAAGAAGAAAGGAGCAGGTCAATCAGGAATTCCCACCAGACAGAGCGGAAGGCTCAGGTCTGGTGTTGCAAACAAGTAAGTCACCCTTTAATTTGAGCAGTAGTTTTAATTTTTAGTTTTTTGTTAGTTTTTGTAGTTTATGTTTTATGTTCTGTTTGATTGTTCCTCCCCTAAAAAAAACAACAAACAGATTTTCATCATTGAGCAGTGAGGACACTGCTCAACCTTATGTGTGAGGGGGAGAATCCCAATATTTTAAGTTTCTGTTCTGTTTTGTGCAAGCATGAAATCAAATGCAAGAGTAGTTTTTGGTTCTTACTCTGTTAAGCTTTGAAAATAATTCTCTTTGGGCTAAAAGCTAGTGATAAATGTGTATGTGTGAGTAGCTAATGCATGATTAAATGAAAAGAATTGATTGCTGCTCCCACATAAACTCTGTTTTAAGGAAAGATCTAGTTAGCTAGGGAACATTTTGTGCTGAAGCTAGTTTTGGTGAACTATGGTGATAGTAAAACTTGATTAAAAACCTAGAGTAGCAGTAGAAGCTAAGTTTGGGGGTGAATCAGGTTATACAAAGGCTGGGTGTAAAGACTGTAGGATAGTTAGTGCAGGTGTAGTGTGAGTGCAACGTTGTAACGTCTACCCATAACGTTATAACGTATGCCGTGTGTGTCGTGCTCTGTGTTCAAACGTTACAACGTTTCACCTATAGACGTTGTAACGTCTACTCCAAAAATACCAAAAAGAGTGTGTTGTTGTAAATAAGTGGAAAATCCACATGTACTCTATGTTCACTGCAATACCCTGAAAAAAAGCTCCAAAGAAGAGAAAATAAAGAGAGTTGCTCAGTAATGAAGGGATTGCAGTCATTTGCGTGTGTGAATCAAAAAATTAGTTGCACTAACTTAGTCCTAGCACTCAATTAAGACCCTTTGTCATGCTTCAAGTTAACCCTCATCTCTTATGTGAAAATGTTAGCCTATTCTTTGTTTTAAAAGAGGTTTTGCTGTCACCAACTAGAAACCATTCTTTCATAAGCTAAAGTAGTCCTGAAACTAGCTAGAGATAGAATTAATACAGAGAACACACACTCACTTTGAGCAGTAATGAATCTGGAATTTATGTGGGCATTGGTGCGTGAGTGTGTGGAGAATTAGCCCCTTGAGAATAGTTTTTAATTTATTGGCTAAGTAGAATGTAAACCTGCTAGTGTAGTTGATTTCATGCATTTCTGTTAATCTTGTTTTGTCTTGATTGCTTGAGGACAAGCAATGATTTAAGTTTGGGGGTGTGATAACTCATATTTATGAGTTATTTATACTCATTCAAGGATAAAATCATGCAAGTTCTCTAGCAATACAAGGTTACTTTAATTAGTTTTATGTTAGTTTCTTACTTCTTAGTCAATTAGAGGTTTCATTGCTAAATCTGTGTATTTTGGCACCTTTTGGTGCCTTTGAGAGCGTTTTGATGTTTCTTGTGCTTGTGCAGAAAAAAAGCTGAACGTGACCACGTCCCTCACCACGGCTATAAAAGAGCAGCAGAGCAAGGGTGAAAGATCTCAATTTTGGCGCGCTAGTAATGATGGTCAAAGATATAAAAGGTCAGAAGATCTTCTATTCCCCATGAGCTGACAAGGATGACGCATCAGTAGCAATCGCATGCGTCACTGTCGAGAGGAAACAGACTTGGTAGGTGGGCAAGTGACATCAAGAACACGTGAGCAAGGTGGCTATTTAATGAAGACTCAACTCTCTCTCAAAGGGACACGCTCATACACTCACTCTCCCACTTCACTTCAGTTCATCCCCCTGCCATATACCTTCATCAATCTCAGAGAAAGTGTTGTAAAGAAGTTCTGGAAACAGACTTCTGCATTTTGCTTTTCTGAACTCTTATTTTATTTTCTGCGTAACTCACTATTGTGAGGCTCAGACGTTGTAACGCCTCTACAGCAGCATGCTTGTCAAGAGTTACTTAGGTGTATCTTTTGCATTTAGTTTCTTTTCTTTTATGTATGGTATTTGGATTTCAATTCATTATCATTCTGTAAAGATGCTCAGCATGAGCTAAACACCTTGTAGTTGGGTTGTTGTTTTGCTTGTAATGAATTTCTAATTTAATGTTATAAGGTATTGACGTTTAATGTTTTAAATCTTTGCGTAACAATATTTCCAAACTTGTTTTGAGGTTGGCCTCTTGAAATAGGTAGATTCATAGGTGCAGACATGGTCTATGAAAAGAACTCAAAGATTTATATGAACGAAAAGGTGCACTAAAGACATTTAGGCATATTTATCTAAAGTCTAGATATAGAACGGATAATAGTTCATAGAACATTGCTGTGGGTACTTAAAATACGGGAGTGGGCCTATTTAGAACCTAGACATAGGACCTCTTATACTTGAAGCTCTGACGTTTTGTGACTGAAAAGCACACGCCTTTTTCAACAAAATGCTCAAACGTTATAACGTCTATACAGAATAGCATTTGTACGTAATAACGTGTAAACGTTATAACGTTTAACTAGAAAGGATTTACTTACATGCAACAATCCAACTCACTCTCATCCATATTTACACCCAACATTTGTTTACTTGTTTTATTTATATTCTTAGCATTAACACCAACTTTCAGTGCCGATTTGTTACTTGTTTCACTTGTGTTTTGAGACTTGAACTTTGAGAGTAAACCAATCCTCGTGGGAACGATCTCTTACTTTTTATCCACTTTATTACTTGTATGACGTGTATACTTGCACTGATATTGCGATTACAACACGAACGCAACAGCCAGCGGCTCAGGTCCTCACCGACCCAAACGCTTCGCGTCGTCGGCCACTCTTGACTCGTCGAAATATCTGAGACGGGTGACTGGCGGCGCGAACCAGCCCCCCCACTAGTCTGCCCTCGCGGGTACACCAGAGGCCGGGGGAAGAAGTCCAAGGGTGACTTCGACCCGTGCCTTCACTGGCACAGCTTTCTCACGTACTGAGGACTCTACGTCCGATTGCGCGACCGAAAGAATAAGCTCTCAGCGGCTTCGCCCCTTATCGATTCCGAGCTTAAATGCTCTGTCGAGACCTTGATTCCGAGCTTAAATACTTTGTCGAGGGACAACTAGCTCCAAGCTTAAATGCTCAGTCAGGATTTACTTGATTCCGAGCTTAAATGCTCACTGCTTTTTCAGTCAAAAATCCACAATGATTCAGAGACGGATCCACAAATGATCCCTTAATCGGATCCACAGCGATCCCAGAAATCGAGGCCGAACGCCCAAGCCTCACTCCAGGTATATCTATTTCTCTCTCTCTCTCTCATGTATTCTACTACTATCTACTTGGCTCATGGCATCTCAAGCCGAGGCCACCCTTCCCATGCTCGGCCGACCTCGACTTGGGGGGCCACTGTTCCGAACTGGTCTACAAAGCCCCGTTGAATATTGGGTCGGCCCAATGTCTCTCAGACAGCAAGTCCCAAGCACGCCTCAACCCCCATCGCATCAGGTTCGCACGGCTCTCCTTGGGCCGACGGTCAAGATCCATTCTCAAGATCTGATGGCCAAGGTACGCCTGATTTCTTTATAAATAGAGGTCTGCCCCTCTACCCCGGTAGGTCTCTCTCATTTGAAGCAATTCTCAATTTTGCTACATCGCTCTCTCTGAGCCTCCTCTCTCTCTCTCTCTTTTCATTCTCTGCATGCTTATCTTGTTCGTCTGCATATACTCGGATATATTCTGACTTGAGCATCAGAGTGTTTTGCAGGTACCCCCACCTGACGTAGGCATGCTCGGACCTCCACAACTTGAGCCAGGATTCCGAGCACCAAATAGAAACAAGATGATCTCTGAACAACTAAGTACCTGCCGTCAAGAGATTTCTCAAGCCTACGTACGTGCAAACAATGGCGACTACGGTGGGAGGTCGATTAGCTTTCCGTAACTCATCCCGCCCCGAGCTTACTTTGAACCTGAATAGCCTCTTCAGGCTTCAACAACTCGCTTCCGAGCTCTACTTGAATAGCCTCTTCAGGCTTCAACAGCTCGATTCCGAGCTCTAGCCGAATAGCCTCTTCAGGCTTCAACAGCTTGCTTCCGAGCTCTACTCCGAATAGCCTCTTGAGTTTCAACACTGGCTCCGAGCTCTAGCCGAATAGCATCTTCAGCTCCAACGGTTCTCCGATCATAAGTTTTCACCACATCGAGAACCCGGCACACGCTACTACACTACTTATGACATTCTTTCGATACATGACAAGATGAGCAATGTACACACTCACGTTCTATTTCGGACTAATCTATTGCTGATAGCTCTAATGACGATATCTATCCTTGGAGTTTCTGTTTGTTTCCTTTTTGACAGGAGTTAACACAATGTGGAGGCTACTAAGATCGTGGTCACCACGCACTTAATGAGGAAGTCGGGCTTCAGATCAACCCGGGCCTCAGATTATTATCTTCAGCCAGGTTCCAGATTGACCTCGGCCTCATCTAATCTTCTTCAGTCGGGCTTCAGATCAACCCCAGCACGACCTTGACTTGGGAGGCCACTGTTCCGACCTGGGCTACAAAGCCCCGTTGAATATTGGGTCGGCCCAATATCTCTCAGACAGCAAGGCCCAAGAAAGCCTCAACCCCCATCGCATCAGGTCCGCACGACTCTCCTTGGGCCGACGATCAAGATCCATTCTCAAGATCCGACGGCCAAGGTATGCCCGATTGCTCTATAAATAGAGGTCTGCCCCTCTACCCCGGTAGGTCTCTCTCATTTGAAGCAATTCTCAGTTTTGCTACATCGCTCTCTCTAAGCTTCCTCTCTCTCTCTATCTCTTTTCATTCTCTGCATGCTTATCTTGTCCGTCTGCATATACTCGGAAATATTCTGACTTGAGCGTCGGAGTGTTTTGCAGGTACCCCTCACCCGACGTAGGCACGCTCGGACCTCCACAACTTGAGCCCGGATTCCGAGCACCAAATAGCAACAAGATGGTCTCGGGACAGCTAACACTACAAAAAACGGAACAAATTGCGGGGGTTTTTAAGTCGTTTAGCGGGGGTTTTAAACCCCTTGTTTACGGTGAAATTTGGTAAAAATCGCTGGTATGAATAAATTACTTGCGAGATCAACCAGTGAATCTCAGGACATATTGTGCTTAAGATCTTATATGATTAGTAGTAGGAAATTGGTGTTCTTCGCGTAACCAAACAAAAGGAAACAAAAGAAACAAAGAATTGCCTTGAACGCCAAGGAATTCGTAAAAGGGAAATAAAATAAAAGGCAATTGGGAATTCAAAGAAAAGAACTTAAATTGCAAGGAAATATAAAGAGTTGGTGCACAGATCCATACATTCGCTTCATGTGCTCGCTTTTCTAGCTACAAGTTTGAGCGTAAGAAATTGTATGTTGGGATTGTGACCCGTTTTCCATATGGAAAACTAGTATATATACAGGGAGGGAAACAAAGTAACTGAACAATTTGAATTTAAAAACAGTAACTAATCAGATAAACTGCCCAGTGCTTCGACAACGTGAAAACCACGCCCTTCGACCGCATCTTCAAAACACAGTTCGACGGTGTCTCCCTTGAGCGAAATCACTTCTAACTTTTGGTTCTTCGTCGAATCGTAGCCCTCATGTCTTCGCTCTTCGCCAAGTCCCTGTGATGGTCAAAAACTATCTTTGAGCGTCGAAGGCCATCAATCTTCTCTTCAAAGCACCTAAGTCAACCTTATTGATCGCATTTATTTAGCCTGTTGAAAATACAAAGCAACAAATTGCCCCCAAAATGTCGTTTTTATCGAGGCGTGAGCAAAGGTAGAAAATGACGCTTTTGACTTCTCTTCGACAATTCTCTATCAAATAATATAACGTCACTTTTTCTTTTTGCCTTGTGATCACTTCTAGAGCTAGTAATCTTTCTTCATCTATATCCATTAACTCATCAACCATCATATCCCAATATTGATTTACTGGAATTTCAAATTGTCTTTGAATTCTGGTTGATTGCAAATAAATTTCGACTGGCAACACTGCATCGTGCCCAAACGTAAGACGAAAAGGGGTAGTGTTAATGGATTCTCTAGGAGAAGTTCTGCAAGCCCATAACACTTGATCAAGAGTATTATGCCAATTCCTTGGCTTCTGCTCAACATGTTTTTTTAATCAAATTAATGACAATCTTATTGGCAGCTTCTACTTGACCATTAGCTTGTGCATAATAAGGTGTCGAAGTTAACAACTTAAAACCTTTTTCAGAGGCAAAATCCACCATTTTTCGACCAGTAAAAATTTTGCCTTGTTGTAATGGTTTCTGGAACTCCAAATCTATACAAAATATATTTTTGAATAAAGTTCATGACTGCCTCTTGATCCACATTAATTAAAGGGATGGCTTCGACCCACTTAGTGAAATAATCAATACCCACTAAAATGAAACGATGACCTTTTGACGAAGTTGGTCTTATCTCACCAATTATGTCTAAGGCCCAACCCCTGAATGGCCAAGGTTTTATTATTGAATGCAACTCATTTGCTGGCACATGTTGAATTCTTGCGTGTCTTTGACATTCTTGACACCCTTTGGCGAAATCTATACAGTCTTTCAACATGGTAGGCCAATATACACCTTGTCGAAACAAGAGCCATTTCATTTTATGACCTGCTTGATGTGATCCACAGTGCACCACTATGAGTAATCGATAATCGCCACATAGGCTTCGCTCTCACTTAGACATTTAAGTAAAACGCCAAAGTAGCTTTCTTGTACAATTCATTCCAAAGAATCATATAGCTTAAAGCTCTATACTTAGTTTTCCGAGAAGTTACCCCTGTTGGATTTTCTAAGTATTCTACAATTGGCCTTCGCCAATCGTCATTTGGCATGTTGTCAATGACAAAAACTTGAAAATCTCGAATTTCATCGTTAATTGGAGGAAAAAATACTTCTAGCTTATCCTCTGCCCCCCCAAGTTTTTGCATTGGCAACTCTTTTTATGAATCATCTGCCGAAAAGAGTTTCTCTTTATTTCAATGAATTCTTGAAGTTTTTCTTTTGAAACTCTATATCCGGAAGCTATTTGAGCTAACTCATTTGCTTCTTGATTTTCAACTCGAGGTACATGTGTGAACCGTTTAAGCAATGTATTAGCAACAACAAAGTAGTTTACCAAATTCTCTTTAATGCATTTATTCTCTTTTGTGAGTTGCTTAATGACTAGTTCTGAGTCGCCTTTTATCTCGACAGATGTTGCCCCTAATTCCAATAATGTAGCCAAATCCAGTCCATTATTAAGGCTTCATATTCTGCCTCATTATTGGAGCAATTTGTTTCGATTTTGTATTTAAACTTTGTTGGTATTTTGGTTGGAGATATTATCAAGACCCCAATTCCTGTACCATTTTTGTGGCTTGAGCCATCAAAATACAACTTCCAAGTCTTAGTCTCTATTGAACATATTGGTTCTTCGACCAGCGCATGTTCTACTATGAAATCAGCCACGACTTGTCCTTTTACAGCCCTTAAGGGTTGATATGTTAAGGAATATTCTGATAGTGCTAAAGCCCATTTCCCCACTCGACTATGAAGTATGGGTTTAGACAGCATGTGTTTGATTATATCATAATGCGAATAAACATACACATCAACAGGCTTAATATATTGCTTCAGTTTTGTACAAGAGAAATACAAACATAGACAAAGTTTTTCTATTGGATTATATCTTGTTTCTGCATCATTCAATAGTCTACTAAGGTAATATACAGCTCTTTCGACACCGTTTACATCCTCTTGTGCTAACATACTTCCTATTGTTTTTTCTAATGTTGCTATGTACAATTTCATAGCTTTGTTTCTAATAGGAGGAAGCAACATAGGTGGCTTTGTCAAGTATGACTTGATTTCATCAAGGGCTTTTTGATGTTCTGATTCCCATTTGAAAACTTCTTCTATCTTCAAGCGGAGCAACTGTGAGAAAACTTGCGTTTTTCTGCTGAGGTTTGATATAAACCTTCTTAAGAAGTTGATTTTTCCCAACAGAGATTGCAATTCCTTTTTTGTTGTGGGAGCCTTTGTTTCCAAGATAGCCTTTGTCTTGTTTTCATGGATTTCAATGCCTTTTTTGTGCACAACAAAACCGAGGAAATCACCTGCACGAACACAAAAGGCACATTTGACTGGATTCATTTTTAATCCATATTTTCTCATTCTTTCGAATGATTGTCGAAGATGGTCTAAATGACCACTTTCTGTTGACGATTTAACAACAATATCATCTATGCATATCTGCATAAATTTTTCTATGAAATCATGAAACATAGAATTCACTGCTCGTTGGTATGTTGCCCCAGCATTTTTTAGCCCGAATGACATTACTACCCATTCATAAACCCCCAATGCCCCAGGACATCTAAATGTTGTCTTTGAAACATCCTCTTCAGCAATATAGATTTGATTATATCCTGAATATCCGTCTAGCATACTCAAATATTCAAATCCTGCTGCTGAATCAATTAACATTTCTGCCACTGACATAGGATATTCATCTTTTGGTGTAGCATTATTTAGGTCTCTAAAATCTATACAGACTCTAAGAGTCACATTTTTCTTAATAACAGGAACAATATTTGCTAGCCAATCAACATACCTTGTTGTTCTTATGAACTTGCTTTTGAGGAGTCTTTCGATTTCTTCTTTAATCTTTGACAAGATCTGAGGTGCAAATCTTCTTGGTGTCTGCTTCATTGGTTTCTTTTCTGGTCGAATTGGTAGCCTTAGTTCTACCACTTCACGACTTAAACCTGGCATCTCATGATAATCCCAAGCAAATCAGTCCTTGTATTCTCTCAAAAGCACTATGATTTTCCTTCTGAAATCTTTATCAATCTTGGCACTGATGAATGTTGGCCTTTTTATGGTGCCATCTCCCAAGTCGATCTCTTCCATGGGATCTTGTGCCTTCATCTTCTCTGTTGAAAACATTGGATCTTTTTCAAAGCTTAAGGGTTCATCATCATAAATGCAATCCAATCTTTTATCCTCTATCCTGTTCTCAACTGGCTGATTTGATGTAGTTTCTTTGACTACATTCTGTTTTACTTTGGCCTCTAAAGCCATGTTCTTCTTGCTCTCGGCTATGTAAGCCGTAATTCGCTCCCATGTGCTGGGTGTAGTCATCATAAAACAATTTATGGTCCATCCCACCCTTTGGGTTTGACATAACCCTTTGGGTAGCTTGACTCACCAACTACCTCTCTCTTCCAAATGAAACCATGTTGGGGGTGCAGGTCTAGTGATTCATAGACAACACCTTGTGGCATATAAGCACATGTGGATGGTGTACATGGTGCAATAGTAGCCAATTGCTTGTCGAATGTCTTCTTAGAAATGTGATCAACCTCTGCTAGGAAATAACTCTGATCTCCTTCTACATTTTCTACAAGTCCATCTTCTCTCCATATGGCAATTCTCTGGTGCAATGTTGAAGGCACTGCGCCCACACCATGGATCCATTCTCTGCCGAGCAGTAAGTTGAAATTTGCTTTGGTTGGAATCACCATAAACAAAGTGAGCCTTTTGACACTACCAACCACAAGCTCTACCTCAAGCGCTCCAAGAGAGTACCCTGATTTTCCTTCATAGTTAGTCAACACTATGTTGTGAGGCCTCAAATCAGTTTCTGATTTACCAATGTTTGGTAGCATACACTGAGGCATCAGGTTTACAGCAGCCCCACCATCAACCAGCACTTTGTTGACGCCCACATTGTTGACCTTCGCTTGGATAAACAAAGGTTTAAGATGGTACTTCATTCCACCATCTGGTCTCTCAAACATAGCTGTATGCTCTTCTATGCACCCATTGTTAAGGACATAATAGCAAACTGGCTTATGTTTCTTCATATCTTCATCGAAGTCTCCTTCGACCTCATTCACATCAGATACCATATCAAACTCAATAGGGAGTATTGAGACCACACTACATAGGACATTAAAGTCTGGTTCGAGAATCGTAAAAACTGCACTCCTACGCCTTCATCTAAATCGAAGCCCTCTTTGTCATTATGAGCTTTCTCAATACTCAAACCTTCTTTGACAACTGGCAATGGAGGAAAGATCCTTTCTGTTGCTGGTTTCCTTTGCACTTCAACCTTGGATTCTATTTGCTTACCCTTTTTGCTATGTGCATGATTTACCTTTGTTGTCACAGTAGTTTTCTTTTGGCGTTGATACCTGCGCCATTGTGTTCTAGTCTTGGGATTCTTGCCTTTGTAGTTGTTGTTGTATGCATACTTCTTTGACCCTGCAGCCTTGTTCTGACTAGCGCCACTTGAACTTCCTCTTTCCTTTATAGAGACGTAACCCACATTTCTTTTTCCTGTAGGTACCCAGTTCTCCACAGAAGACCTTGGATGAACCCACTTCCCAACTGGGGCAGTGCTTGGTGGTACATAAGTCTTAATTTGAAATTTCTGTGGCTGCTTTGTCGAAGGCACCACTTTGTAAGGAATTCCTCTGTTGTTGAACTTGAACTTAGGCCTCTTGTCGACCCATTTTCCTTTTCTTTTCAACTGAGGGACAAAACCTTCCAAACTCTTAGTAGCTTCCTTATCAAACACAGAACTACACCTTGGGCATAGCATACTTCAGTATTGTTGATCTTGCAACGGTTAAGGAAATCAATGAGTTCCTCCTCAGCCCTAGGGTAAACCACTTGCATTTTTTCATTGTATTTGTCTTCAGTGACCACTTCGACATCAGCTTTTGGAATGTCAGTAGCTACTTTAACACCATTGCTCGTAGTGGCAACCCCACAACCTTCACCATATGAATCTCAAAAGGTTCAAAGATAAAAGGCCTTCGCCGATGGAAGAGGATCAGTATCTATCTTCATTGGAGGCTTTGATTTATCTCCAAACTTCAGCCTTCCTTCGTTCAGTGCTTTCTGAACTAGATCCCTGAAAAGAACACATTGAGAAGTGTTATGGCCTAAATAATTATGATATTTGCAATAACCTCTTTTCTTTTGTTGTTCTAATGGTGGTATCTTTAGGCCCTTAGGGACTATTAACTGACCATCAGCAACTAATAGATCAAATATTTGATCACATTTTGAAACATCGAAAGAGTAAGTTTTTGCAACAAATCTATCATTTTTTGGTTCAACAGGATTTTTCCCGTCTGAAGGCTTTAACACTTTACAAGCATAAGGAGGTCCAGTGTTTTAATTCAAATGACGTTAACCTCCTCTTCGACTTCCCCATAAGAAATGTCGAACTCTTGGTCACTATCATGTTGTTCAACATGTTTACCTTTTCTTTCTTATTGAACTTGTTAGTTCTAGTTTTTTCACTTTTTTTAAACTTTCAACATGTTGAACTCTATCGCAAGTTGTGCCATGTCTCTCAGGTGGGAAGTATCTAACTTCTTTCTTATAGAATAATCTAATCCACCCGCAGCCATTTCGACTAACTCATGTTTAGGCACTTGAGTAAAGCATCTCGCCTTGAGAAGTCTAAACCTATCGAGATAATCATCAATAGACTCGGCCACTTTGCGTCGAACGCTGGCCAATTCTTTAAGGCTAATTTTTGACTGGCCCATGTAAAACTGTTCATGGAATGCCTTTTCTAACTGCCCCCAGTTAAAAATGGAATGTGGGGGAAGCGTAGTAAACCACGTGAAAGCATTCTTTGTTAGAGAATTTGGAAAACACTTAAGTCTTAAATTCTCATTATGAGCCAAATCCCCTGCCTCAGTTAGATAACTAGCAACGTGTTCGACAGTTGATTCGCTAGTTTCTCCAGTGAATTTTGTGAACTTTGGGACTTTCCATCCTCTAGGCAGTTCAGTTTGTAGCACATTTTCTGACAAAGGTGAAATAAAATTAGGCCTATGCAGGCCTAAGTTCACGCCATTCTGTGCTAGAATCGTTTCGACAAGGTTGGTCAAGTTATTCTGAAGACCAAAATTATTTTGTTGCACTTGTCTAACTACTTCGTCAGCATTTTGACCCCTATTAACCAAGACTACTTCAGGGATCGCTTCAACTTCCCTTGCCACAGGCTGTTCAATAGCCATTGGTTGTGCCTGGTTTACAGGAACTTCACCATGCCTATTCAGTTGAATTTGTGGCACAAGTTGGTTTTGCACTGGTGGAGTACCAAAGAAGTCTGCAATTCTACCCATTTGGTTAGCCAACATTTGGTAACTCTCGTTCGTGTTTTGAATCAATGGATTAAACACAGTGCCTATTTGTTGAGTCAACATGTTAACCATGTCATGATTACTATCATCCATCTGTTGTCTAAGTGCCAACAATGATGATGTAGTTAAAGCAGGTTGAGCATTTCGACCAAAAACACTCTCTAGGGAACCATGTATTGGGGAGAAAGTGGTTCCCATCGTATCTGCGTATGTTGACATGTTTGTTTGAAGGCTTGCCATCATAGTCGTTGGCATACCATATGGATAACCTCTAAACTGTGAAAGATTTTGAAACCGTGTGTCGAATGAACTTCCGACCATAGGATTTACCATTACGGGGTTCGTTGATGAACCTATTACTAACGGTTGTGATATTGCTGCAACACTTGACACAGACACAGGAGCGGTTACCCCGACTGGTGTCAAAACAGGCATAGGAGCAGTTACTCCTACGACGGTTGCAGCGTTAGCATCACCTTGTGACGCTTGTTCTTGAGAATTCTGTGGATTTTGTGCATTTGATGTTGAGGCATTGTTTGAACCTGAACGTGTCATTGTACAAATTGTTTTTCCACTTCTCAAATGCATAAACTGACCCAAGATTTATTCAGATATGGAAATACTTAGCACAATCGGTCCCCATCAAGGCGCAATTTGTTTACTGGTGAAATTTGGTAAACAACCGCGGTCCGAATTAATTACTTGCGAGATCAACCAAAGTGAATCTCGTGACATATTGTGCTTAAGATCTTCTATGATTAGTAGTAGGAAATTGGTGTTCTTCGCGTAACCAAACAAAAGGAAACAAAAGAAACAAAGAATTGCCTTGAACGCCAAGGAATTCGTAAAAGGGAAATAAAATAAAAGGCAATTGGGAATTCAAAGAAAATAACTTAAATTGCAAGGAAATATAAAGAGTTGGTGCACAGATCCATACATTCGCTTCTTGTGCTCGGCTTTCTCTAGCTACTGGAAGTTTGAGCGTAAGAAATTGTATGTTGGGATTGTGACCCGTTTTCCATATGGAAAACTAGTATATATACAGGGAGGGAAACAAAGTAACTGAACAATTTGAATTTAAAAACAATAACTGATCAGATAAACTGCCCAGTGCTTCGACAACGTGAAAACCATGCCCTTCGACAACGTGAAAACCACGCCCTTCGACCGCATCTTCAAAACACAGTTCGACGGTGTCTCCCTTGCGCGAAATCACTTCTAACTTTTGGTTCTTCGTCGAATCGTAGCCCTCATGTCTTCGCTCTTCGCCAAGTCCCTGTGATGGTCGAAACTATCTTTGAGCGTCGAAGGCCATCAATCTTCTCTTCAAAGCACCTAAGTCAACCTTATTGACTGCATTTATTTAGCCTGTTGAAAATACAGGCTAACACCCCCGCAATGTAAACTGCGGGAGTTTTAAAAAATGCCGGAGTTTCAAGTGCCGCAATCGTTTTGCGGGAGTTTTTAGAAAACGCTAGTATCATGTCTTTTAGCAGGGGTTTTACTGCAGAGGTTTTTAACCCCCACAATTAGTGGAGGTTTTACTACGGGAGTTTTTAACCTCCACTCACAATCAGTGGAGGTTTTTTTGAAGGGGTTATATAGGAATTTTTTGTGGGGGTTACAACCTCCTATAATAGACATAATTTTTTTTTTTTTGCAATTTGAGAATTTCGTTTTTCCTTATCACATTATCATAATTTAATTACTAATAACTATACATACGTCTTACATAACACTTACTTAAAAAAACTGAAAATTTCATTAAAAATATAACTGTGATAACATAAATGTAATGTCAAATATTTATGTCATCCAACTCAAAAAATTAATAAAAAGAAACAATTGTAGCTCAAATATCTATTGTCATACAAATTTCAAAATCCTAATAACATCAAAAAAAAAAAAATCATATACTAAAGGATCCTAAAACCACTAAATGTTGCTAGCAATCGAATGATCCACTTGCATCTAATGGAGAATGAGGTTCACTTGCACGCCACTTACCCGAAATAACAAAAGAAAAATTGACTCATTTCAAATATCCAAAATCAAAATAAAAAAGAACTAAATTGATACATATTTAATTCCAACTAAAAAATTGAAGAACATAGAAATTTCCAATTTCTCATTCATTTGATGTCATAATCGATAGTCAAAACAAGTTGTTCCAAACTAAAATACATAATCGATAAGTATAGTCGACAAATCCTAAAAATACCGATAAGACTACAGAGATGATGATATTATTTGTTTACTTGATTCAAACTTTTCAACAATTAATTCAAACTTGATTGAAATTTGAAAACTTACATTTGATGAATCAAAGACACCAATAAATTCTTCGGGAATCTCTCCTTCTTTACAATGCAATGAAGTATTTTTTTTTTGACAGGAAAAATCTAATGCATTTCATTTAAAATAGTAGCAAGAAATACATGCCGGGTACATCAAAGAGAGTCCGAGATTTGGTCCCCCGAGAACAAGGCTACCCTCGCTAATGTATGAGCAACCTTGTTTGCCGTTCTCCTAGAAAACTCAACATGAGAGTTTGCATCAAAAAAAGTAAAAGCCTCCCTACAATAATATAAAATAGAGCCATAATCAGAGGCAATTGTAGGAGCCTTATTGAAATCATCCACTACAACTTTGGCATCCATTTCAAAGATTACACTCAAGTCTTTGAAGTTCCCGAACCCATTCAATTGCTAATAGCAACCCAAGCGCCACCTTTGTAAACTTCTATCAACGGAGCGAAACGAAAAAGCTTAGTAGCAATGAACTCCCCGGCCGCTTTCGGACGCACATACCAAAGCCAACCTTATTACCTTCCGCATCAAACGCAAAGATCAATGTTACACTTCATAAAGTTGGGTGGAGGCTTAGTCCAACCCGTAGTTACTACCTCGGTGCACACCTACCGGGCCGGGAAGTTTACTAGGCTTAAAAACACTCTCGGGCCGAAACCCACTCAAAGAAGAAAACCACCTCTATTTAAACAATTGCGCGAAATTGAGTCCCTTTGATTGTTCCGCACTGATTATTACGGCCACCAAATACTCCACAGTCATAACCCAAGTAATGCGCCTCCCCACGAAGTTGCTGCAGAACCGTGAATAACCAAATTGCTAAAACTCTGCAGCAGCCGGCTTGCAGCTGCGTGAGTCGTGCGGCATTCGGTGACATCCAACACGTTGTCGCAGTAGTACATTCAAAGAAACAAATGCAACAAGGTCTCATCCGTGACAAGAAAAATGCACATTCCGATGGGGCGCCCAAATGTTTGCGAGAAGAACATCTCGCACGGGATACAATTTCGACCCAACCTCCATAGAAAATTCTTGACCTTTGGAGGCACTCTAAGTTTCCAAAGGACGGCCCAACATCCATCTACCTCATGCTCATGATTCCGCCGTGTTTGCTGCCTCCAACATACTGGTAGCGCTACGCATCGAATAAGTGTCAAAGGCGCTCCTCGCCAACTAATCTCGCCCTCCAACACACACTAAACAATGGAGTTGTCAACACCGCATTACTAGAAGGAGTATCTAACATAAAGCGCACCAAATCCTCATTCCAACACTTCCTTTCATGCACAAGCAAATAATCGACACGAAGAAGTGGATTGAATGTACTAGACTCTCTAGGCCGAATTTGAATAGCATTTTTGGTCCATTGATCCTCGAATAACCGAATTGAACTACCGTCACCAATACTCCACATAGCACCTTGTCGTATGAGTTCTTGTGCACTAAAAATACTATTCCATACAAAACTCCCATTGCTCTTCTTTGTGGCATGCAAGAAATCATTATGAGGAAAATACTTGGCCCTATAGAGACGAGATACCAATAAATCCCGATGAGTTTGAAGGCGCCAAGCTTGTTTTCCTAAGAGAGCAAGATTAAAAGACTTGAGATTCCGGAAACCCATACCTCCACAATTCTTAGCAACACAAAGCTTATCCCAAGCCATCCAACGGATCCTCCTAGTTACGCCACCGTTACCTCCCCACCAAAAACCATTGAGCATACGCTCAATTTCCACAATACGAGTAGATGGTATAGAAAATAGGCTCATAAAATATGTTGGTATAGATTGTAGGACCGACTTGATCATAATTTCTTTGCCGGCTTTAGAAAGCATTCTACCACTCCAGGAACTAATTTTATTCCAAATCCGGTCCTTGATAAATTTGAACAACGCTTTCTTGCTCCTACCAACCATAGAAGGGAGACCCAAATATTTACCTGTACCAAGGCACACCTGAACGCCCAGATGATTTGCAATAACATCCTTAACATCTTGTTGCACATTCCGACTAAAGAAAATTTTCGACTTTTGGAAGTTAACTTGTTGCCCAGAGGCCTTCTCAAACAAATCCAAAATATGTTGTACCTTTGTTGCTTCCCCTAAAGTAGCTTTGAAGAAGAGGAAACAATCATCTGCAAAGAGAAGATGAGAGATAAAGGGCGCCCCTGCATACGGTAACACCATGAACATCACCAGAGGCTATGGATTTATGCAACAGAGCTGTCAAACCTTCTGAGCATAAAATGAAGAGATATGAGGAGAGGGGGTCACCCTGCCTAATACCACGACCCGGATTGATTGGCCCTGCACGATCCTGATTGACAAGCACAGAGAAAGACACAGATTCAATACACATACGCATCCAATTTATCCAAGTACCACAGAAACCCAGACGGTTCATGACTGCATACAAATAACCCCAGTCTACTCTATCATAGGCCTTGCTCATATCTATTTTCAAGGCAACGTCTCCTAACTTACCCTTGCGTTTATTTTTGAGATAATGTATGATTTCAAAGGCTATCATAGCATTATCAAGAATAGATCTACCAGCCACAAAAGCAGATTGTTCAATTGAGATACACTTAGAAAGCACAAGTCTGAGGCGATTAGCAAGTACCGTGGAGACAATCTTGTAGATGACATTACACAATGCTATAGGGCGCCAGTCTGCCATGGCCACAGGGTTATCTTTTTTTGGCAGGAGCGCAATGTTGGTATCATTCAAGTCAGGAGGAAATTCCCCCCGCACAAGCCAGCCGACACATGCATGGTAAATATCATCCCCATAGGAGTCCCAATAGCGCTTGAAAAAAGCGGGGTTAAAGCCATCCGGTCCTGGCGCTTTGTCATTGTCCCCCTGGGTTACTTTCGGTTCCAAGACTCGCGTCACCGGGTCATAAACACCATGCTTACTAGAAAAAAGATCATGAAAGTAATCAACTGCCACCCGTCTAATGGCATCCGGTCTGGTAGCGGACGTGCCATCCCCAAGCTCAAGGCTTTCAATTTTCTTCTTCTTCTTCCTTGAAGTTGCACTCGCATGGAAATATTTTGTGTTTTGATCCCCATCCTTAAGCCAGAATGTTTTCGACCGTTGCTTCCAAAAAGCCTCTTCCTGCATGATTAGTTTAGATAAATGTCTGCGCATACGGTTATACTACAACACGCCCTGATGGTCCTGTCGATTGCGTACTCTGTCCATGGCTTCTCGGCAAGCTGAAATATCCTCCCGAAACTTCAAGCGCTTGAGGCGTCCCCAACTCTGAAGGGTGCGCGAGCAGCCACGCAATTGGGATTGAACGTCACCTGCTACCCCCATATTCCACCCATTGCGCACAATATCATCAACCTCCGACTCAGCTAGCCAAGCATTTTCAAATTTAAAAGAATATGTGCGTTGACGGACAACCAGATAGTCTCTTTGAAGTAACAATGGAGAGTGGTCCGACTTCGGGGATATAAGATTCAACAGCTTCAACTGGGGAACAAATCCAACCATTCTTTAGTAGCAAAAGCCCTGTCCAACCTTTGCTCAATAGCACGGGGAGTACCTAATGCAAATCTCCACGTAAATTGGTAGCCAGTAAGAGGTATATCAATTAGCCGAGCATCCATCACCGCTTCTTGAAATCCTCGCATGAGGTAATTTGGGTGGTCCTTATATCCTCTTTTGTCCTCCGGAGAAAGTAAATCATTAAAGTCCCCAACAATGCACCAGGGGAGTGTGGAGAGCCCTGCAACCTGCGGATAAACGCCCTAGACTCACGCCTGATAGAACCTTCTGCATACCCATAGTACCCGGTAACACGCCAATTACCTAGAGTAACATCCTCCACCACTACATCAATGTGATGTTGAGAATAACTAGAGATACTACAGTTGATGACGTTCCTCCAAAGGACAGCAATACCCCCCCCCTACCAACTCTATCCACTGAGACACAGCCATCAAATTCCAGCAACCTTCGCACTTTCTCCAAAGTACCTGCATAAGATAAAGTCTCAAATAAAAAACAATTTCCGGGTTATTACTCCGGACCAGGTGACAAAGCATAGGAATTGCCGAGTCGTGACCCAAACCTCGACAATTCCAGTTAAGGATACTCATTTCTCCTGGCAGGCCTAGCTGCCAGGACCGGCCAATAAAAAAGAACCAGTATCGTTGGCTTGTGGTGTGGTAATGGACGTAGCATCTGTATGTGGTTGTGCATGCAAACGTTTCCTCTTATGTAGCTCATCACCATCCCCCGTGTCAATATCCATGCTGAGAGACACGCTCCCAACAACTGGGCCACGCGCAAGCAATTGGCTGACCGGACCCCACACTGCTACTAGCACCCAATGCTTTGGGGGAATGAGCTACGGGTAAAGCAGTGGTAGTCAACGTTTGTCTAGGACCTTGAATAACATGAGGAATATTCCTTTCCATAAAGACAGCGCTAGGAATTAGGCCATTATGGACATTCATATTTTGAAACCTCTCCTCATAATTACCACCATCATGGCTACCATTATTAGCATTATTACTTTGTCCCCCATCTTCTCTCCTAGCCTGCGAAGTGTCCGCTTGAGCTGCCATAGGCGTGGTACGACCACCGGTAGTCTCCCAACGCAACCACTGGTTATTATCACCAGGATTCCGTCGCTCCACTTTCAACTCCGGACCCCATCCTCGCACGCCATCATCATGTTCCATGGCAAACAGGACCTCACAACCCGTATCCATATGTCCTAAGTGGCCACACAAGTAGCAAAAAACCGAGAGCCTCTCATATTTGAACCGCACTAACTTTATGTTATCCTCCGACATTGATCTTCTTTCCTCGCAAGAAAGGTTTACGGACATCCACCAAAGACTCGGATACGCATAAACAACTTCCGTAAATCAAACTATTCTTTGGGTCGTATTCAACAAAGGTCCCTATGAAATTGCCAAGTGCCCGAACCAACCGCTTGATCCATGAAACCAATGGGGACGCCGTGAACTTGTACCCAAAACGCGACTTCAAACAATGGCATTTGTGCGGGGACATCACCCACACCTAGTTTTGCCATGATGAGCATATGCCCGCCAAAATGCCATGGCCCTCCTACAAACACCTTATCTAAATCACGCCAATGGTAGAATTGAACAAGAAATAAGTTGTCTTTATCCAGATCCGGATATTGACACCACGTACTGGTCGCCATATTACAGCCAATCTATCTTTCATGATGGGCACCCGAATAGTTTTCCTTGTCAGAAAGCGCCCCACTAAGCAGTGGCGCGCATCAAAATCCTCTGTGTCATTAGTCTCTCGTTGTAGTGGAGCATCATCATCATCTTCACCCATGAAATTTGTAGTATTCGTAGCCATCGCAAGTGAACGTGTGAACCTCCCCACTTTCTATAGCAAATGAGTTCTTCACCAACAACAGAGTCAAGCTTCCCACGAGGACCGTAGTATTGGAAATAAAGAGACTCCACTAGTAGATCGTAAGAGGGAGGAAACAGACTTGTGGCTGGAACTCAGGGAGAGAAAAACTTGCGAGATAACTTGCCGAGATAACTTACCGAGACGGCAAGGAGAAGATCAGCAGCGCCTCACAGGGAGGGATAGTGTGTCTGTAACGTCTCACCAGAGAAAAACCCTAGGAGAGAAATAATTCGATTTCGAGAAATATTTCCTTAATGCAATGAAGTATTAGTGAATATAGTTTGGAAGTTTTTTGTACAAAACAAATATTGTCATTAATAGGATGATAACATTTCAGTGGTCCAATTATCATTACAACTTCATCTTGTCACTCTCTTTCTATTTTCCATTCATTTCCCCAGCTTATTATCAATAGCTCCATTTCATCTTCATCTCTCTTTTTAAAAAAAAACTCCCCAATATGTGTGTTGTTAGAAATTGCAATGAAGC
Organism: Oxytropis ochrocephala; assembly: GCA_020916435.1. Taxonomy (NCBI): domain Eukaryota; kingdom Viridiplantae; phylum Streptophyta; class Magnoliopsida; order Fabales; family Fabaceae; genus Oxytropis; species Oxytropis ochrocephala. Next base: position 96,369,396 of record CM037089.1, read on the forward strand.
CAATTCACAAAAATCAAGGTTAGAAATTGAAAGCAAGATACAAAAAAAAAATCCATGGAACCAAACATTAGGAGAACCACAAAGTAGAAATAATTAATGAAACAAAAATGGAAAAGCGGAAAAGAACGACATTACCGTCTGAAAGGAAACTCAATGTAGCACCAGAAAGCCAAAAGGAAGAATCTGAATTGAAAACAAAAAAAATTAGAAAGAGAAGTAATGTCAAAAATGGAGAATTAAATCGGTTGAGAAACAATGTCAAAAAAAATTAGAAAGAGAAATCAACTCACCAAGTGTTGAAAAAGAGAAATCAACTCACCAAAAAAAATTAGAAAGAGAAATCAACTCACCAAGTTTACCGTATGTGAGAAAAGAAAATGGAGAGGAGCGTATGTGAGAGAAGGAAAGGAATAGAGGAATAGGAGGGGATGAGAGAGAATTTTTTCAATTAATTTCAATTATTGAGGTGAATATTTTGGATCCATAAATTGTGGTTTCGGTTTAAGGCTTATTATTACGCCGATTAATACGTTATAATTTTATTTAATTAACAATGGAGCTGCAATTTTAAGGACTGTGAACCGTTGATTGTTTTTTGGCTCCCATCGCTAATCACCAGCCGTTTGGCCAATACGCAACATTTTTTTTAGATAGGCAATTGTTAGTGGGGGTGGGGGAAATGTTAGTTTCCGGGACTTGAACCCGGGACTTACTTCTTGCACTCATTTGGTGCACTCCTTCGGTATCCCTTAGCTCGCCAACTGAGCTGCTATTTTTGAATTGATTTGCACGTATTCTCCCTAGGAAGATCACAACCGTTGGATGAGGTGATGTTGCGCTGCCTTGTATTAGTAACCAACGTATTGAAACGCAAAAAAAAAATGCAATTGAAACATCATATGTAATATAATTCACAAATGTTGCCATAAAAACCAAACTGTAAACACAGGGGATCGAACCCGTGACAATGCATTGGCGCTGCATATGTCTTACCACTCTGCCATCTGAAATTGTGATAATTGTTACAAAAAAGAGTGTATATAACATGTAGATTATGAAAGACCGTGGATGCTTTTAGATGCATTGATAATTTGTTATTTTCTACCAATGTATAGATTAATCATATATTTGTATATATTTGTATATATATATATATATATATATATATATATATATATATATATATATATATATATATATATATATATATATATATATATATATATAGAAGAAATAATTTATTTCAAAGAGACGACCATACAACAATCTATTGGTTACATAATAAACAAGCTTAGAAATTGAAATACACAAGCTTATATATATATATATATATATATATATATATATATATATATATATATTCTCGGAGGAAAAAATAATTTATTCCAAAGAGACGACCATACAACAATCTATTGGTTACATAATAAACAAGCTTAAATCAAAGATGAATCGCTGCGAACAATTTTTTTACGATTTCCTCCTTCGCTATCACTATGTCGGTCTTGATTCATTGCAGGCAGCTCCTCCCACTCATATAGTATTTAAAACCTTAAAGATTCATATGGTGGTTATCAAAGAGAACCTATATCAAATAGTTTTTTTTCAATTATTTGTATGATGTGTATCAAGTAACGTACATCAATGGTTTCATAATGTCAGGAACCAGCCTACGTTGTCATGGCACATATCACACAGATACTTTCACACAACGCGTAAGATTCATCATTTTATGCTTTCGTTAATGTTATATCACTAAGAAATTAAAAATAAAAATTGTTCTTATCATAACCAAGCATGTGCTATTTAACTATAGGATTGGAATAGATGTGAAGGTCTGGGATCACATTAGAACATCGATCTTCACACTTAGAGGAGTGTCTGCTATGCACTTCTACGATCTACATCTACCTTCCCATGATCATCGTCATCCCATAATGTTCTTAATTTATAATGAATTAAGTCATCCCGTAATGTCCATAGGGAAAAATGAAACCCTATAATGGATTTCCATCGTTGATGAAAAGTGGTCGGCAAAATCTGAACCGTTTAAAGTGTCGGCAATATCTAGATTGTTCAAAAGTGGTCGGCAATATCTAGACCGTTAATTAGTAATCCAATAAAAAATGTTTTATTACTTTAAAAAAATGACTTTTAAACTATGTTCTGGTCAGTTTTAACCATCCGTAATTTTTTTTTAACTATGTGCCCCGTCTCTCACAGCCATAAACAACCTTATTCTTTTTCCCTTTCCCATTCTCCGTCGTCTCGGTTCGAACAATAACCACAATGATTCCGTTCGCTTTCCCGGTATCTCTAGCCCAACGTGTCATTGCATCTCGAGTGGGAAATATCTCAGATGTCGTAAAGGCAGCGGTTAAATCCATAATAGCCATCTATTTAAAAAAATATAAATGTTATATAATTTTCTTTTCCGGAAATACCTTTTTTAGAGGTATTTCCGATTCACATATTGTGAACCGAATTTACCTCTGAAAAAGGTATTTCCGGAAAAAATTAAATTTAAAAAAACAAAATTTCGGAATTACCTTTTCTGGGGATAATTCCGGTTCAAAAATTGTGAACCGGAAATACCAACTTTCTGCCGCTAATTCCGGAAAATTCACTTCCAAATTTCCGGAATACCTTTTTTATGGTAATTCCGGAAAAACCAATAACTGTGGTGGGTCCGGTACGTTTTTTTATAAAATGACAGGGGCATTTTGGGGTTTTTGGTATTTATGGGGTGGAAGTGATAATGAGGGGGTGGGAAAAAAAAACCTACTTATAGAGTACATCAGACATATACAGTACATCAAACATATAGAGTACATCACCCTTAAAAAAGTCAATCTAAAAATGTTTATATTTTACCTATGCATTCATTTTGTATAGCACGAATTGATCAATTATGGACTTCACCATAATACCCATTTTGACCACTTATTGTTTGCTGGTTAGTGCAATCGATCTTAAACAAATACGTTTGGTTGTAACTTTCATCCAAAGCGTATGGGACAATTATCTAATAAAATAATAAGTCGAGAAATAAAAAAATTAACTGGTTCCCATGTATGTTATCCGCCGTATATCGTAAGTGTTCTTCATAAAACTGGAAAGCCGCATATCCTTTGACGGCGAAGATAGTAGTACTTGTGTGGTCGCTACTCGAACAATAGCGCCAGATCTATCCATATAAAGTTATGGCTTAAAGGTGTATTTAGTCCCTGTAAATACCACAATAATCCAGTTTCGTCCCTGCAAATATATATTTTTTAAAACAACCCTTGCAAATACCAAACGCTTTTAGTTTGGTTCTTGCCGTTAATTTTAGGTTAACACCGTTAATAGATGTCTTGTCATCCGCCCATCTCAGCATTGCCACGTTAGCGACCAATGAATGGCTGCCCCGTGGCATACAATAATTGAAATAACAGAAATGTATTTATACAAAAGTATGGACTAGGATTTGAACCCATAACACTTTGGCTCTAAACAACTCGTTTACCACGGTACCACTGATTCACATTGTTTATTATCTTACACAGGTGATATATATTACATACTTACTAATTAATTTTGAAAAATAAATAAAAACTAAATTGAATCAAGAACAGACCTGCACACGAAGAACAAAAAAACGCCAAAAACGAACGAATTGAACATGAGGCATAATTTTTGACCACTTATTGTTTGCTGGTTAGTGCAATCGATCTTAAACAAATACGTTTGGTTGTAACTTTCATCCAAAGCGTATGGGACAATTATCTAATAAAATAATAAGTCGAGAAATAAAAAAATTAACTGGTTCCCATGTATGTTATCCGCCGTATCGTAAGTGTTCTTCATAAAACTGGAAAGCCGCATATCCTTTGACGGCGAAGATAGCAGTACTTGTGTGGTTTGCTACTCGAACAATAGCGCCAGATCTATCCATATAAAGTTATGGCTTAAAGGTGTGTTTAGTCCCTGTAAATATCACAATAATCCAGTTTCGTCCCTGCAAATATATTTTTTTTAAAACAACCCTTGCAAATACCAAACGCTTTTAGTTTGGTTCTTGCCGTTAATTTTAGGTTAACACCGTTAATAGATGTCTTGTCATCCGCCCATGTCATCATTGCCACGTTAGCGACCAATGAATGGCTGCCCCGTGGCATACAATAATTGAAATAACAGAAATGTATTTATACAAAAGTATGGACTATAGGATTTGAACCCATAACCCTTTGGCTCTAAACAACTCCTTTACCACGGTACCACTGATTCACATTGTTTATTATCTTATACAGGTGATATATATTACATACTTACTAATTAATTTTGAAAAATAAATAAAAACTAAATTGAATCAAGAACAGACCTGCACACGAAGAACAAAAAAACACCAGAAACGAACGAAATTGAACATGAGGCATAATTTTATATTAAGGAACAAACGAAATTGAAAAACGATTTCATCATCTTCAACAACAAAAACATTTAGATCTAATTTCGTATTAAAAAATGATTTAACAAATAAATCCAGATTAAAAAACGAAATCAAAGTTGTAAGATTATTTCGTTTTATTCAGATCTGATTTCGAAACAAATTGGAAACGAATTGGAAACGAATTCAGATCTGATTTCGTTTTATTCAGATCTGATTTCAGATTGGGTATTATCGTGAGATTGAAGATGATGAATAGTAACATATGGGTTTCAGACTTTTAGTAGTTATGTAATATATGTTGTAAGATTATATTCAACAAGATTAAGTGGTGAAGTGGTTAAAGAGGGTGCTTGGTAGCCAAATGGTTGTGGGATCGATTCCCACACTTCCCAAAGTGCTAATTTTTTTAGTAACAACTAGTAGGATACCCGTGCATACGCACGGGTTCTGCCATATTCTTTTCAAGAACGAACTTAGACATAATTTAAATAGTCTTGACAACACCTCGTGAAAAAAATACAAATTTAAAGTAGTTTAAAAAGCAGTCTCAAATAAAAAATTAGATAAATATTAAAATCTAAAAATGTAAAAGTATCATTTAAAAACAATTTGTGCATTTATCCCGTGTTCTTTTATATAGTAGTGCGAGTGTTGTTATCCCTGGTTTTTTTATATATCAGTGCAGCCATCTCATGTTTTTACATACATCATTGCAATTATCCCGTGTTTTTTTATATTTCAATAAAGTTATCACGTGTTTTTTAATATATCAGTGAAGTTATCTCATAGTTTCAATTGATTATTTTTAGTTGATTAATAGATTATAGTAGACAGTAACTAGAGCCGGCAAAATGGGCCGAGCCCGTCGGGCCGGGCCGGGCTAACCCGAAAAACCAAAGGGCTTGGACTGAAAAAGTTGAGCCCATTTTTATATCCGGGCTTTTTAGCCCTATATAGAAAAGCCCGAGCCCGTACCGGGCTAGCCCGACTGGGCCATGGGTAGCCCGCAAGCCCATTTATTTTTAAAAAGGTGATTGCTTGCCAAAGGCCAAAATCAAAATTAGTAAATCAAACTCAAAGCCCCAACCAAACACAATTACACAATGTACGGTATCTCATGAGTTCATAATCACGTTGCATTAATACATAAATATGCTCAAACAATACACGGCAATAATCAATATCAGGTGAACCGCAGCACCAGAATGGGGGATTTGCAATGAAATATGAAATTCAAGTGGCAATAAAATATGAAATTGGCCTTTTTACAAACTTTCAGTGGCATTATTTCAATTGGAATATATCTCTTCCAGAATGTGGTATGTGCAAATTGAAATATGTTGAGCCTTTAAAGTTACAGTATAGTGTGACCAAAAGATTCGCGCAAAATGCGGGCTAGCCCGAAAAGCCCGCAGCCCACATAGGGCTGGGCTTGGGCCGTAAAGGTCGAGCCCAAATTTCAATCCGGGCCTTTTGACCCATCCCGTAAAAGCCCGAGCCCGCTGTGGGCCGGCCCGATGTGGGCCGGGTAGCCCGTTTTGCCAGCTCTAACAGTAACTGATGGATGGTAGATTATCAAATATTTCAATGAAGTGTTTTTTATATAACAGTGCAGTTATCACATGTTTTTATACATATCATTGCAGTTATCTCGTGTGTTTTTTTATATATCAGTGAATTTATCCCGTGTTTTTATATATTAGTGAAGTTATCTCGTAGTTTAGATTGATTACTTTAGTTTATTAGTAGATTTGATTTGATTTGAATTTCGAAATTTTTAAAATAAAAAAAAAAAAAGAGGGGAAAGTTAAAAAAAATTGGAGTGAGAAGAAAGTACATTGGGAGAAGAAATTTGAAAAAAAAAATGTGATAGTAAATTACAATGTTGCCCTTAGTTAGATGAGTTGTCAAATAAATAGGGAAACTTGTTTGAGTAATTTAAGTATGGTTTGTTTGTATAAATAGATATTAGATTAGTAGATAGTGGGTAAAGAAAGTTGGTGAGTTTGATTTGAATTTTGAATTTTGAAAAAAAAAAGTAAGAGAAAATAGGAAAAAAGTGGGAGTGAGAAGAAAATGAATTGAGAGAAGAAATTTGATAAAAGTATGATATATAGTAAATAACAATGTTGTCCTTAGTCAGATGAGTTGTCAAGTAAATAGGGAGGCTTGTTTGAGTAATTTAAATGTGGTTTGTTTGTATAAATAGATTAAGTGTGGTTTGTTTGTATAAATAGATAAATAGATATTAGGTTAGATAGTAAATAGGAGTAATATGTAAATTATTAATATTAATTTAATTATATTAGATTATATAGTAGATTAAAAAATTGGGAAAAGAAATATTTCTTTTATATATTAGTGTCAGTGTTGTTATCCCGTGTTTTTTTATATATCAGTGCAGCTATCTCGTGTTTTTACATACATCATTGCAATTATCTCTTGTTTTTTTTTTATATTTCAATAAAGTTATTACGTGTTTTTTAATATATCAGTGAAGTTGATCGTACCTTGATCACCAAGTGTAGGTTGTCTGTAGCTCCTTTGCCCGGTCGTTGCGTAGGGATAAGGACCGGTCTAGGAACACCTCGGGTGGTACCTGCAAAGACACTCCGACGCTCTAGTCAGAGGTGTGCTAACGGGCAGGGTATCACAGGGTAGGAATTGCGTACCTGACAGTGTGGATGGAGGTGGTATTTATACCATGGGGCGACCTGGCCGTTGCGGGAAATACGGCCGGTCGCCGAGAATTGCGGACCAAGACACGGTCTTGGGCCGTTTTGCTGAGTTGGGTTGCAGTCCCATTGCTGAGCGCACCTCCGTATACTTGCTAATACGCCCCAGAACAGTTGCCCCCCAAGCCTAGGTCGCTTTGGAGCGGGCTGGAGCTTGAATCAATGCCCCTGATGGGGAGGAAGTATTTCTACTTTCGCCAGGACTAGGTCAGTCCCATCTGGGACGTTGTCCGATCGCGCGTGGCGTTTGGGCTTCGACCCTGCCATTAATGCGCAATGATTGGACTGACTTTGCGTGTCTCGAGGCGCCTTTTGGTGTTCCCCATGTAACGGATGGGAGGAGGCGTGCAGCGGATCCGTGACGCTTCGTCTGGTGGGCCCTCCTATAAATAGGACATTTGGTCAGCACGACTTCCACACCTGAAACTCACGCCTCTGCTACCGATCGAGCTATCTGCGAGCGACCTGAGCTGTTCGTGCGATTTTTCTGTCCGCTCCTCTCTTCTCTGCATTCTTCCCCAAGTAAGTCGCTCCTCTTAGCTTTTCTTTCTTTACTTTAGCTTTTTATTGCTTTCTTTTTGTTAGTCTCCACGCCTCGTGAAAGGGATGCGTCGGTCGAGGGCGACCACCACGCCGCCTTCTCTCTCGAGCGTTGGCTCTGGTCGACCTTGACGCAATATCCCTTTCATAGGTGGATCTGGCCAGAACTAAGCAGACCGCTCGCATATCTGGTGCCCCCCAGCAGAGCCTTGCACTTATGGCGTCACGTTCCCAAGGAGAGCCGGAAAGGGCCGATCCTACATCGTCGGGTGAGCCGGACGGTTCTCCTCAAATTGTAGAGAGGCGTTCCCCTTCGGTCGCTTCATCATCACACTCTTCTAGCTCCAGCTCGAGCGGCAGCGTCTCCCTATCGACCTCGACGGAATCAGCACACCCGCCACCACCTGAAACAACTGAGTCGGTCGGTGAGGGAAGCGACGACCAGCTGATCGACGTCGTGGGCGACGAGGATATGGGTGATGTCACTCAGCCTGCTACGGAACATCTTTTTAACTTTATAGACTTAGAGGCCGACCCTCCGGGGCCCGAACCTATGCATGTTGAAGAGCAGGCGGCCAATGAAGAGAGTCCCATCCGGACAGAAATTGCAGGCGACGGCGCGGAACTGGCCGGTGGAGAAGTTGAGGACACTGCCGGCCCATGCGAAGCTGCTCGTGAACGGGCGGAGGGAGGGGAGGTCGAGCCGGATACAGTCATCGATGAGCTGGACATTTCCTGGGTGTCTGAGAAGATGAGAACCTTTAAAAGCTTTATCGGTCCGGGCCATGCTTGCATAGACGACCTGAATACCTACTTCACCAAGCCGGGGTGGAAGGTGAAAGGCATGCGTGAAGATGAGAACATTGCGACCGTCCCTTCTAAATTGAAGTTCACTATGCACCGCGTAGTTTTTGAGAAGATGGGGGTCGTCCCCCCTTTCACCGACTTTCAACAGGATGTCCTTAGGTACTTGGGCGTTGCCCCCTCTCAGCTTCACCCGAATGGCTGGGGTTTTATGAAAGCGTTCGAGCATCTGTGCGACCGGCTGGGGCGGAACGTATCGACCAGGCTTTTTCTTGCTTTGTTCGAATTGAGTTGGCATGGTGAGTATGGAACGAACATGGCCCGCAAGGAGCAAGTGTCTTTCAAGAATCAAAAAGCGTTCCCCCGCAAAATCTTCCGGGCTTATTCAGACTCCCTGCCGGGCGGGTGGAAGAACCAATATTTCTGGGTCGTTCCAGATAGGGAGGCTGCTAAAGATATTGCTGAGCTTCGTCCGGACGGCACAGCAGTGGCTTATTTCTTTCCAACCTCGTGGCGGGCGGCCCACTTTACTCAAAAGCCCGGCGAGTACACTTTCGCGGTATCGGCCTTGGATGCGGAAGATACTGCCACTTTGGCTATGATCACGGAGCTGTCCGCCACGCTGCCGCAGAATCCCGAAGGGGATATTCCATGCCGGCCGTTCTGCCTTTACGAAGGGGACAAGCTAGTCTCCGAGCTCGGTCGGTGCATCTGACTTGATCCATTTCATCGCTTTTATTTGGCCGGTCGGCTAACGTCCTGTTTCTTTTTGCAACAAAAACTTTGAAGATGTCAACCTCTGACTGGCTCAACCTTGAGAAGTTCGTCACCGGCAGCGGCGCCGTAAGAAATCGCCCCGGTTCAAAGAACGCTAAAACACTCCAAACCCAAACAGGGATATTGGGGGCGGTCAGCAAGACAGGAATGCCGGGGGCGGCCCTCATGGCAAGGATGGACGCACCCCTTCCAAACGACCGAGAATACCGGAGGGTGAGCGGGTTGAGTCCCCCGTCTTCGAGCTCGAAGACTTCGGCGATGCTCAGGTGGAGCTTTTCAAGAAGGATCCCATGGAGTTCTGCGGCGACCTGCTCAAATCCGCCAACAGGACAATGAAGGATGTCAAGAGGAGCCAAGCACGTAAGTCGCTCGTTACGCTTCCTTCTTGGCCGGATATTTAACGTTCGTCCGCTAACCTTGTTTCTTCCATTATTTCAGGTGCTGAAGCCGAGAGAGATGCGGCCCAGAGAAGAGTCAAAGAGCTCGAGGCGGCCGATCGGAGACTCAAGGAGCTAGAGCCCGAAATTTCCGCCTTAGAACAAACCAAGATCAAACTGGCGGCTGCTGAGAAGGACAAGAAGTTGGTGGCCGAGGATAGGGCCAAGCTGTCGGCCAGAAACAAAGAACTAGCTGATCTAGTGAAGACTCTTAAGGCCGAGGTTGCTCACTTTGAGGAGGTCAAGGCGGCCGCTATTCAGGAGAAGGTAGCCGAGGTAGCTTCTGTGGCGAAAGGGGCGGCCCTTTATCAGTTTGACAATGCCGTGGCCCAAATGAAACTGCTCGCCGCTCGGGGCATTCCATATGACAGTCGCCTGGTGCAGCCCGATCATGTGGTTGAGGGTGAGGAGATCGTCTTGCCAGCACGGATGGACGATGACGGCAAGATGATCCGCAAACGGTCTGTGATCCTCGGCCGTGCCAAGAAATGAATGGCTCTTTGTTTTGTCCGCCTGCGAGCGGTTTATCAGTTGTAATTTTGGTACTTATACTCCGCCTTTGAGCGGTTTGAACAATTTCGGGCGCCCGGCTTCGACCGGACGTCTTGCTTTGTAATGAATTTCAACTTTCTCTTGTTTAACTTGTTTCTTATATTCAAATGTATCGATCTTCGCATTTTTCTAAGTTACGAAACCTAGGCCGGTTGTAGGCCCATTTTAGGCCGATCGTGGGCCCATTTGCGCTTTTTCGAAGTGCTCGTTTTGGGCCGCTCGGCGCCCCATGTTGTTTGGTGGATCTCTACTGGACCGTCGGTGGCATTCTTCGTAGGTCGCTCGGCGGCCTATGATCGATTATGGGTTATCGCAACCCGTGCCATTTCGATGGCAGTCTTTGTAGGTCGCTCGGCGGCCTACGATCGATTATGGGTTATCGCAACCCGTGCCATTTCGATGGCATTCTTTGTAGGTCGCTCGGCGGCCTACGATCGATTATGGGTTATCACTTAACCCTTGGGCCACTTGGGTGGCAACACGGTTGCTTCGTTATGCGACCGGTCACTCAAGGCTTCGATTAAAGCATCAAAAGATATTGCAGAATTTAAAACAGAAGGAATTTAAAGGATCGGCCTCTCAGAAAAAACCCGATGGGGAAAAGAGCGCCCACTTTGATGTTTATTTATTCAATTGATCGATCGATTACAAAAAGGGGTGTACTAAACATAGTACTGTTTCAGTTTGTCACTATTCCACGTCCTGGAGATGATCGCCCCTTCCATAGTTTCTAATTCATACGCTCCACGGCCGGTCTTGTTGACGACACGGTACGGGCCTTCCCAATTCGGGGCTAGTTTTCCTTGGCGTGCATTCTTATTGCCAACGTCCGCTCGCCTAAGAACTAGCTGGCCGATCGGAAAGTCTCTTTTCTGCACACGGGCGTTGTACCTAGCGGCGACCTTTTGTTTGATCAATGTCTCTCTGAGGGATGCTTGATTGCGTAGTTCTTCAACCAAATCTAATTCTTATCTTAATGCCCGATCGTTCTCGTCCGCCGTTGCAGGGTTGGACGTTCTCCAGTTTAGCTCGTTCATCTCTATGGGGATTACGGCCTCCGTTCCGTAGACTAGTTTGAATGGTGACTCCCCGGTCGATGAATGGGGGGTCGTCCTATACGCCCAAAGGACGGACTGAAGCTCTTCAACCCAATTTCCCTTCGCTTCATTAAGTCTTCTCTTCAACCCTCGTAAGATGACTCGGTTGGCGCCTGCTGCCTGTTAAATGCAGGGGTGCTCGGATCAAGTGAAACATTTGTTTCACCCTAAGCCGGCCAACATTTCTCTGAATTTTCTGTCTGCGAATTGGGTGCCGTTGTCCGTTATGAGTTGTTGGGGGACTCCGAACCGGGCTAAGACATTTCGGCCGAAGAACTTGCTGACCTTTGCCGAATTTATGGTTGCCAGAGGCTCGGCCTCTATCCATTTTGTGAAGTAATCCACGGCCACGATCAGAAATTTGAACTGGCCCGGTGCAGGTGGAAAGGGACCGAGCAAATCCATGCCCCACCAGGCGAACGGCCAAGGTGAGGTGAGGCTTTGTAGTTCTGATGAGGGAGCGATATGGGCGTCAGCATGCACTTGGCATTTCTTGCATTTCTGCACTAGCTTCTTGGCGTCCTCGTCCATGGTCGGCTAGTAATAACCAGCCCTGAGCGCTTTCTTTGCAATAGACCGTCCGCCCTGATGGCTGCCACATATCCCCTCATGTATATCTCGTAGGACATGGTCGGATTCGTCCGATGATAAACACCGGAGGAGCGGGCACGAGAATCCCCTTCTATACAGCTTCCCTCCGATCACAGAATAATTGGTGGACCGTAATCTCAAGGTCTTGGCCTTCTTTGGATCGGTCGGCTCCTCGCCCAATGTGATGTAGCGCAGGATGGGAACGATCCAATCTTCTCCCGCTTCCATAGTGAGGACGGCCAAGGGTTGGTAGGCTTAGTTGAGGCGCCTACGGAGTCGTGGTTTCTTGAATTAAACTTCTATGGTTTCCTCGTGCCTTCAGATCGCTTGCGGCTTTGACAGGATGTCGGCCGGGCGTTTTCTCGCACGCGTGTTTAACCTCCGCCCGGTCAAACTGCCGGAGGAGCTGTCTGTAACACCCCCTTATCTTAATCAATTCAAATCTACTAAATTAAATCAGAGTTTCAAAATTCCACTCAAAGGAGTGCTACATTTAGTGATTAAAAATGAAAACAGAATTAATTAAGTTCCAAATAGTTCACAGCATCATACAAAGCATGCCATCATACGCATCACCACGGCAAAGGGGCTCAGCCCATCATATAAGGCACCTCGGCCATTAAACACAAAGTCATATTACATAGTAATAGTTACACAAAATAATGATAGTTTTTCAGTTCAAAGACTATCTAGCAAAATATACACAAGTCCAAAGATATACAAAGACAAAATAGACTACTCGGCTGACCCCAAGTTACACGACCCACTGCAGCGCACACGGCCGACTTGAGCTAGGCACAACCATCACTCATGAGTACTGCAAGTTGCCACGAGAGCAGCAACAAAAGCAATGCTTAGGGTGAGTCTCTTAACACAAGTAATATAAGTGAAGAAAGCTTAAGGGTAAAGGTAACACTAAAACACCTCGGTTCAGTAATTACAATCACTGACAGATAGTTCAATTAATCACAACAATGATCAATCAGCTCAAATACAACAAATTATGTAATGTATGCATGTATGCAACCCATCCACAGGGCATTAATGCAATGAGGTACCTCCACCGTCGTTATTGAGCCCGTCGGCATCTCGTCGTTAACTCCGCTCGTTATTGGTATGGAGACCGAAGTCCTACCATATCCGAGGCCGAGACCTCCTCCGTCGTAATATGCACATGAATATGTGACTCCATGACAAATACAATCACACACAATTCAATCATAGCGTATGTGAAAGTCTACACCGTCGTTCACCGTCATTATACTCCGTCGCTCACATGACGTCCACACCATCTAGACATCATCACCGTGCTAAGGTCGACCCTACAACACTGGTAGAATCACCCTAGGACCTACAACCGACCTCTCAGTCACCTCGGCACCTCTCAATCACCTCGGCACTCATAGTGGACTAAGTGTCACACCGAGGACCACAACCACACTTAGGGACCAAATTGTCACCTAAGGACCAAAATGGACTTAATCGCTTCAACACTTATACACATTGGTGCTAAGTGGCACTCACAGTGGCGCCCCACAATGTGTTAGACAACATTGGCGCCTAAACGTCACCTCGGCACACTATGTGTGTACCTCGGCTAATCTCACGACATCACCTCGGCACACTATGTGTGTACCTCGGCTAACCACACTCAACCTCAACTCGATGAACACGCTCGCGATTCACGTTACTTACACCACAATCACTTAAGTCATGGGAATTCACTTCTCAGTGTTCCCTGGATTAGCTCACTGACACTTAGGCACTTGGGCGTTTTCACCTCGGTGACGCTACCACGGCCTGACGACCTCGGTTCACTACCCCTACACCTCGGTAACCTTAAGGAAAACACCTACACTTCGGTTTATGAGTCCCTACCCTTCGTTTATGGTGTTTAGACACACACTCACTCACAAACTCACCAACACACCCTCAACACTAAAATACTCTAGACGTGGACTCCCTTCAACTCGGTTTCTCTTACTCTTAGCTGAAGAACACTTCGGTTTTACGTGCTTAACTCCCATTTCACTCCTTTACTCTGTTTCTTAAGTTAGACTCAACATGCAAGCTCATTACTAGCTCACCACACTCATGCACACTCGGATACTCACTCCATTTCACCGATCCTCTTCCTAACTCTACATGCAAGCTCACTTTCAGCTCACCATGCAATGCTATCTCTTCATACCACTCGGAGCAGAGAGAAAGTTACACTCCTCACTCTTTCCAAGCCGATCCACCGTCGTTCCTCACCACAAATCACATAAAATGGCAAGAACACAGCAAAACATGTCAAGATCAACACATAAAACATGCATGCAAGGTGATTCAGAACCACATACACCAAAACACAATCAATCACAGAACATTACAAGTATTACAAGACCCCCTAACCTTAATGACTTGAGAAGAATGAGAATCCTTCACTCTCCAAGTAACTACAGCAACAAATCTCCTCTTCTCTTGAACTCTCCACGCTCGTTTTCTCCTCCTTCTCTCCTCGGTCTCACTTCTCTCTCTAAGTCTCAATTTAGAAACTTAACAAATTTTGAACTAAATGGGAATGTTCCCTTCGAAGGCACCATTTAATGTGTCCTAAAGGGACTTAAATGGGCCTTGGCCTTGTTTAGGCCGTGGGCTTCCACTTCCCACACCCTCTCCTACTTAGACACTTTACTAAGGGTAACACATGTCTAACACTCACTTAATAGATTACTTTATTTAAAAATTAAAATGTTGCAAACCCTTAATAACTCAACTAAGTTAATTAATTGAATTATTTGGGGTGTTACAACTCTCCCCTACTTAGGAGATTACGTCCTCGTAATCTTACCTCAATCAAACAAATTTCTGGAATAGGCTTCCTTCATCTTGCTCTCTAGCTCCCAAGTAGCATGCTCACCAAAGAGCTCTACCCAAACCACCTTCACTAACATGATTTCCTTTCCCCTAAGAGTCTTTACTTCTCGGTCTTCAATTCTGATTGGCATTGTCTCCACAGTGAGGTCGTCTCTCACTTGCACATCATCCATTTGAATGACATGGGACGGGTCAGGAACATACTTCCTCAGCTGAGATACATGGAACACATCGTGCAAATTTGACAGATTAGGTGGCAGTGCAATTCGGTATGCCACCCTCCCAACTCTCTCCAAGATTTGATAGGGTCCAATGAAACGAGGTGACGCTTTCTTGACCTCGAGCTCGTCGAACTCCATCCACGGGGTGACTCTAAGGAATACATGATCACCGGCTTGAAATTCTAAGTCCTTCCTTCTCTTGTCATGGTAACTCTTCTGTCTACTTTGTGATGCCCTCATCTTCTCTCGGATCATCTTAACCTTCTCGGTAGTCTCTCTAACCAACTCGGGTCCCAACACAACCCTCTCTCCGGTTTCATGCCAACACAGTGGAGTCCTACACCTACGGCCATACAATGCTTCGAATGGTGCCATTCCAATACTTGAATGATGACTGTTGTTGTAAGTGAATTCTATCAGTGGTAGATACAAGTCCCACGCACCTCCTTGCTCGAGCACACAAGCCCTTAATAAGTCTTCTAAGGATTGGATAGTCCTCTCGGATTGACCATCAGTCTGAGGATGGTATGCCGAGCTCAAACGCAACTTGGAACCCAACGCCTCTTGCAAGCTCTTCCAAAATTCTGAGGTAAACCTTGGATCTGCATGCAAAAACAATGCTTAAAGGAATTCCATGAAGCTTCACAATGACATTGATATAAATTTCTGCTAACCTCGGACTTTGGGTAAGTGATGTTAATAGGAATAAAGTGTGATGACTTTGTCGACCTATCAACAATCACCCAAATGGTGTCAAATCCTCTTGTTGTCCTCTGCAAACCCTAAGTTACAAAGTCCATGGAAATGCATTCCCACTTCCATTCGGGAATATGCAACGGTTGCATCAACCTGTGAAGCCGGTGCTCCACTTTTGACTTCGGCAAGTCAAACACGCATAAACGAACCGAGCTACATCCTCTTCATACCTTGCCACCAGAATAATTTCTTCAAGTCTTGGTACATCTTTGTAGCCCCTGGATGGATACTCAACCGACTTCTGTGACACTCCTCCAGAATAGCCTTCTTGATCTCTTCATCATCAGGTACACAAATCCGTCCTCTGAACCTCAACAAACCTTGCGCATCTAACTCAAAATCTTTGTTATCAGCTCGGCCAACACTTACAAACACATCAACCAACTTCACATCAACCCTTTGTGCTTCCCTTATACTAATCATGAACTCATTGGTGATCTTCAGCATCCCCAACTTAACACTCCGAGGTGTTACTTCATATACCAGACTCAAATCCCTAAACTGTTCAATCAGCTCCAGCTCCTTTACCATCATTGATGACACATGCAGAGATTTCCTACTCAGCGCATCAGCTACAACATTGGCCTTCTCTGGGTGATAGTTCAGGCCGAAGTCATAGTCCTTTAATAACTCCAACCATCTCCTCTGCCTCATATTTAGTTCCTTCTGATCAAACAAGTACTGCAAGCTCTTGTGATCACTAAACACCTCGAACCTTGAACCATAAAGGTAATGCCTCCATATCTTCAATGCAAACACCACTGCAGCTAGCTCTAAATCATGAGTGGGGTAATTCTTCTCATGAGTCTTCAGTTGCCTTGAAGCATACGCCACTACTTTACCTGCTTGCATCAACACACAGCCCAAACCTAACTTAGATGCATCACAATAAATCACAAAAGGCTCCTCTGGATTAGGCAACGTCAAGATTGGCGACGTTGTCAATCTCCTCTTCAACTCTTGGAAACTCTCTTCACATCGGACATCCCATACGAAAGCCCTATCTTTACAAGTCAATTGGGTTAATGGCAACGCCAATTTGGAGAAACCTCAATGAATCTTCTCAGAGTAACCGGCTAGCCCCAAGAAGCTCCTCACTTGGTGGCCGACTTGGGTGCCTCCCACCTCAACACGCTTTCAATCTTTGAAGGATCCACTGCAATCCCTCACTGGAAATCACATGGCCTAGAAACTCACTTCCCTTAACCAAAACTCACACTTGGATAGCTTCGCATATAACTTCTTCTCCTTCGTAACCTCCAAAGACTATCCTTAAGTGCTCGGCATGCTCTTCCGCCGACTTGAGTAGACCAAAATATCGCCTATGAACACTACCACAAACCGATCTAAGAACTCATGGAAGATACGATTCATATACTCCATGAATACTCCTGGAGCATTAGTGACACCGAATGGCATTACTAAGTACTCGTAGTGTCCATACCGAGTTCTAAAAGCCGTCTTGGCGCGTCTTCGTCCTTCACCTTGATTTGATGGTAGCCCGCCTCAAATCAATCTTTGAAAATACTTGAGCACCCACTAATTGATCCATCAAGTCGTCAATTCTTGGTAGTGGATACTTGTTCTTAATTGTAACCTTGTTCAATTGTCTGTAGTCCACGCACAACCTCATACTTCCATCTTTCTTCTTCACGAGCAACACAGGTGCTCCCCATGGTGACACACTTGGTCTTACGAATTTCCTTTCTAGCAATTCTTCTAACTGTTTCTTCAGCTCGGATAGCTCGGATGCAGACATCCTATAAGGTGCCATAGACACCGGCCTTGTTCCAGGAATCAACTCTATGGTGAACTCGATCTCTCTCTCAGGTGGGACATCAGGTATTTCTTCAGGAAACACCTCGGCAAACTCTCTGACCACTGGCATATCTTCAATCTTAACTTGATTCTCATCACAACGCGCCCATAATGCAAACAGAGTAACCCCTTCTCCCAACAACTTGCGCACTTGTCTAGCAGGAAGTAAGACCGATTCCCTTACCTCGGCAGCAGGAAAACTAACTGATCTCTCAACGCAATGGATATGAACATGGTTGTCTACTAACCAGTCCATACAAAGGATGACGTCCATTCCCTCTAGTGGTAAACAAATTAGATTAACAGAGAAGTCCTCGCCGAATGCGCAACAAGTGGGCACTTGAACATACCAGAGGTAGTCACTGTACCCATGGCCTGAGTGACAATGACCATCTCCTTCCCAATGAAGACAACACTAAACTTAGTCTATTAGCACACATGGCGTAAAATGAATGAATGAGTTGCACCAAGATCTATAATGGCAACTAGAGGAACACCGTTGATATAACACGCACCTTTGATTTCGCTTCACCACCTCTGGACCCAAATTAGTGCAAACACTTTCCCACGCCTTTCTCTTGCTTTGGCTTAGGACACTTAGGACTAATGTGCCCCATCTCTCCACAATTGAAACAAACTATCTCCTTTCTCCCACACTCAGCAGACAGGTGGCCCTCCTTGCCACATCTATAACACCTTTTCACTTCAGCCTTGCACTCCTTCGCTTTGTGCCCGTGCAGCCCACACTTGTAACAAGTCGAAATAGCGAGGAGCATCTCCCTACTAGGCTTTCCTCTCCTGCGCACTTCCCTTTCCTCTACTACCGTAATGGTCATAAGGCTTCCAACGGCTCGAGGCCGGGAAGGTCTTCTTATCCTTCCCACTGGCTAATAGCCCTACTATCCTCTTCATAAATCTGCGCAGCATCCCACCAACTCGTAAAACACCCTTATCCTTTGGTACCCAATTGCCTGCTTGATCTCGGGCTTCAAACCGTTCTCAACTTGATGCACTTGGAGAACTTCGGCAGTAGCTCCAGTGTAGTGGGGATAAAACTTTGCAAGCTCGGAGAACTTGGCAAAGATACTCATACCTGGGTCATGCTACCTTGCTTGAGCTCCAAGAACTCCATTTCCTTCTTTCCTTTCACATCCTCTGGGTAGTACTTCCTCATGAACTCTCTCTTGAAAATATCCCATGTAATCCCTTCCTCAGCAGTCTCCAATCTTTGAAGAGATTCAAGCCACCAGTCGTCGGCTTCTTCAGCGAGCATATGAGTCCCAAACCTCACCTTTTGCCCATCGCAATCCATCACTCAAATATCCTCTCTATTTCTTTCAACCATACTAGAGCCCCATCGAGATCATACCTCCTCAAGGTAGGAGGATTCTCCTCTAGAAAGTAGCAAGCCTCACGAGCTCCAAAGCATCCTCGGCATTCTCACGAGGCCTGCCTTCCCATAGCATTTGCCATCGCCTCCAACGCAGCGAGCCTATAGCGGCAGATCATCTCTTCCAAACTCTTCCAACCATTTCTACTTCACTGATCACACAATCAAGAACTGGTTTAGAACGAGCCTAAGACTCGAGGCTTAAGACACTTAGACTCAACTACTTGGTCGGACAAGACCGAACTTATGCTCTGATACCAACAATGTAACACCCCCTTATCTTAATCAATTCGAATCTACTAAATTAAATCAGAGTTTCAAAATTCCACTCAAAGGAGTGCTACATTTAGTGATTAAAAATGAAAACAGAATTAATTAAGTTCCAAATAGTTCACAGCATCATACAAAGCATGCCATCATACGCATCACCACGGCAAAGGGGCTCAGCCCATCATATAAGGCACCTCGGCCATTAAACACAAAGTCATATTACATAGTAATAGTTACACAAAATAATGATAGTTTTTCAGTTCAAAGACTATCTAGCAAAATATACACAAGTCCAGCATATACAGCACAAAATAGACTACTCGGCCCCAACCCAGTGTTACACGACCAGAGCAGACACGACCGACTTGAGCTAGGCACAACCATCACTCATGAGTACCTGCAAGTTGCCACGAGAGCAGGCAACAAAAGAAGCTAGGGTGAGTCTCTTAACACAAGTAATATAAGTGAAGAAAGCTTAAGGGTAAAGGTAACACTAAAACACCTCGGTTCAGTAATTACAATCACTGACAGATAGTTCAATTAAGCACAACAATGATCAATCAGCTCAAATACAACAAATTATGTAATGTATGCATGTATGCAACCCATCCACAGGGCATTAATGCAATGAGGTACCTCCACCGTCGTTATTGAGCCCGTCGGCATCTCCGTCGTTAACTCCGTCGTTATTGGTATGGAGACCGAAGTCCTACCATATCCGAGGCCGAGACCTCCTCCGTCGTAATATGCACATGAATATGTGACTCCATGACAAATACAATCACACACAATTCAATCATAGCGTATGGGAAAGTCTACACCGTCGTTCACCGTCGTTCACCGTCGTTATACTCCGTCGCTCACATGACGTCCACACCATCTAGACATCATCACTGTGCTAAGGTCGACCCTACAACACTGGTAGAATCACCCTAGGACCTACAACCGACCTCTCAGTCACCTCGGCACCTCTCAATCACCTCGGCACTCATTGTGGACTAAGTGTCACACCGAGGACCACAACCACACTTAGGGACCAAATTGTCACCTAAGGACCAAAATGGACTTAATCGCTTCAACACTTATACACATTGGTGCTAAGTGGCACTCACAGTGGCGCCCCACAATGTGTTAGACAACATTGGCGCCTAAATGTCACCTCGGCACACTATGTGTGTACCTCGGCTAATCTCACGACATCACCTCTGCACACTATGTGTGTACCTCGGCTAACCACACTCAACCCTCAACTCAGTAACACGCTCACAGTTACGTATTACTTACACCACAATCACTTAAGTCATGGGAATTCACTTCTCAGTGTTCCCTGGATTAGCTCACTGACACTTAGGCACTTGGGCGTTTTCACCTCGGTGACGCTACCACGGCCTGACGACCTCGGTTCACTACCCCTACACCTCGGTAACCTTAAGGAAAACACCTACACTTCGGTTTATGAGTCCCTACCCTTCGTTTATGGTGTTTAGACACACACTCACTCACAAACTCACCAACAGACCCTCAACACTAAAATACTCTAGACGTGGACTCCCTTCAACTCGGTTTCTCTTACTCTTAGCTGAAGAACACTTCGGTTTTACGCGCTTAACTCCCATTTCACTCCTTTACTCTGTTTCTTAAGTTAGACTCAACATGCAAGCTCATTACTAGCTCACCACACTCATGCACACTCGGATACTCACTCCATTTCACCGATCCTCTTCCTAACTCTACATGCAAGCTCACTTTCAGCTCACCATGCAATGCTATCTCTTCATACCACTCGGAACAGAGAGAGTGTTACACTCCTCACTCTTTCCAAGCCGATCCACCGTCGTTCCTCACCACAAATCACATAAAATGGCAAGAACACAGCAAAACATGTCAAGATCAACACATAAAACATGCATGCAAGGTGATTCAACCACATACACCAAAACACAATCAATCACGTAACATTACAAGTATTACAAGACCCCCTAACCTTAATGACTTGAGTAGAATGAGAATCCTTCACTCTCCAAGTAACTACAGCAACAAATCTCCTCTTCTCTTGAACTCTCCACGCTCGTTTTCTCCTCCTTCTCTCCTCGGTCTCACTTCTCTCTCTAAGTCTCAATTTAGAAACTTAACAAATTTTGAACTAAATGGGAATGTTCCCTTCGAAGGCACCATTTAATGTGTCCTAAAGGGACTTAAATGGGCCTTGGCCTTGTTTAGGCCGTGGGCTTCCACTTCCCACACCCTCTCCTACTTAGACACTTTACTAAGGGTAACACATGTCTAACACTCACTTAATAGATTACTTTATTTAAAAATTAAAATGTTGCAAACCCTTAATAACTCAACTAAGTTAATTAATTGAATTATTTGGGGTGTTACACTGTCTAACTTTGGCCAGGTAGTTTTTTAACACTTCGTCTTTTGCATCGTACAATTCTTGGATTTGGGACACGACCAGTAAGGAATCTGAGTGCAACTCTACCCGGTCGACGTTGAATTCTTTTGCAAGCTGCAGCCCGGCTATGCATGCCTCGTACTCAGCATGGTTATTGGAGGTGTGGAACGCAAATGTCAGGGACACTTCCACCGCAAGTCCTTCTGAATTTTCTAGTATAAGGCCCGCCCCACTGCCTTTGCTGTTGGAGGAGCCGTCCACATGCAATATCCACATTGTGTCCGGCCGGTCGTCCTATGTTGGGGTCATTTCTGCTATGAAGTCGGCCAACACTTGGGCCTTAGCGGCCGATCTGGACTCAAACTTGATGCCGAATTCACTAAGTTCTACCGCCCATTTGATCATTCGTCCTGCCAGGTCTGGCCGATGGAGGACCTGTCTTATGGTCTCAAGCGTCGGGCAGCCACCAGTAGTGCGAGTGCTAGCTTCTCGATCCTCTGGTATCTCAGTTCTGGTCCTTGCAACACCTTGCTGATGAAGTAGACCGGATTTTGCCTTAAGTCATTTTCTCTGACCAGGACGACACTCAATACCTCTTCAGTTATGGCTAAGTACAAATATAGAGTTTCCCCCGGCTCTGGTTTGGTCATGATGGGCGGGTTGGTCAGAGCCTCCTTCAATTGTTCTAGCGCTCACCGCACCGGGTCGGTCCATTCGAACTCTACTTCCTTCTTCAAAAGTTTGAATAGGGGGAGTGACTTGCACGCAGATTTAGGTATGAATCTTGACAGGGCAGCGACCATGCCGTTCAACCGTTGGATTTCTTTTTTTCTGGTGGGCGGCCTCATATCGGCGACCGCCCTACATTTGTCTAGATTAGCCTCTATCCCCCTTTCGGTCAGATGAAAACCCAAGAACTTGCCGGCCCTAACTCCAAAGGTGCACTTTTCTGGGTTCAGCCTTAGAGAGTTTTTCCTTGCTTCTTTAAAGACTTCTCTTAGGTCGGCCGCATGATCTGGGTCGTTCTTGCTCTTAATGATCATATCATCAAGGTAGACTTCAGCGACTCGACCGATCTGATCCTTGAAGATCTTGTTCATCATCCGCTGGTAGGTCGCCCCAGCGTTCTTCAGGCCAAACGGCATGACTTTGTACTGGAAATTGCCACGATCAGTCATGAAGGCAGTTTTGTGGCGATCGGGCGGGTACATCGTAATCTGATTGTACCCAGAATAGGCATCCAGGAACGACAGCAATTTATAGCCTGATGCCCCATCGACCAATTTATCAATACTTGGCACCGGGAAGGCATCCTTCGGGCATGCCTTGTTCAGTCCAATAGTCGCATTTACGCGCCACTTGCCGTTTTTCTTCTTGACTAGCACCACATTTGACAGCCAGGTCGTGTATTTATTTCTTCGATGAAATCGGCCTTGACTAGGTCGTCAACGGCCTGAGCTACCGCTTGGGATTTCTCTTGATTTTGGGTTCTCCTCCTTTGGGCGATCGGTCTGACATTTTCATCTACTGCGAGCTGATGACATGCAACTTCTGTTGGGATGCCGGGCATGTCAGATGCTTGCCACGCAAATAAGTCTGCATACTACTCCTTAAGGCGGGCATGAGATCCCTCGCCGACCGCTCGGGTAGGTCGCTACCAAGCTTCGACCGCCTTCTCCGGTCGCCCCCGGTGGGATGTCAACTAGCTCTCCATGTGGCTCGGGCCTCTTCAGCCTATTCTTTAGCTCACGGGCTAATTCGTCGTCGTCGTCCTCTAGGTCGCTATCAGGGTCATACACGGGCGTCCAAGTCGCAAGGTTAACTTGGTGCCTTTTCTCCGCTGCTCGTGGGTCGGATCTCTATCTTGCTTGCCGTCGCGAGATGTCTTGATACAAATAATGGCTTTTTCGCCGCGTCCCGTGTCGTAAGACGTGGTCACTACTTGATCGCCCTTCTTTGTAGAACTTCATCTTCGTGGGATCAGGAGGCCACGCCCCAATTTTCCCAAGGTCGGTACGCCTATGATGCACTGATAGCAGGATTTGATGGGTAGAACTAGGAATGTTGCCTTGACCGTCCGATATTTGGTGCTCGTTCCTGAGTCATTACCAAAGTTCACCCAGAGGTCTATTGTTCCCAATGGGTAGGTGACTGCCCCGTTGAACCCTGTTAGGGTTGTTGGATCGGTCTGCGGAATGATCTCACTTCGATCAACATTGAGCTTGTCGATCAGGTCTTGAAATATAATGTCGGCCGAACCGCTTGATCGACGATCAGATTCGCGCGATTTGGTGTTGGCCATGACCGCCCTGATAACCAACGGGACGTAGCTATTGCTCCTTCCGTCCAGTAAATCTTCATCTCCAAAAGAGATGGGCGGCCTATTCGAGGCCGGGCGTTCTGCAGATGTTGACCCAACCATCATGAGCTCGTTCCACTTTCTTTTCATAGCTTTCTTTGAATCCCTCTTCTCTAAGGGGTTTCCACCTTGGATGACCATAGCCACCCTCCGGCCGTTGGACATCCGGACGTCCTCTTCGGAGGTGTCTTTGTCCGCTATTGCCTCTATGGCTGTTGTAGTCGTTGCTTTACCCTTTGATTGAGGCTTCTGCCCTCCGATTTTCTCTTCCGGTCGCCCGGTACCATCAGATCGGACATACTGCTTCAGCTTCCCTTTTTGGATGAGATCTTCGATATCATCCTTTAGGGCCATGCAATCGTTGGTATTGTGCCCTTTACTTTTGTGGTACCGGCAATACCTCTTGGTCGGCCGGGCCCCTTTCTTGAGTACCAGTGGATCGGGCCTCTTAACATCAACGAATTCATTGTTCTGACATTCTGCAAAGATTTGGGCTATAGGAGCATTGAGCCTGGTCCGGTGTTCATATTTCTTAGGCCGGTACTCTGGCTTGCTCTCTCGGTGATTTTCCTGAGTCCTGCCCCGCTTGCTGTCATCTTCTCTAGGTCGCACTCGGGCGGCCTTTCTTGCAGCAAGAGTTTCCTCATAAGCCATATGGTCGTTGGCTCTGCGAAGGAATGTGCTGAGATCGTGGATGTGGTTCAAAGTGAATTCTTCAACAAACCTGTGGTCCGGCCGGATACCCCTCTTGAGGTACTTTAGCTTGTCTTTATCGGTCAGGTCGCGCACCTAATCGACCTCAGTATTGAACCGCTCTATGTACTGTCTCAATGATTCATTGTCCCCTTGGATAATCGTATCCAAGTGCTCCTCGTGACGATATTGGCACCGGTTGGCAGTGTAGTTTGCCAAGAAGATTCTGATCAGGCCTTCCCAAGAAGAAATGGTGTTCGGTCGTAAGGATTCCCACCACTCTAGAGCCCGTCCGTCCAGCGACTGAGGGAACAACCGACACTTCATGGTGGAACCCAACTCCCTGTAGCTACAGTAGTTGTTGAAGTACCTGATATGTTTGTCGTGGTCGCCGCGTCCAAAACTTGTTGAGGTTGGGTGGCTTCACGAGATCCTCGGGAATACGATACCGCTTTGATTTCCCTTGTAAAAGGGCCTTGGCCGGCCGGAAAGTCAATCGGTCCCAAAGTGGTCGCATGGTGAGATATGCCTCACCGGTCGGCATCCCGTAGAAACCTCCGCCAGGTTGGGTGTCCGTACATGGGGGCCCTCGGGGCGATCGGACTCGCTTCTAACCGAATGATGCCTCCTCGGCCGCCGTGAAACGTCTCTAATTTCGCCATTTCTGTATTCATTTAACTCGTCGTAGGGGTCCCACGAACGGCTTCTAGAGCGTCTGGAGCCGGAGGATTCGTATGAAGAATATCTTGTGGAAGAACGGTCTGACTCAGGCTGGCAGGGCGAGTCTGAGTAATCATAGTTGTGTGAAGAGGAACGGCAGCGTCAAGACGTTCCTAAGAGCGGCGATCTGGCGCCCAACTCTTCGAGCCGGTGGCGGACGCAGGTACTTCCTCGATGGTGGACGGTCCCTTCGAGGTGGAGTTCGCTCTTGCGAAGGTTGAGCTTGGGCGGAGGGTTCTCCGTGGTCCGTCCCCTGACGAGCTGGCATGGATCCTCTTTCGAGCCGAGATATCAGATGGTCCCGGTCGGCTATGAGTTGGTTTTTGCTTTGGAACAACTGGAGAACGGCCTGGGTGACGTGCTCCGGTAGGGACTCCAAGATTCTAGCTTCAGCCAGCTCGTCCGGGATTTGCTGATGTACTAGTTCCAAGGCTGCACCTTGACCGCCCTGGACTGAAGGTTCCTGGCGAGGATTGCCTTGGGATTCGTCAACTGTTAGAGGTACACCCTCCGGGGTTTGCTGCGGACGGGCGTCCGGCCCGGCAGGGTCTTGCTGTGTGGATGCCCGCGTAGTGATTTTCTTCGGGCCCATCTTCAAGGTGGGGTAGCGCTCGGGCTCCCACTGTGGTCGCCAAATGATCGTACCTTGATCACCAAGTGTAGGTTGTCTGTAGCTCCTTTGCCTGGTCGTTGCGTAGGGATAAGGACCGGTCTAGGAACACCTCGGGTGGTACCTGCAAAGACACTCCGACGCTCTAGTCAGAGGTGTGCTAACAGGCAGGGTATCACAGGGGGTAGGAATGCGTGCACGGCAGGTGTGGATGGAGGTGGTATTTATACCATGGGGCGACCTGGCCGTTGCGGGAAATACGGCCGGTCGCCGAGAATTGCGGACCAAGACGCGGTCTTGGGCCGCTTTCTTGAAGTTGGGCTCAGCCGCCCATTCTTTGAGCGCACCTCCGTATACTTGCTAATACGCCCCAGAACAGAAGTTATCTCATAGTTTCAATTGATTATTTTTAGTTGATTAATAGATTATAGTAGACAGTAACGGATAAATGGTAGATTATCAAGTATTTTCAGTGAAGTGTTTATATATCAATGCAGTTATCCCATGTTTTTATACATATCATTGCAGTTATCTCATGTGTTTTTTACATATTAGTATAGTTATCCCATGTTTTTTATATATTAGTGTTGTTATCTCATAGTTTCAATTGATTATTTTAGTTGATTAGTACATTATAGTAGATAGTAAAAGATAGATTATCAAATATATCAGTGCAGTTATCCCCTTTTTTTTATATCAGTATAGTTATCCCGTGTTTTTTTTATATATCAGTACAGTTATCTTGTGTTTTAAATATTAACCAGTAGTTGAAATAGTAGTTAAGTTTTCCTTTTTTTTATATATTAATATCGTGTTTTTTTATATATCAGTGAAGTTATCCCGTGTTTTTATATATTAGTGAAGTTATTTTGTAGTTTAGATTGATTATTTTAGTTTAATAGTAGATTTGATTTGATTTGAATTTCGAAATTTTTAAAATAAAAAAAAGGCGGGAAAGTTAAAAAAAATTGGAGTGAAAAGAAAGTGCATTGGGAGAAGAAATTTGAAAAAAAAATGTGATAGTAAATTACAATGTTGCCCTTAGTTAGATGAGTTGTCAAATAAATAGGGAATCTTGTTTGAGTAATTTAAGTATGATATGTTTGTATAAATAGATATTAGATTAGATTAGTAGATATTGGGTAAAGAAAGTTGGTGAGTTTGATTTGAATTTTGAATTTTGGGAAAAAAAAAGTAAGAGAAAGTAGGAAAAAAGTGGGAGTGAGAAGAAAATGCATTGAGAGAAAAAATTTGATAAAAGTATGATAGTAAATTACAATGTTGTCCTTAGTCAGATGAATTGTCAAGTAAATAGGGAGGTTTGTTTGAGTAACTTAAATGTGGTTTGTTTGTATAAATAGATTAAATGTGGTTTGTTTGTATAAATAGAAAAATAAATATTAGGTTAGATAGTAAATAGGAGTAAATTGTAAATTATTAATATTAATTTAATTATATTAGATTATATAATGGATTAAAAAAATTGGGAAAAGAAATATTTTTTTTATATATTAGTGTCAGTGTTGTTATCCCGTGTTTTTTTATATATCAGTGCAGCTATCTCGTGTTTTTACATACATCATTGCAATTATCTCGTGTTTTTTTATATTTCAATAAAGTTATCACGTGTTTTTTAATATATTAGTGAAGTTATCTCATAGTTTCAATTGATTATTTTTAGTTGATTAATAGATTGTAGTAGACAGTAACAAATAGATGGTAGATTATCAAATATTTTCAGTGAAGTGTTTTTTATATATCAACGCAGTTATCCCATGTTTTTATACATATCATTACAGTTATCTCGTGTGTTTTTTACATATTAGTATAGTTATCTCATGTTTTTTATATATTAGTGCAGTTATCTCATAGTTTCAATTGATTATTTTAGTTGATTAGTACATTATAGTAGATAGTAAAAGATAGATTATCAAATATATCAGTGCAGTTATCCCGTGTTTTTTTATATCAGTATAGTTATCCCGTGTTTTTTTTATATATCAGTACAGTTATCCTGTGTTTTAAATATTAATCAGTAGTTAAAATATTCATTGTTTCCTTTTTTTATATATTAATATCGTGTTTTTTATATATCAGTGAAGTTATCCCGTATTTTATATATTAGTGAAGTTATCTCGTAGTTTAGATTGATTATTTTAGTTTAATGGTAGATTTGATTTGATTTGAATTTCGAAATTTTTAAAATAAAAAAAAGCGGGAAAGTTAAAAAAAAATTGAAGTGAAAAGAAAGTGCATTGGGAGAAGAAATTTGAGAAAAAAAAAAGTGATAGTAAATTACAATGTTGCCCTTAGTTAGATGAGTTGTCAAATAAATAGAAAAACTTGTTTGAGTAATTTAAGTATGATTTGTTTGTATAAATAGATATTAGATTAGATTAGTAGATAGTGGGTAAAGAAAGTTGGTGAGTTTGATTTGAATTTTGAATTTTGAGAAAAAAAAGTAAGAAAAAGTAGGAAAAAAGTGGGAGTGAGAAGACAATGCATTGAGAGAAGAAATTTGATAAAAGTATGATAGTAAATTACAATGTTGTCCTTAGTCAGATGAATTGTCAAGTAAATAGGGAGGTTTGTTTGAGTAATTTAAATGTGGTTTGTTTGTATAAATAGATTAAGTGTGGTTTGTTTGTATAAACGGATAAATAGATATTAGGTCAGATAGTAAATAGGAGTAAATTGTAGATTATTTAATATTAATTTAATTATATTAGATTATATAGTGGATTAAAAAATTGGGATAATAAACATTTTTAAATAAAGGGTGTGGGCCCACTAATAATAGATGTGTAAGAAGTAAGAAATATTGGAAAATGTGAGATTGAAAGAGAGTGAGTGAGAAAGGAAGAGAGAGTAGAATTAAAAAATGATAAATAAAATAAAAGTGATGATGTGTCAAAAATGTAAGATGTCTAAAATTGTAATTTTGTAAGTTGTTTGTTTGTATAAATAGATACTAGTAGGATACCCGTGCATACGCACGGGTGCTACAATATTGTTTTCATGAAAGAACTTAGACATAATTTAAATAGTCTGGATAACACCTCGTGAAAAAAATACAAATTTAAAGTAGTTAAAAAAGGAGTCTCAAATAAAAAATTAGATAAATATTAAAATCTAAAAATGTAAAAATATCATTTATAAACAATCTGTGCATTTATCCCGTATTCTTTTATATATTAGTGTCAGTGTTGTTATATATCAGTGCAACTATCTCGTGTTTTTACATACATCATTGCAATTATCCCGTGTTTTTTTATATTTCAATAAAGTTATAACGTGTTTTTTAAGATATCAGTGAAATTATCTCATAATTTCAATTGATTATTTTTAGCTGATAAATAGATTATAGTAGACAGTAAAGGATAGATGGTAGATTATCAAATATTTCAGTGAAGTGTTTTTTATATATCAGTGCAGTTATCTCGTGTTTTTATACATATCATTGCGCTTTATCTCGTGTGTTTTTTTACATATTAGTATAGTTATCCCATGTTTTTTTTATATATCAGTGCAATTATCTCATAGTTTCAATTGATTATTTTAGTTGATTAGTACATTATAGTAGATAGTAAAAGATAGTTATCAAATTTATCAGTATAGTTATCCCGTGTTTTTTATATATCAGTACAGTTATCCCGTGTTTTAAATATTAATCAGTAGTTGAAATAGTCATTAAGTTTTCCTTTTTTTATATATTAATATCGTGTTTTTTTATATATCAGTGAAGTTATCCCATGTTTTTATATATTAGTGCAGTTATCTCGTAGTTTAGATTGATTATTTTAGTTTATTAGTAGATTTGATTTGATTTGAATTTCGAAATTTGAAAAAAAAAAGAGGGGAAACTTAAAAACAAATTGGAGTGAGAAGAAGTACATTGGGAGAAGAAATTTGAAAAAGAATGTGATAGTAAATTACAATGTTGTCCTTATTTAGATTAGTTGTCAAATAAATAGGGAAACTTGTTTGAGTATATGGTTTGTTTATATAAATATATATTAGATTAGATTAGTAGATAGTGGGTAAAGAAAGTTGGTGAGTTTGATTTGAATTTTGAATTTTGAGAAAAAAAAAGTAAGAGAAAGAAGGAAAAAAAGTGGGAGTGAGAAGAAAATGTATTGAGAGAAGAAATTTGATAAAAGTATGATAGTAAATTACAATGTTGTCCTTAGTTAGATGAATTGTCAAGTAAATAGAGAGGCTTGTTTGAGTAATTTAAATGTGGTTTGTTTGTATAAATAGATTAAGTGTTGTTTGTTTGTAATTTTGTAAGTTGTTTGTTTGTAGAAATATATAGAAGATTAGATTAGATTAGATTATATAGTGGATTAAGAAAATTGGGAAAAGAAATATTTTTAAATAAATGGTGTGGGTCCACTAATAATAGATGTGTAAGAAGTATTGGGAAATGTGAGATTGAAAGAGAGTGAGTGAGAAAGGAGGAGAAAATAGAATTAAGAAAATGATAAATAAAACAAAAGTAGTGATGTGTCAAAAAAGTAAGATGTCTAAAATTGTAATTTTGTAAGTTGTTTGTTTGTATAAATAGATATTATTATAGTGGATTAAGAAGATTAGATTAGATTAGATTATATAGTGGATTAAGAAAATTGGGAAAAGAAATATTTTTAAATAAATGGTGTGGGTCCACTAATAATAGATGTGTAAGAAGTATTGGGAAATGTGAGATTGAAAGAAAGTGAGTGAGAAAGGAAGAGAAAATAGAATTAAAAAAATGATAAATAAAACAAAAGTAGTGATGTGTCAAAAAAGTAAGATGTCTAAAATTGTAATTTTGTAAGTTGTTTGTTTGTATAAATAGAATAGACTAGTAGCATACCCGTGCATACGCCGAGTGCTACCATATTCTTTTCATGAACGAACTTAGACATAATTTAAATAGTCTGGACAATACCTCGTGAAAAAAAAAAGACAAATTTAAAGTAGTTAAAAAAGGAGTCTCAAATAAAAAATTAGATAAATATTAAAATCTAAAAATGTAAAAGTATCATTTAAAAACAATATGTGCATTTATCCCGTATTCTTTTATATATTAGTGTCAGTGTTGTTATTCCGTGTTTTTTTATATATCAGTGTAGCTATCTCGTGTTTTTACATACATCATTGCAATTATCCCGTGTTTTTTTATATTTCAATAAAGTTATCACGTGTTTTTTAATATATCAGTGAAGTTATCTCATAGTTTCAATTGATTATTTTTAGTTGATTAATAGATTATAGTAGAGACGATACGGATAAATGGTAGATTATCGATATTTTAGTGAAGTGTTTTTATATATCGATCACGATTATCCTGTTTTTATACATATCATTGCGATCATCTCGTGTGTTTTTACATATTAGTATAATTATCCCATTTTTTTATATATATCGATGCGATTATCTCATAGTTTCAATTGATTATTTTAGTTGATTAGTACATTATAGTAGATAGTAAAATATAGATTATCAAATATATCGGTCACGATTATCCCGTGTTTTTATATATCGATATTATTATCCCGTGTTTTTATATATCGATAAAGTTATCCCGTGTTTTAAATATTAATCAGTAGTTGAAATAGTCATTAAGTTTTCATTTCTTTATATATATATATATATATATATATATATATATATATATATATATATATATATATAATATTGTGTTTTTTATATATATTATCCTGTTTTTATATATTAGTGAAGTTATCTCGTAGTTTAGATTGATTATTTTAGTTTATTAGTAGATTTAATTTGATTTGAATTTGAATTTTTTAAAAAAAAAAAGAGGGAAAGTTAAAAAAAATTGGAGTGAGAAGAAAGTGCATTGGGAGAAGAAATTTGGAAAAAAAATGTATTGCCCTTAGTTAGATGGGTTGTCAAATAAATAGAGAAACTTGTTTGAGTAATTTAAGTATAGTTTGTTTGTATAAATAGATATTAGATTAGTAGATAGTGGGTAAAGAAAGTTGGTGAGTTTGATTTGAATTTTGAATTTTGAAAAAAAAGAAGAAAGTAGGAAAAAGTGGGATTGAGAAGAAAATGAATTAAGAGAAGAAATTTGATAAAAGTATGATATATAGTAAATTACAATGTTGTCCTTAGTCAGATGAATTGTCAAATAAATAGGAGACTTGTTTGAGTAATTTAAATGAGTTTGTTTGTATAAATAGATTAAGTGTGTGGTTTGTTTGTATAAATAGATAAATAGATATTAGGTTAGATAGTAAATTGTAGATTATTTAATATTAATTTAATTATATTAGATTATATAGTGGATTAAAAAAATTGGGAAAATAAATATTTTTAAATAAATGGTGTGGGTCCCACTAATAATAGATGTGTAATTAGTAAGAAATATTGGGAAATGTGAGATTGAAAGAGAGTGAGTGAGAAAGAAAGAGAAAGTAGAATTAAAAAATGATAAAAAAAATAAAAGTGGTGATGTGTCAAAAAAATAAGATGTCTAAAATTGTAATTTTGTAAGTTGTTTGTTTGTATAAATAGATATTAGATTAGATAGATTAGATAACACTGACATGGCACATGACATGGGCTGATGACGTGGCAACCGTTAGTTTTTTGGATGGAAATTTAACAGCAGGGACCAAACTAGAAGCGTTTGGTATTTGCAAGGGTTGTTTTAAAAATATAATTTTTGCAGGGACGAAACTGGATTATTGTGATATTTGCAGAGACTAAATATACTTTTAAGCCTAAAGTTATTAAGAAAAAAGTTTGAGTCCGAAATGAATAAAAAACGCACTAATAATAATGGATAAATGCAAGAAAACAAAAACTAGGAAGTATTCGAAATTTGACCTTGTAGTTGAAATTATGCCAATTATATGGGTCAGCACGACATAAGTAGATTCCTGAAATAAAAAACAAATTAAGTGAAACAGGTAATAGATGTAGTGATAAAATTAAACATCGATGCAGATAACTACACACAATAATTGAGATATAAAAAATAAGAAAAACAAATACATGGGGAAGAGGACCATGGTGCAAGACTCGTAGGTTGACATTGTTGTTTTGTAAAAGAAAATCTTCATATAAAGAAGGTTAAATTACTGTTTTGGTCCTTTATCTTTGGCCTTGATTTCATTTTGGTCCTTTATCTTTTTTTTTTCTCGTTTTGGTCCTTTATGTTTCAGTTTTGTGTCAATTTGGTCCTTTTTTGTAGTTTTCCGTCCAAAATGACACAAAAAAAGGACCAAATTGACACAAAAAGGACCAAATTGACACAAAAAGGACCAAATTGACACAAAATCAAAACATAAAGGACCAAAACGAGAAAAAAAAAAGATAAAGGACCAAAATGAAATCAAGGCCAAAGATAAATGACCAAAACAGTAATTTAGCCTATAAAGAATCTAGCATTCCCATTAGAATTGGACAGATCGATGTAAACTAAAACTGGAAAAACCCGGACTAAATAAAATGCAAAATTTGTGTGCCATCAACAACAATGTAAAGATCACCTATTTATATTGAAGGTTTTTGAATATTGTGGAGGGTGTTTTGAATTTTTAATTTGAATTTTTAAAATGGAGTGAATGTTGATTTTATGCCGGGTCGTTTAATACACATAGGCATCCGGCTGATTATACAAAATTTGTGTATACATAGACACTAATTCCCAACTTTTGAATAAATAGACAACAACCTTAATTGCTAATTAAATAAAAAAACGTTCTGCAAATCAACAATGAAGAATTTATTACAATTCATACCACTTAATTGCAATATTTAATGACATTTAACTAATTTGTTTTTTTGTCCCTTAGATGTTAACAGCTCTCAGCCGAAATCTAAAGCAACATCAGCCGTCGATTGTTTCAGCCGAAATTTGGTGAAATGGCGTCCGTTGATATGAAGCGCAGAGGAGAAGGCTCCACCGTAAAATTAACTAAAATGTTGACGTGCCTGCCACGTATTTTTTTGATGTATTGCGTGGCTTTTCCAACTGATGATGTGGCTTTTCTGAATTGTGACGTGTATAGCCTAGTTGGACAACTTGTATTTGTATATAATTAAGATAAGATTAAGATTAAGATTAAGATAATATATATATATATATATATATATATAGGGATGGCAAAATGGGCCGGCCCGGCCCGTTTTGCCTTCGGCCCGCTAAAAACGAGGCGGGGCGAGTTGGCCCGCCAAAAAATGCGAGTTCAAAAGACTGGCCCGGCCCGCTAAGTGATGGGCTGGCGAGTTGGCGGTCCGGCCCGCCTGATTTTTTTTTTTCAATGTTTTTGAACAAAAAACTTATATGTTTTTAACATTTCAATTTTAATAGGATTTTTCACCTTCTTTTTAAAATAGATTTTTTTATAAAGCATTTTTAACAAATTTTTACTTTAAAAACTCTTGATATATGCAAAATAAAAGTATAAAACAATAATAACATTGGAATTACTAGGATTAACTATATAGCAACTAAAAGTATAAAACAATAATATCATTGGTAATAGGAATGCTTAATAAGTCTCGAGCCATTTTTGAAAGTTCTGAAAATCTTTGTCTAGTGTTCTTCCACCATTGTAGTACATCCAAATGTTCCGAGTAATCAAGACTCAACGTTGGAGATAGTCATGTGAGTACAATAGTAGCCGGTACAATTGGTTATGTTGCACCAGAATATGGACAAACATGGCATGCAACAACAAAAGGTGATGTTTATAGTTTTGGTGTATTGGATATGAATGAGGGTTAATTACAATAAACAAAGATCCACCCTTAGAAAATAATCAACTATTAATTAAAGTGATATCACAAATTCACTCCAAAGAACCAATCTATGGTCCATATTCTCTAACTTGCAAGAAGCTACATCTTGCGGTCACATTTTCAATCTCATAGAACCCATGAATAGTAAACGAAAGATTCTTTGCAAAACCACTAGGCTTATCAGATTTTTTTTACCATTAAGTAACCAAACAGATACAACAGAAACAGAAATGCATAAACTAACCAAACTTCTCTAACAAAAAAGCAGTAAACAATGTATGGACTTTTAAAGTTTTTTTTTTATTAAAAAAAGCGGTCCGGGCGGGTGACCGGCCCGTTATTGCTCTAGCCCGCGGTTTTTTCTTTTTGGCGGGGCGGGCTCAGCGGGTCAGCGGTCCCAATACTCCAGCCCGGCCCGCCTTTTTTTGGCGGGTCAACGGGCCGGCCCGTTGGGCCAAACCCGTATTGCCATCCCTATATATATATCAAGTTGATTCATGAACCAAAACGAGTCGAACTATACCTAGCTCAAGTTCGGCTCATTTATTTAACGAGCTCAATTTTCCGATCAAGTTCAGCTCATTTGGTTCATGAACCAAGTTCAACGAGCTATTTATCGAGTCAAGTTTCGAATTATGTTCGAGTTGGTTCGGTTCATTGCCACTCCTACCCGTCCCCATCCCTGTTCCCCGCCTCGGAGACTTTTTCTCCCCCATCCCCACCCCTACGAATCCCCACGGTCCCCGCGGAGACCTCAAACGTTTATTAAAAGTTAGCAAAAATATAATAAAATTAGAAAAATATATAAAAGTTAAAAGTTAATCTTACATTTATATTTTAATATTTAGAAAGTATAAAAGTTAGAACAATTTAATATTTTATTAATATTTTAAATTAAAAACACGTATAAAAAGCCTAAAAAATTAATTACTTATAATATAATATATAGATTATTTATGTAATATATTCGAGGTGGAGTCCCCGCGGCGCGGGGGGGTATACTCCCCCATCCCCACTTTGACAGTGGGGGAATTTTCTCCCCCATCCCCACGGGAAAAATTTCCCACTCACGGAGCCCCATTCGAGTCCTCGCGGGGATCCCCACTTGCGGATAGAAATTGTCACCCCTAAAAAAGAGGGAACACGGAAACTTATTAATTTTATGTATTTTTTTAAATATTTGAAGCTCTTAAATTATAAGCATATATAATATTCGGTAACTCTAACTTTGAGAACAATAGCTAAAGAGTCAGACTCAACTTGTATTTGGATTCGATCCTCCAAACCCGGGTGGGGAAGGAAAAGGAAGATGAGGGTGAACTTCAATGGAGAAAGAAAGCACTCGATGAGAAGTTTTATACCGGGACAAAGAAGATCCAAAGAAAAAGAAGGGGAATTCCTTCAAGGCAGCAGGAACGAATGGATAAAAAAACATGAAATTAATTAGAGTTAGGCTTTACTTAATTTCCAGTCAAATTGAATTAGTCAGGACTCTTTTCTTTCAAACCAGATTCGAAGACCTCTAAATAAAAACATATCTAATATTTCAGCAAAAAAAAAAAAAATAAGTACCATATGCAATCCAACAAAATATAAATTAAACCGTTTGTTTACATAATTGATTGGATCACAGAATCTAGGAAGTAGAAATGTGTTTGACAGCCACACCAATTTTATTATCACCTAACCTTAGCCGCCCATTCTTTTCTTAATGCATTAATTGATCGTATCTTGACCAATGAAGTGTTGAAGTAGTTGTTGTCCTGTTGACTGGGCCGGTCGTTGAATGAGTGAAAGGACCGGTCCTGGCTTCACGCTGAGCACCTCGGGTGGTACCTGCAAAGACACTCCGACGATCTAGTGAGAGGTCGCTCGGGCAGATAACACAAGGTATGAGAACGTACCTGATGCCATGTGCGAATGACGTATATATACTGTGAGGCCCGACCGTTTTGCGAAGTTTTCGGCCGGCGAGAATTGCGCTCCAAGCTGCGTGTTTGGGCCGGTCATGTTGGGCTGGGCCACAGGCCCAATTGCTGTTGGCAGTTCTCGTGCTGATACACCCAGGAACATTAATCAATAACCAATTTCTATTTTTTTTCCCCTTTCATTGAAATTGTTCATTAACTGTTTGTTTTTTTTTTGGTCAAAATTCATCAACTGTTTGTTAAATTGACCCAATGACAAAATTGAATAAGGCTAAGAATACTTTGAATAAAGCAAATAATTGAGGTGGAGAAAAGGACCTACCCATCGACATTCTTCACCAAGTTATTCCCATGTGATTTACAAAACAAAAGAGATTTTGGTGGTTCTATAGATATGATTCTTTGCATCTAGACTTATCCTTATGTTTTTTGCCAACCCCATTTTCCAAGTGTCAGAAAACTTGATATAAGATTTTGTTGCCCCCACTTTGGTTAGCTTTCTGTGTTCAACTATTTCATAGGACCCCAGTTCTTCAAAGCATTCAATCTCTCATTGAATGACACCTGTTTGAATTTCGGTTTTGTGGGTAGCCAATAAGAGAAAGTGTGTTTGACACTTATACTCTGAAATAAGTATTAAATAAAAGGTTTTTTTTTTGACCCCCACCCATTCCTCTAAAACCCCCCACCCACCATATGAAAAGACCAAAATACCCCTGATTGTTTACAAAATCATCATTTCTTCATATAATTGGTCATACCAACGTTTGACCACCTTCACTCGCATATACGCCACAGAGACGTATATACGATCAGCCCAGAAATCCACCAGTCGTATATACCCCACCACAGCCCTATATACGACGAGCAAAAATTTACTCACCGTATATACCCCTACTGAGGCGTATATACGATTAGCCAGAAATTCATCCAATCGCAAATACGCCAGCAGACCCTATATACGACGAAGAAAAAAGTAAGCATCGTATATACACCTTTTTTGATGTAAATACGATGAGCAATTTTATTTTATTTTTACTAATTTTTTTTTCCTTCGCTTGCAAAGTGTCCTAGGCATAGAGGAGAGACGTGAGGTATCTCCGATCGAGAGAGAGAGGGAGTCATCTCTCGCTCCGAGTCACGAGGACTCGGAGGCATAATCACTCCATGCTTGGCGAGGAGACAGAGACGAGCACACGGCTGAGCCACCGAGTATCACCGGCTGAGCGGTGAGTATCGATCCCGAGCACCATGACGCACTCGATGATCGGCCACCGAGCTTTCTATCTTGGGGATTACCCGCAGCAGACGCAGCAGGAGGATTGCATAGAGGAGGCCGGTTTCTCAAGATATCATTCCCACTACTCCTCGGTATCATCCACGGTATCCTCGATCACGATCCTCAACCTCTTCATTACCATCCCCACCTCCCGAGTATCGGCGGGGCAGCGGCCCAGTGATACTTACTACTCGGACCGATCTATGTATGAGTATCGGGAGGAGCGGCCCAGCAGGATCGGGGGCATCGGGAGGAGGATCGGCCACCGGCTGAGGAGCCTCGACCTCTCTTTTCACCGACTTGGCGAGCATGTCTGCAGATTCTATACTCGGACGACCGGTAAGTTTTGCATTTTTGCTTAAATAATTTATTTAAGTCACATAGTCCAGCACTTTTGCTTACATTATTTATTTATTTTTATTTCGAGTATCGTGTGTTGTCAAAGTATGGGCTCATGGCAACAAAGTCCATACTAGACTCCATCTTCATTACCCCGACCTACTTGAACAAGCACCACCGTGGTCGTGGGACTCCAGATTGGCCCCACTTCTCCCGGTCGCCACGCCACGATGACCATGAGTTCTTTGTCGGCTTTTATCGAGAGGTGGCACTCGGACACTTCGTCATTTCACTTGCCATTTGGTGAGATGACGATCACTCGATTACATCTCTTGTCTGCTGCACCTTCCCATCCGTGGAATTATGCAACACCTCCCGCCATCACTTTGTGAGCTCGGAGTATGCCACACGACTTCTTTGAGACATATCTGGGTGTGTCACGGGTTGAGGCCGCTAACAACACCCGTGGGGTCCGTGTCTGACTTCAAATGGTTTGAGCGGTGTATGAGCGTAACTTGGAGGAGGGGGTGACATCACCATTCTTTGTGAGGGCTTTTTCGCGCCGGGCCGACCTACAGATATCTTCACTACGAAGACTGGAGACAGGCCGAGGCTAAGTGGGTCGGTCTACCTGGATGATCCGAGTCTGATGTTCTTGGAGGCTATGCATGGGGTGCAGTGCACTAGCCGCCATGTATGAGTCCTTGAACATCTGCGTCTTTGAGGACTACGCAAAGAAGTGTGGAGGTATATGCCACCTATTTCGTACACATTTGAACTTCTTGTATTTTTGTTAAATCGCACCGACTTTTGGTAAATTTTTGTGAATTAAATATGTTCTTTATTTTTGCATTTCGTGCTTGGATTATGTGGTATTTCCCGGATGGTGGATAGGTTGGTGGTCATATCCCGGGTGCGGAGCCACTGGCTGGGTGCTACAGAAGAAGAAGTCGGACCACCTCGTCGAGCCACTACAGAAAGATGCTTGATGAGTGAGGCCGAGAGGATGTCTGCTGGCGACCATTTGAGGAGGACGAGTGGTAGACCGCTTTGAGCGAGATCTCCTCTCAGAGGCTTCATCACCGGTGACTTGAGTTCGTACATGCCTAATAGGTGCTGCGCGATGGTTTGGGTACACGCAGATCATCCCGCGTGATCCTCTGAGTGGCCGTCCGAGTCATACTGACTGTGTGTTTCGGATCGTCCACTTCATGGCATCTGTGGAGGACATCCTGCGGACTACTCGGGTTGCTCGTGGCCCGATCGGTATCGCGGAACTACTTAGAGTGGTACGCGTTCGGGCTTCTATCCCCAGACTATTACCGGCTCCACCGGCTCCACCATCACACTAGAGCTCGACCTGGACACCTCCCCGAGATACGCTACGACGATCATGACCGGATTAGGGAGGTTGTGAGGGGCTTGTAGAGGGGATTCGTGGCGACGACATCGCGCATGGCGATCCGGCGTGCTCGGACACTCCATAGGTGGTGGGGATGGCGAAGACCGGTGACGTGGGTGGAGAGCTTAGGCAGCGGGGGGCGAGGACGAGGGGGCGCCGTTAGGGATTTTTATTTGTTTTTGATGTATTTGATATTATATTGGCACTTTATTATTAACTTTTTTCTGATGTTTATTTATTTTACGAGTTTCCATTAATTTTTGATTTCATTGATTCGATAAAACAAAGTTACACAAGCGATAAAACATAAACAACTTGAATAAAAATAGACGATAAAATGAAAATACAATATAAACTCACGAGTTGGTGGAGTTAATCGACGAAGGATCTCGTGACGGTCATTCGGTTTCGACGTCTGAGATGAATGTAAACTTCTCCATTTAATTGTAATATGAATGGACATCATGTCTCGGACGTCATCCTCATTGTTGACATCCATGGTAGACCAATAAATACATCCACCCGATCGTTTGGGTTTCAGATAAACGATACGAATTATCTCATGTTCGCGTTCTCTGGTTGAACCATCTGCGATAGTTTCGCGCAAGAGCGAAAAATGATATATCGTGTTTTAACCTACACGAAACAACATCTCTCCCATCGAAACTTATACCATCATCTTTCAAGATGATACCACGATGATCAACAAACCCCATATTAGAATGAACAAGAGTGAGGAAGAAGGCTCGTAGTATGACATTAGCGAAGCTCGCATCATCTTCACTTGTGATGTGTGAGAGAAGGAGGAGTGAGTATTTGAATTTTTGGTGTGAAAATAGTGATGGTGGGAGTGAGTATTTATAGATGAGGTAAAAGATTATCAACCGTTGATTTTGGCGTGCAATCTACACCGTTGATCAACTTTGAACGTTAAATCATGAGCGTTAAAATTTTTTTACAAATTTTAAAAAAACAAAATTTAAAGCGCATCGTATATATAATCAATTGGGACATATATACGATGTGTAGTTTTAACACATCGTATATATGCCTGAAGAAGTATATACGATTGGCCGTAACACATCGTATATACTTCTTCAGGGCATATATACGATGTGTTAAAACTACACATCGTATATATGTCCCAATTGACATATATACGATGCGCCTTTTTAAAAAAAAAATAGATGACAAAGGGCATTTTGGGGATTTCATTTTGGGTGGGGGTTTAAGGGGACAGGGTGGGGGTACAAAAAAAAAACCCTTAAATAAATCAGCAAACTGGACTTAAAATTAGAGGTATTAATTTTAGCTCATCCCAAATGGTTGGACGTAATCCAGTGTTCTGGACTGAGTTGAGCTGGCTAAACAAAGGCCTAGAAAAGAATCGAGTTATTTTGACCCAGTCTAGTTGGCCATGAGTTCAGTTCGACGACTAGACCTGCTTTTTTTGTTTTTTCTAATTCTTTTTGTGGTTTCCTTTGTTAGAAAGTGTCTTTGACACTTATACTTTGAAATAAGTATTAACTGGACTTAGAATTAGAGGTATCAATTTTATCTCATCCCAAAGGGCTAGACGATAATCCAGTGTTCTAGACTGAGTTGAGCTGGCTAAATAGAGGCCTAGAAAAGAATCGCGTCATTTTGGCCCAGTTCAGGTGGCCCATGAGTTCGACAGGACTCGCTTTTTATGTTTTTTCTAATTTTTTTGTGATTTCATTTGTTAAAAGTTTGTCTGGACTAGGTCGGGCCGTTAGCTCACTAGTTTGGGCTTGGTTAGGCTAAA
Source organism: Oxytropis ochrocephala (assembly GCA_020916435.1). Lineage (NCBI taxonomy): Eukaryota > Viridiplantae > Streptophyta > Magnoliopsida > Fabales > Fabaceae > Oxytropis > Oxytropis ochrocephala. Next base: position 96,410,952 of record CM037089.1, read on the forward strand.
AAACAGCACATACTAGTAGACAGTTGAACTAACCCAACTCAACTCGCTTTTACGTTCTGGCCTAGTATATCAGTCCAGGCTGCCCAATTTGACTGCTCTAGTTACAAGTATTTCAAAGATTTAATCTTTTTATTTCCTTTTTTATGTTACACATAATAACAAAGTAGTGGTTGAAACCATCAAGTCAAGGCAATTTCCACCCTAGTTCCTCTGTGTACTTGTCTCCCTAACATATTCTCTTCAAACCTTAGTGTTAGGAAGCCCACCATTGGGTTTTTGGTGGGGTCTCTTTGAACATTCCAAATTTGCTTTTATTTTACTTAAATAGTTAGTGAGCATTCATTTTGGTTTCTCCACTGACTTAAATCTAGGAGGCTCGCTTATCCTATATACCAAATTCAAGTTTGACCCGTAATAGATTTCCAATATATTCTAATGTTACTTTACTTAATCACTTGGATCTCTCTCCTTCTTAAACCAGTACCATCATTGTTTCCCATTTTGTTCTGTCAAGAGTTGTCTGTCAAAACAATCTTCTCCAACATGTTCTTCAAGAATCTAACTTCAACAAAAGTAGAGAATGTTGAGAACTTATCATTGTTGGACTTACCTGAGCTACCTTTAGAATGCATTCTTGAGAAGCTACCACCTTCTTCACTTTTTCAAATGGCTAGTGTTTGTTCTTCATTGAGAGAAAGGTGTGTGAGTGATCACTTTTGGAAAAATCACATGAAGCAGAAATGGGGTGGAGTTATTGGTTCAGTTGCTTATAGGGAATGGAAATGGTATATTACTTCAAAAAGGGATGTTAAGGATCTTAAAAGTGAAAGAGGGTTTATGAGATTTTGGTCTCTTCTTTGGCCTTTTCAATGGATGAAGTTAAAGTTTGTTGATGTAAATGATGGCATGAACAAAAAGCAGAGAAATTCTTCTTTGTCTGTTGATTCTGTTATGAATTGGTATCTTGCTCTTGAATCTGGTAGCTTTTGGTTCCCTGCTCAGGTCTATAACCGTGAGGTATCTATCAAAACCATTTTGTTATTTTTTTGAAAATTTATGGGTAAACAGTCATTTTAGTTCATGAATGTGTGATGCGCTGTCATTATAGTCCCTGAATGTATCGAAATTGTAAGCATGTCTCTGAGTGTCTCTTTAGCAAGCCATTTTGGTCTTCAAATGTGTTTTTTTTTAGTCTTTTTTAATTCTCAAATGTGTTTTTAATTGATCAATTTAGTCCCTAAAATTACTAAACAAGAGACACTTAGGATGTGTTTGCAATTTTGATACATTCAGGTACTATAATGACAGTAGCTCGCATTCAGGAACCAAAATGACTGTTTATCCAAAATTTATATACAATCAGCAAAGATAGTTGCTTGAATTTCAATGGAACTTAGTGGATTATGTATTCTGACAAGATACAATTTTTGTGTTGGTGATGTAGAATGGTCATATTGGATTCATGTTATCTTGCTATGATGCTGAGCTTAGATATGATTCAAAAACTGATTCCTTTCAAGCCAGGTAATTGGACATGGTTCTAGGTGATCATATAATTAGTTGTGTCAATTCATAGGAAGTCTTTCTGTGTATGTCAGATACTGGCATTTGTTGGACACCGACACGACACGCGCCGAACACCACTATACGGTGTCGCATTTAAAAAAGTGATGGCCTAATTATTAATTGGTTGGCTATTACAGGTATCCTCCACATGGAAGAAGGGTAGATTGTAGAGAGTGTGGCATCTCATGGGAAAGGCTAAGAGCACCTCCTGTTGATACCCCTCCTCATGATCTTCATATCTCTGACTGTTTAAATGATTTGCATCCTGGTGATCATATAGAGATTCAGTGGAGGAGAAACAAAGAATTTCCTTATGGTTTGTTTCTTTCTCCAGCTTCATGTTCCAATTCTGTTAGTTTTTTGTTCTAGTCTTATTAGAGGTTATGTATCAACTATGAAGCACAGACACCGACACATACACGGACACCAGACACGTAGTCACTAGTAATAATTTGAAAAATGAAAGTAACTAAAGTCTCAGTGTCGTTGTCGTGTCTGACATGTACTTCAACCTGAAGTGTCTGTTCTACAGAGTACAGAGTCTATCAGCAAAAGATGAATATGTTTTAACAAACTTAAATGATAAATGGCTACATATTACAGGACCATATTTATGTCACTCCTTGTAGAGCCAATAAAAGGGGGAGTTGGATATAATTGTAGATTTCATTAAATAAACTATGAAAACCTAATAAATAGTTTCTAAGGTTTATCTTCGTCCATCAATTTAATCATTGAGCGACTAATTGACTAACCTAGTGGACGAAGATAAACTTTAGAGACTACTTAGTTATCAGACTCTGTTAGTTTTTTCTCCAATCTTAGTTATCCATTTCCATTATTGTGATAATTGAAATTTAGTTTCTGTAAAATAATGATTTTCATCCAAATGTTGATTAATAAAAGAGCCTTTGTAAAGTGCATATTAACAGCACACTAATGTAATTTTGTGGCAGGTTGGTGGTATGGTGTTGTAGGGCACTTGGAGTCATGTAATGGGAATGAAAATTATTGCCGCTGTCATAGTAGTGGTGAGTTAATCTCAATTTCTTCTTCTGGTTTTGGATTTAATCACTCATTAATTCTTGTTGAAGAAATGATCTACTATCTATATTAACAATCAACCCACTACCAAAAATACCAAATTATCCCTTATTTTTATCTCAATCTTAGGGATAAAAGTGTCATTTCAAATTATTTTCTTTCACTTTTTTACTCTCACTCACTTTTATTATTAGTGGGTCCCACTCTCACATCATCTTTTTATTTTTTTATACTCTCACTCACTTTTATTATTAGTGGGTCCCACTCTCACATCATCTTTTTATTTTTTTATTTCACTTTAAAACCTACTTTTCTTTTTCTCTTTCCCTTTCTCACTCTTTCCAATTCTCTCTATTATCAACATAATCAAAACACCCACTACCAAAAATCTTTTTTACAAAATTAGTAATTTTGTAAAAAATCAGTAATTACATAAAATTGATTAAATTAATATTACATTATGTAGAATTTACTATTTACTATAATCTACTCGAACTACTAAACCCAATTAATTTAACCACTACTATTTGTCTAAAAAAGTGATACTGCTGGCAAATATTTCAAAACTATTTTTCCTAAAAAAAATCCAACGGGAGCGCCAACATAAGCGCAATGGAAAAGCCAACAAAAGCGCCAACGGGGGTGCCAACGAGAGCACCAACAGGCGCGCTAACGGGAGCGTCATTATTATAAGAAGATACCGACATTATTTTTTTATTATTACACCTCTATTATTTATATTATAAGATGATACCGACTTTTTTTTTAAATTATTTTTGCAACACAACTATTTTAATAAATTTGAAATATCGCCTTTTATGAAGTTTTTCCTTTTTCTTTTATTATATTTTGTAACTTTTAACGTATTAATAATTTCATAGAAAATTATAACAAATACAGTATCACCCGTGCGTATGCACGGGTAAAATACTAGTTGTGGGACTAAGATGAATACTGTTTTGGATTTAATTTACATACACAATCGTCATAAATTGTTGTACACCGTGACCTCTGGTTCTGGACAGTTCAACAAGACTATAATTCAAATGAGGTTGAACCAACGACCTAGTTGAACTGGCCTGTTTAGTTTCGGTTTTTAAAACATTGATTTATATTGGTATAGCAGTACTAAAATGATGGTGAAAGAGGGATTGCTCTCTTTGCTTAACTACAAGAATAATGCCATTATATATGTAGCACTGACACTTCCGGTTGAAGACGTGCCCGGTATCCGCCGACATGTATCGTGTCGGATACCAACACTGACACAGACACTTCAATTACTTGTATTTTTCAGATTAAAATCGATATCTACGTGTTTCATATGTGTGATCCCTAAAAGGTGCTAAATGTGTTTGTTGCAGACACTGTGGTGCTAGAGTTCAATCATTACACTCCAGGATCGCGATGGAGAAAGACGGCTGTGAGTAGAAAAGATCATAGAGAGGAAGGAAATGAAGCTGATGGCTTTTATGGAGGTATAAGAAAGATTAAGAGTGAGGATGAAATTTCCGTTTGGAAAAGCCTGTGGCCATCTCAAGCCTTGGAATAATAGTAGTTAGTCATTGGATTGATATTATCAAATTCTCAATTCAACATTATTTGATATAGAAGCTTTGTTTCATCAACTGAGGCATTGACAGATTGATTCTACATTATACAAAGGAAACATACAACAACTTGAATTTTATTTCTCATAGAGATATATGAATATGTCTCTCACATTGTACAAAAGAATATGTTTTTACATTAATTATTACACTGTAATTTAATTACAAATAAATAAGTCTAATTGACATTATAAAGTGGCAGCAGCAGTAGACAAGATTAAATCCCAGTGGTAAATGGCACAGCAGTGGTTTTCAACCATGAATGACCAGAAAGGAGTCCATTGACAGTGAATTTTGATGCCTCAGATGGACTTTTTCATCACATGATAACCAGGCCATTTCACTCTATGAGCAAAATCAGTATCACCCCACCATGGAGACCAACCCAAAGGGTTCACCAAAGTGTCCATGAATGTTTTCATGAACACAACTCTTGAGTATTGTTGCCAATCTATGTTGTTTTTGGAGGATGGCTGTTTTCTTGATGAGGCTATTGAGAAAACTGAAGATGATAATAAGAGTAGTGTGAAGAATCTGTTGCAAAGAATTGCCATATTAGGTGATAATAAATAAGAATGAGAACAATAAGAGTTTGTTGATTTGAATGTATATAATCAATCTATGTATGATGAGTGTTTTTGTTAACATGTTTTGGGTTCTGACTTTGGGAGGATCTCTCTCTATGTATAAGGTAAGAGGAGAGTTTATTGTGAGAGATGAGAGGAGTAAATCTGGACCCTATAACACTACATGGGTGGTTGTGATTAAAAGCTGAGTGGTTACCAAGTTGACTTTTTGTTTTAATCTCAATCGCTCATGAATTGATCTATGGTCATGGTTGATTCCTCTCACCCTCTCATTATAAAAGTCCTCTCATAATATACATTTCCTATATATATGTTGAGCTTAATTGATGCGTGAATCAATTCTAATCGATGAAATTGCCCTTGAATCAAATTAGTGTAAGATTGAATTACACGATTACAAAGCTAATTGACAACAACAATTGATTTTCCAAAAAACCCTAAATTACAAACCCTAATTCAAAGAAAGCGCTTAAATTGTAAAATTGACACAAGATGTGTTTACCCAGTTCAGCATTCAATGTGAATACTTACATCTGGGGGATCATCAATCGATTGGATCCACTTTCATTGATCATGAATGTAGAAGAAGAAGATTTACAATATTGAAGTATCCCCAATATTTCCCCCTCACTACCAGACCCCAATTGAACCCGATTTTTCCACTCTTGCACTCGCCCAAGATTACAATCATGTTTGTTACATCAATTGGAATGAATATATATACAGTTCAATCAATCCTAACCGAAGAAACCGCAGCAACGGATATGGCGCCAAAAACCAGTTTGAATGCTTTCAACGGTTTGTAACCGACTTTTAACCGAGCAACCAATGCAGAAAAGACACGTGGCACAAAATTGGTCTGACTTGGCAAATGAAGGATGCCACATCACTAACAATCTCCACTTTGGCATTCTACACTTCATTCAATCTTTGACAGTGAATAAAACCGACTGATACACGATCCAAACCTTAGCTCGATAAGAACTAAGCAACCCTCAACAAGTTCAAGCAATGCTTAAACTTGGACAAGGGAACAACCTTGGTTAAAATCAGTTGGATTTTGAGATGTGTGAACCTTATGAATTTGAACTCTTCCTTTGATATCACATCCTTAATCCAATGTAACCTTATGTCTATGTGTTTAGTCCTTTCATGGAATGAATTGTTTTTGCAAAGGTGTATGGCACTTTGATTGTCACAATACACCTTAACACATTCTTGATGGATTCCCAATTCATTCACTAGGTTTTGCAGCCATAGAGCTTCCTTGACAGCTTCAGTAACACCCATATACTCTGTTGTAGAGAGAGCAACCACGTGCTGAAGAGAAGCCTTCCAGCTAATTGTATTCCCAAACAATGTGAAGACACAATCAATTAATGATCTCCTTTTGTCACGATCACCAGCAAAATCAGCATCAACATAACCTTGTACTCCACCTGAATTCCCATCATCGACATTGTAGCACAATCCAAACTTCACAGTTCCATTTAGGTACCTCAATATTTGCTTAACCACTGTCCAATGTTGGTGTCCAGGATTTGACAAGAATATGCTAACAAGGCTCAATGAGTATGCAAGGTCTGGTCTTGTGCATACCATCGAGTACATCAAACTTCCAACAACACTAGCATATGGAATGTTTTCCATTTGCTTGATCTCATGTTCTGTAGTAGGACAATCATCTTTGGATAGTTTGAATTGAGCACCTATAGGTATAGTTGCTGGTTTTGGAGTAGTCATGTTGAATCTCTGCAGAACTCTCCTAGCATATCCTTCTTGAGACAAGATTAGTTTCTTGCAGTCATTATCTCTGGTTATTTCCATTCCTAGAATCCTCTTGGCTTCACCAAGATCTTTCATCTCAAATTCTTTGTGCAGTAAGGATTTGAGTTTGTCAATTTCATGCCTATGCTTGCTTGCAATATCATCTACATACAATAGCAGATAGATATAGTCTATTTCACCTAACTGTTTATAATACACACAACTGTCAGAGCTACTTCTCTTGAACTTGATTTCAATCATGTATGTATCAAAACGTTTATACCATTGTCTTGGGGACTCTTTAAGTCCATACAATGACCTTTGAAGCAAGAACACTTGATCTTCTTTGTTAGATTCTTCAAATCCCTTTGGTTGAGTCATATAGATCTTTTCTTCAAGTACGCCATGAAGGAATGCCGTTTTAACATCCATTTGCTCCAAGTGCAGCTTGAATTGCACTACCAGAGCTAATAGAACTCTGATAGATGTATGCTTAACCATAGGGGAAAAAATTTCATTAAAATCAATTCCTTCCCTTTGTGTGTAGTCTTTGACTACAAGTCTTGCCTTGAACCTAGGAGGTTCCTTGTCAGTGCTTCCCTCTTTTTTCTTGTAGATCCATTTGCACCCAACCAACTTCACATCAGTAGGTTTTCTTACTAGTTTCTATGTTGCATTTTTCTTTAGTGCCTCCATTTCCTCAACCATATCAGCATGCCATTTCTCACGATCTTTATCTGTTACAGCTTCCTCATAGGTAGCTGGTTCTTCATTTGTGATTTGAGCTGAGGAATTTAGAGCATATGCAGTCATAAACTCATATCCTAATCTCTCTGGTGGTTTAATTTGCCCCCTCTCTCTATCTCTGCACAAGAGGTATTCCCCCTCAGGTTCAGTATCTGAACTAGAGGTTTCACTCTCAATATCACCACCATTTGCTCCACCTTGATTCAATTGAATAGGTTGAACATTTTGTTCTGATTGAGGTTGAGTAATTGAGTTTTTCTCAGGCTCCACCTCAATCACAGTTTCCTTATTAGCTTGTGTATTTCCAATGACTTCATTGTTTTTGTTTTCTTCAATCAATTTAGTCTCTTAGAAGGTGACATCCCTGCTAATAATACACTTCTTTTCATCTAGTGACCAGATCCTATAACCTTTCACACCATTGGGGTATCTCATGAACAAGCCTTTCTTAGCTCTTGGCTCTAGCTTTCCATCATTAACATGAAAATAAGCAGGGCAGCCAAACACCCTCAAATTTTGGTAATTTGGAGCCTTACCAGTCCACACCTCTTGAGGTGTTTTGAATTTGAGAGCCGTAGAGGGACTCCTATTGATTAAATAACATGTTGTGTGTACTGCTTCACCCCAGTAGGTTTTTGACAGCTTAGCACACGACAGCATGCATCTAACCTCCTCCAACAATGTCCTATTTAATCTTTCAGCTAGGTCATTTTGTTGTGGAGTTCCTCTAACAGTGTAATTTCTATAAATTCCTTGTTCTTTTCAACACCTATTGAATTCCTCATTACAGTATTCTAGTCCATTATTTGTTCTTAAGGCTTTAATTTGTAAACCAGTTTGGGTTTCTACCTTTTTCTTCCAATTTACAACTGTCTTAAATGCCTCATCTTTAGTTTTTAATAGGTAAATCCAAATTTTCCTACTAAAATCATCTGTGAAAGTAATTAAATACTTGTTTCCACCATGAGTTGGTGTCTTGGATGGTCCCCAAAGATCAAAATGGATATAACTGAGCTTCTCTTCTGTCTTATGAGTGCCTACTGCAAATTTCACCCTTGTTTGCTTCCCAAACACACAATGCTCGCAGAATTCTAGCTTGTTGATCTTGTCTCCACAAAGCAAATTCTGTTTCTCCAATTCTTTCAGACCTTTCTCACTCATGTGGCCAAGTCTTTGATGCCACAAGAGTGATTTGCTAGGAGTTGTGACAGCTACTGATGCTTCTCCAGTAACAGTGCATCCTTGAAGGATGTACAAGCAGTTACCTTGCCTTGTTCCTTTCATCACAACCCTTGAACCTTTCATCACCTTCAAGATTGAATTCTCTCCTCTAAAAATTTATCCACTCTTCTCAAGAGTTTCAAGGGAGATTAAGGGCCTTTTGAGCCCAACCACATGTCTTACATCAGCCAATTTCTTCACTGTGCCATCTGCAAGTCTTAGCATGACAAAACCAATCCCAACTACTCTGCAAGCACCATTGTTTCCCATGATCACTTGACCACTTGAGTAGGGTCTATATTCCACAAACCAATGCCTTTTGGGGCACATGTGGTAAGAGCATACTGAATCCATAGCCCAATCATCTTCAGTATGACTAATGACATTGTCTGTGGATTCTGTGCTATCCTTTTGGGTAGCCACAAGAACCTCACAGCTATCATAGCCATCTGAAGCTATTGAGGCATCACCTTTATCATCAACATCATTGTTTTTCTTGTTCTTTCTGTCAGGGCAATCTTTCTTGTAGTGTCCAGGCTTATGACGGATATAGCATTTGTACTTTGTCCTTGACTTTGATCTTCCCCTCCCTTCCTTTATCATCCTTGTTATTAGATCTTCGCTGTTATACCCCAATTTTGTCCGTCTTCTTTTTCTTGTTTTAGTAGTTTATTTTATTCGTATTTTGAAGTCACGCGATTCCGAGCTAATTTTTTTTAACACGCCCATTTCTTCTATTTTTGGTCTAGTCTTAGCGCACTTGTCAAGTCCGGTCCGGTCTCGTCTTTGTATTTGGCCTGACTCCCTTTTATGATTATTATTTTTATCCTTATTTTGTTTATTTAATTTATTTAAGCATACATACGATTTAAAAATGTCAAAAATTCAATTTAAGAGTCCAATATATTTAAAAAGGTCAAAAAAAATTCAATTCAAGTAAATTTACAATTTAAAAGCACTTAATAGTCCAAAAAGTCCCAAAATACAGAAAATGATAATATAAAAAATACAAAGAATATAAAAAACGAAAATTAAATAAATGAGCAGCATCAGTAATCTCTGGGGTCCGTTCTTGCTCTCCAAGACTGCTCAACAAGCCCACATTCTCAAATCTGCAAAGGCCCAATCAAAAATAGTCAAATAGCAATTAATGCTAAAACCTAATTTTCCACTATAAATAAATGTTCGAGATCTGATCCAAAAAACACAGATTCAAGACAAAAAGTAGTGCGAAAATCACCCTAAAAATAGGATTAGAGTTTCACATTGAAACCCTAATCCACTAAACACGGTTCTGAAGTTTTTTTTTTGAGAGCTAAAGAACGAAACAACAAAGATCAAAAGAGCGCGACGCAGCAGTGAGCCATTCTGATGGGTTCTGATCCACAAACATTCACAAGGATCCAAAGCAGAGGCTGGAGTTGTAGGTTGGTATTCAAAACTTAAATCTTTTTTTCATGCTCAGATGATTTGTTAAAATAGGACTTTTTCATTGATGAAACTGAGAATAAATGTCTAAAGTGTAACAATCATAGGAATAAGTTTTCAAACCACGGTTTTGTTTCTGTTTCTCTGTTCTTTTGTACTTGAAATAGGGCTTAAAAATTAGTTTTGCTTGATATATTTTCAGATCAAAGTAGTTTTTAGTAAAGTAAAATACAGAGACTAGAAAACGTCAAAAACAAGCCAAAAAACCGAATTAAGGGAGGAATAAAATGGGTAGGAGAGGAATCAGACCAGCAAAAGCGTAATAAATAAATAAATAAATGAGATAGAACACTGACCTTAAGCTTGCCGGAGCTCCGGTCATCTTCTCCGGCGAGAGCTCCGGCGAGGCCCCCAAAACCAAGCCCAAAACCGAGCCAACAGCTGCATAAATCACCCAAAACTGAACCAACAGCTGCAGAAACCACCGTAAAACCGAAGTCAGCACCCTTCGCCGGCGTCAACGCCGTCACCACCACCACCCTACACCAAAACCGAACCTGGAAACAAAAACAACAATAGATCAGAAACAAGGGGAGGGAGAGAAACGAACTAGAAGAAGAACTGAGAAGGAAAAAGGACTCACCTTCGCCAGCACCACCTCCGTCACCACCTCCACCGTCACTTTCGCCGTCACCGGCAACGAAACCATTCCCCTCTCTCACTTTAAGAACCGATCATCGCTCTCTCTCCCTTCCCTAAAACCGGCGAAACCTTCGCTCAGAACCTCTCCTCTCCCTCGGATTTTGGCCGAAAATCTCGCCTCTCTCTCTCTAGGTGTTGCGCGGCGCAACAGGTAAAGGGGAAGGAGGGTGAATGCATTTTTTGGGTTTAGGGTTTTCATGCTGTTGGGCCTTATAATATCTGTTTTTATTTTTTTATTTTTAATCCTCAGAATTCACACACGCACCCTTCCAATTCACACACGCACCCCTCCTCCACTTAAGCCCAGTTTTGCATTCTGGGCCTCCAGATGCGAACCGGGCTTTCCTCTTTGCACCCCTTAATAATTATACAACACCCTGCTATTAATGAAAACCCAAATTTACTATTTTCACCCTCTGATTTACTTTTTAAGTCTTTTTCCAATTCAAATATAATTACTTTTCTCGCAAAATTAAATGAACGGCTAAGTCGGTTGTACAACCGGGTTAGTCATTATTTTAGGGCCCAATGAGTCATGCATTCAAGAACCACCAAATTTAATAAATACAAGTAAACCATTTTCCTAAAAATAGGGGATTAAGTTTCACATGCAGATCGGGTTAGTCAGCGTTCTAGAACTAATGAGCTGTACAGTTCAGGAGTCCTAGAATACCTATTCTAAAATCAACCCATCTCACAACTCTTTTCAAAAATCCTAAAATTATTTTCAAAAAGTAGGGGACTAAGTCGGTTGTACAATCGGGTTAGTCAGCGTCCTAGGAATCAGTGAACTGTACAGTTCAAGGAATCCTAGGACCTCTACACTAAAAAACACCAACCCATAAACTTTTTCAGGAAGAACTACGTAGCTTTGATTCCTCCATTGCATCCGGAGGTACGTAGGAGCAAGACTCAACCCTTGTCAAGCATTAAAAAACAAAATCTAAATAAGTCATTTTCTTCACAAATAAAAGGGTAACAATTAAGTAAATCTTAAATTAATTAGACAATAGGATGTCGTGGGGTGCTAATACCTTCCCCACACATAACGACTCCCGAACCCTAACAATGCCTTATCTTAAAACCTAAAGGGATTTTCCGAATTTGCCCTTAAACTAAAATTTCGGTGGCGGCTTCCTGAGAATCTTTCGCAGAATCCTTTCTCGGATTTTTCGGTCGCTACATTCGCCTAGCTACCAAACTCTCCCCTTGATCTGTCTCTTTGCTGGTAGATCTCTTATGGAGTTCCTTTGACATTAGGGCACTTTGAACTTCATCAAGGGATATTGATTCCCTCCCAAAAATCAAAGTATCAGCAAGAATGTCATATTCACTAGTCAAAGATCTAATTAACAGTAAAGCTTTATCCTCATCATCAATTTTCACATCAATGTTTTCTAAATCTAATATCAATTTATGATATTCATCAATATGATCACTGATTGACGTACCTTGATGCATCTTGAGGGTGTAGAGTTTCTATTTGAGGTATAGCCGATTTGCAAGTGACTTTGTCATGTACAAACTTTCAAGTTTAACCCAAACAGCAGCAGCAGACTTCTCCTTAGAGATTTCCCTCAAGACTTTATCAGCAAGACAGAGGATAATTGCACTATACGCCTTCTTCATCTTTTCTTTCTTTTCTTTATCACTTAGTGTATCAGGAAGCTTGTGTTCTCCTTCCAAAGCGTCTTCTAGTCCTTGTTGTGTTAAGACCGCTTCCATCTTCATCTTCCAGAGCCCGAAATCGTTCTTACCATTGAATTTCTCGATGTTAAATTTCGCCATTTCCATCTGATTAGCGCTCAAACGAAGGAGCTCTTAGATACCAGTTGTTGAGCTTAATTAATGCGTGAATCAATTCCAATCGATGAAATTTCCCTTGAATCGAATTAGTGTAAGATTGAATTACACGATTACAAAGCTAATTGACAACAACAATTGATTTTCCAGAAAACCCTAAATCGATCAATTACGAACCCTATGTTAGGATATTGGCAAGTGTACCAAATTGTGCAAGTAATAAAACTGATAAGTACCGGAATATCGTCCTCAAGGATCGAACTAAATTACTAATTACGCTAACCAAATTTAAATAAGGGTTTGTTTGAAATGGTTTGAGCTATGAAGCTCTAAAATAAAGCAATAAAATGTTTTTGAGCTTTTAATAAAATTGGAAACGAAGCAAACGTTGAACGAAATACGATGAGAATGGATGCTAGGGATGAACGTCTTTTGTTTCCGCACTATGTAACTGGTTTAACGTCAAGGATACCTCTCTCTCTTATTTTGCTACCGACCCTACAATATTAACCAAGTCCTAATTACATAGGTAACTAGTCCTTTGTCGATTATTAAAACCCCTAATTCCTTAGGTGATCCTAATTAACTACAAGCCTTAAACACTAGAGGTCGCCACATACAACAATTCGGAGAATATCCCTAAGCTGCGAATTGCCGGAATTGAAATTCTACCATTCAATAATAAGAACTTCCATTAAATCATTGAATAAAAGATAAGTCTACAATTTTCCAATCGTAAATATGTTAAAACTGAATTTCAATCCACAAAATACAAGAGAGAACAAAGTAAATATAATTAAAGACCAGCAAACATAGTGCTCTAACAAAATCAATTCATCCCTAACATAAGGGTTTAGTTACACATGATCAAGGGAGATGAAAAGAGAGAATTACACGATGATGATGATGATGATGATGATGAGGACATTCGAAGTCTCAATACTTGTTCCCAAGGCTTGATTCTTCAATAGCCCTCTACTGCAACGAGTTCTATCTGGTGTGCTAGGGTTCCCCTTTTTCAAAAACAGTGAAAAGTCCCTCAAAAACGAGTGAATTCGCTTTTTTATTTTTCTCGCGCGCCCGACTTCCGGTTTCTCGACTTGTGGCGCTGAGTCCAGTAGCGTCGCGCCCGGCTTCCGCGCCCGGCTTCCTTAATTCCACGACTTGTGGCGCCTGAGTCCAGTAGCGTCGCGCCATGTCCCGCCCTGCTTCCTTATTTTCCTTACTTGAACCACTTGTTCTTTCAAGACCTTGTAATTCCTGGGCACAAAAACACACAAGAACCCCAAGCATAAACACTGCATAATACATAAGCCTCTAATAGCACAATTTGCCAAATTCTCCTAACACTTCACATTAATTCCTCAAAACTTCAAAGTAAAATCCCTTTTAATACCGAAAAACATCATGTGATGATGGATTCATCACAACCCCAACTTGAACATTTGCTTGTCCTCAAGCAAAGACAATGCAAGACAAAAACGAAACTTTTTCAACATCAGATAACATGCAATCAATTATGAATCCCTTACTAAACAAGACAATCACAAACATCCAAAGGACAAGTTGAGCAACAACTTTCAGACCGGCCACTCAATTTCCAACCCGCACGTGGTGCTCTCACTAGCATAAACTTGCTCAATAGTGTGTGTGTGACACTTGACTCAGTTGGACATTAGCTAGTTTCAAAATGCATTTACCTAAGACTAGATGGTTTTCTTCTGAGAGTGCAAAAGATGGTTCAAAACATAAGGTAGATTCACGTTTCCACAAAATGATCGGGGGGCTTCAAGCACAACAAAGGGTCTTAAATAGGCATTTTAGATTCGACCAGTGCACTAACTATTATATCTCACGCATTTCACTACACCAATTTATTTTGGGCTCACAACCCCTTTTATTACATTGGCATTTGGATTTGATCAACATGCTCTTCTTGGGACATTGCAAAGAATTATTATTTTAAACTACACAACACGGCATACACTCCAAATTGCATGGTAGACGCTACAAAGATCTTGCACACACACACCCCGACACACACACGGCATACACTCTAGCGTTATGGGTGGACGCCACAGTGCTGCACACACGCATTAACACACGACACGGCATACACTATAGCGTTACGGGTAGACACTACAGTGCTGCACACACACACACACACACTATGCACTGATCTTTCTACAATCCTCATGCCCAACCTTAGTACAACTGATGCACCCCCAACTTAGCTTCTACAACTACCCTAAATTTTTAATAAAAATTTTGCAACTCCCATGGTCCACCAACAACTAGCTTAGCTACCAAAATTTCTAGGATCACTAAGTTCCACAGGTTAGTGTTTTATGTGTGGAAGCAAGAATGCGCTAATTTGATCACCACAGGGGTATTATTCGTTCAATTCTCACCGAATCATCACAAAGTTTGCTCAACTGTCCTTTATTATATAAAAAATTTTAAACAGGAATTTCACCATATGATTGCATTTTATTCCTGATACTGACGATAGGTCCTCCCCCCAC
The DNA here is from genome assembly GCA_020916435.1 of Oxytropis ochrocephala. NCBI lineage: Eukaryota > Viridiplantae > Streptophyta > Magnoliopsida > Fabales > Fabaceae > Oxytropis > Oxytropis ochrocephala. The sequence continues at coordinate 96,425,952 of CM037089.1, forward strand.
TTAAACACAGCAGTGTCCTTACTGATTGATTTAGGGGAAGGCCTATTTACAAAACCCAAAGCAAAACAAAAACAAAATCACATAACGGAAACTAATTGAAAGAAAACATCAAAGTTCACAATCAAATAATACTAGACAAGGAAATAAAGGAGAAGAGATAGAACACTACCTCACATGGGTTGCCTCCCATGAAGCGCTTCTTTAACGTCACTAGCTTGACGTTACCTCGAATTTTAAGTGGTCGCTTAAAACCAAGGCCGCTTTCTCTTTTTCACCACTTCGCCAATGTATGGCTTCAACCTCTGCCCATTGACCATCCAACTTCTTTTTGAGGAAGGTTCCTCCAATTCGATTGCTCCTGGCTTGAATTCTCTTTTTTGGATCTTCTTGTCATTGTATGCTTTGACTTTCTGCTTGTACAACTTTGAAGATTCATAAACTTGCAACCTCATTAACTTCTCCTCTTCCAATCTAGTCAAGGAACTACTAATGATAGCTGGATGAAGATCATCATCCGCCAGGAAAACATATTTCAAATGAGGGGGAATTTGTTTCAATTCAGGAATTTTTTTCTCGGGAATCTCCCCCCTATCTAGCTCTTCTTTTTTCTTGAAAACTCTTTCTACCTGAGAAGCTTCAAATTGCATAATACAGTCTTCTATCTCACTTCCCAAGTTCTCATCTGCTTCTTCAATAGAATTCACAATTACATCCTCCAATGGAGGAGATGGTACTTCTGTCTAAAGGTCTCTTTCACGAGTTATCAATCATATCCACCCTAAAACACCGCCCTTTGTCATCGGGATGGCGCATAGCTTCAAAAACATTAAAAGTAATCTTCTCATCCTGGAACCTCAATATCAGCTTCCCTTGTTGCACATCAATCAAAGCTCGTCCTGTGGCTAAAAATGGTCTACCCAGGATAAATGATACCTCTGCATCTTCCTCCATGTCAAGTATCACAAAGTCTATCGGAAATAGGAATTTATCAACTCGACTAACATCTTCCAACACTCCATAAGGATATTTCTTGATCGATCGAGTGTCGAGACATTCTAGTGGGTTTCACTCACCACCACCAAGTCTCTTCAGCATAGACAATGGCATAAGATTAATACTGGCCCCCAGATCACAAAGAGCTTTGCCAATGGCTATGTCGCCAATTGCACATGGAAATGGTGAAGTTTCCTGATCTTTCATTTTCTCGAGAGGAGCTTCCTCTGGATTATAGCACTTGCACTCCTCATTCAAAGCCACTGCTTTGCCCTCTTTGAGTTTCCTCTTCTTTGTCAAAAGCTCCTTCATGAATTTAGCATATATGGGCATCTGTTCTAGAGCTTCTGCGAAGGGTATATTGATTTGTAGCCGCTTAAAAACCTCCATGAACTTAGAAAACTGCTCATCTTTTTGATTTTTCTTGCTAGCATGAGGATACGGCAACTTCACTTGCGGAGGAGGTGTCTTGAGTTTCTCTTGTACCTGCACATCAAGGAACAAATTGTTTTCATTAGGGTTAGACTTCACACCTTCTTCACTTCCCTTACTCGACTCATTTTCAACTTCCCCAATTTTTTTATTTTCATTTTTTTCACTCAACTCATTTTTTTTCATTTTCTACTTCCACCTTCTTCTCACAAGTCACCACAGGTGTTTTCAACTCCCGACCACTTCTTAGTGAAATAGCCTTAGCAGTTTCATTCTTTGGGTTATCAATGGTGGTAGCGGAGAATCCACTACCAGATGATTCAGCAAGCTGCTTTGATAATTGCCCAATTTGAGTCTCTAAGTTCTTTATGGATGCTTCATGATTTCTCTCCATATGCTTCATAGTCTGCTCTTGTGATTGAAAAGTGGTTTTGGTCATTTGCATGAATTGAGTTAAAGCATCCTCCAATTGAGAAGATTGTCTTTGTTGTTGAGGAGGTGCTTGAGATTGCTGTTGTTGGTTTGAACCTGCGGTATCATTATTTTTCCAAGAGAAGTTGGGATGATTCTTCCACCCAGGATTGTAGGTGTTAGAATACGGGTTCCCACCTTGCTTCTGAAAGTTTCCCATGTAATTAACATGTTCACTGTTATCACCATGAGTAGCACAATCACCTTCATGAGCGTTTCTGCCACAGAAGTTACATGCCCCTGTTTGCACTGCTTGAACGGTTGCAGAATTTTTAGATCCACTTGGCAAAGCAGCAGCTAACTGTTTAGTGAGGGCTTCAATCTGAAGTGACATTACCTTTTGTTGAGCCAATACAGCACTATTAGAATCCAACTCTAACATCCTTTCTTCACTGTGGCACCCCTATCATTTTGAATTTTGTACTCATTAGAGGCCATATGCTCCACTAACTGCCTCTTGCTTCCTCTCGCAGCTTTAGTACCCAAAGATCCTCCAAATTGGCATCTAACATCATCCTTGTTTGAGATCGCAAACCATGACAGAAAGTTTGCAATCAAGAAAATCATCAATACCATGCCCAGGACATCTTTTTAATAAAAGTTTGAACCTTTCCCAAGCATCATAAAGCGACTCACCATCTCCTTGCTCAAAATTTGATATTTCACCCGCTTCTTGATGAACTTAGAAATTGGAAAGAATCTTTCTAAGTACTTGCTCTCTAGATCACCCCAATTGTTACCAGCCTCGCTGGGATAGTGTTTAGCCAATCCTTAGCTCTACCAACAAAGAATATGGAAAGAGACGCAACTTTTTCTGGTCGTCGTCAATACTCCCGCAGATTTGTGGACCCACAAATTTCATAGAATTGAAATAAGTGTTGATTTGGATCTTGACAAAGATCGCACCTGCAGAATTGTTCGATTTCAAGGCGATGAGGATCGAAGACTTGATCTCAAATGCTACAGCCCCCACAGGTTGGAAGGTGTAAGCTTGGACGCCTTGGTTCCTGTTCCCAAAGTCACCAAGAGTGCGAGCAAGTGGTGGATTTTCTCCCATGATTTCAGTCACAGTTTGTTGCACAGAAGATTCTCCGGTTGTTGCTCTTTGCTTCCTTAACCTTGCTTCCTTTCTATTAGCTCTAGCGGTTTTCTCAATTTCCGGATAGAAAAGTAGATCTTTAGGATCAACAGCTCCGCGCATGCACTGAGAAAACAATAACTTGGACAAGTGTCAAAGCAAACAGTAAACAGAAATAAACTAAAGTAAATGTAAATATGTACGGGTTCGAATTAGCAGTTGCCTTCGAATTAATTAGTAAATTAATTTCGATCCCCGGCAACGGCGCCAAAAACTTGTTAGGATATTGGCAAGTGTACCAAATCGTGCAAGTAATAAAACCGATAAGTACCGGAATATCGTCCTCAAGGATCGAACTAAATTACTAATTACGCTAACAACGACTAATATGAACCAAATTTAAATAAGGGTTTGTTTGAAATGGTTTGAGCTATGAAGCTCTAAAATAATGCAATAAAATGTTTTTGAGCTTTTAATAAAATTGGAAACGAAGCAAACGTTGAACGAAATACGATGAGAATGGATGCTAGGGATGAACGTCTTTTGTTTCCGCACTATGTAACTGGTTTAACGTCAAGGATACCTCTCTCTCTTATTTTGCTACCGACCCTACAATATTAACCAAGTCCTAATTACATAGGTAACTAGTCCTTTGTCGATTATTAAAACCCCTAATTCCTTAGGTGATCCTAATTAACTACAAGCCTTAAACACTAGAGGTCGCCACATACAACAATTCGGAGAATATCCCTAAGTCGCGAATTGCCTAGAATTGAAATTCTACCATTCAATAATAAGAACTTCCATTAAATCATTGAATAAAAGATAAGTCTACAATTTTCCAATCGTAAATATGTTAAAACTGAATTTCAATCCACAAAATACAAGAGAGAACAAAGTAAATATAATTAAAGACCAGCAAACATAGTGCTCTAACAAAATCAATTCATCCCTAGCATAAGGGTTTAGTTACGCATGATCAAGGGAGATGAAAAGAGAGAATTACACGATGATGATGATGATGATGATGATGAGGACATTCGAAGTCTCAATACTTGTTCCCAAGGCTTGATTCTTCAATAGCCCTCTGCTGCAATGAGTTCTCTCTGGTGTGCTAGGGTTCCCCTTTTTCAAAAACAGTGAAAAGTCCCTCAAAAACGAGTGAATTCGCGTTTTTAATTATTTTTCTCGCCCAGCCGCGCGGCCGCGCCAGCTTCCAGTTTCCCTGACTTGTGGCGCTGAGTCCAGCGCGTCCGCGCCAGCTTCCTTAATTCCCTGACTTGTGGCGCTGAGTCCAGCGCGTCCGCGCCATGTCCCACGCCAGCTTCCTTATTTCCCTTACTTGAACCACTTGTTCTTCAAGACCTTGTAATTCCTGGGCACAAAAACACACAAGAACCCCAAGCATAAACACTGCATAATACATAAGCCTCTAATAGCACAATTTGCCAAATTCTCCTAACACTTCACATTAATTCCTCAAAACTTCAAAGTAAAATCCCTTTTTAATACTGAAAAACAATATGTGATGGGGATTCATCACCCTAATTCAAAGAAAGCGCTTAAATTGTAAAATTGACAAAAGATGTGTTTACCCAGTTCAGCATTCAATGTGAATACTTACATATGGGGGGGATCATCAATCGATTGGATCCACTTTCATTGATCATGAATGTAGAAGAAGAAGATTTACAATATTGAAGTATCCCCAATATTTCCCCCTCACTACCAGACCCCAATTGAACCCGATTTTTCCACTCTTGCACTCGTCCAAGATTACAATCATGTTTGTTACATCAATTGGAATGAATATATATATATATATATATATATATATATAGTTCAATCAATCCTAACCGAAGAAACTGCAGCAACGAATTTGGCGCCAAAATCCAGTTTGAATGCTTTCAACAGCTTGTAACAGACTTTTAACCGAGCAACCAATGCAGAAAAGACACGTGGCACAAAATTGGTCTGACAATATATATATATATATGTTAGGTGCAGTGAAGAGGTCAAAAGCGTGTAGAATGAATTGAAAAGTGATAATGAAGAATGACACAGATACAATACAAACTGTGAATGATGCAATTGCAAGAAAGTATTTAATTAAACAAATAGAATCTTAACAATATGAATAATCGGTATTACTGTAATTGCAAGAAAAACAGTGTCTTGTGTTTTGGCTTCATAGTGCAATTAAATTATAGTTTACGTTATTTGTACAGTCAAAATCCAACATGCGAATGCAGCAGTGTTAAATCTCTTGAGGGAGAGTTTTGCCGTCCATTGTGATCCTACTCGGCTCGAGGTGCAGTTGCGCGCAAAAGATACTTTCTAGAGTATGTCGGGTGGGGGTTACCTACAAACACTCTAATGTTTAAGTCAATAACGGAAGTGAAGAGGTAAATAATGAATCATAAGGAAATGAGAATGTGTACCTGGAATTGGAGGGTTGTACCTTTATTTATAGACGAATGGGTCGTACCTAGAACGTCGGATACGGGCATCAAATCCTGACCGTTGATGATGGATGCGCGTTGTGGAGCGCGCATAGGGTCGTCTTCCAGAGCTGGATGGGGCCTAGCCCAAATCTTGTGGGGTTTTGGCTCAATCCGAAACACCCACCTTCCCATCTTCCTCATCCCATTTCCAAAAAACGTGAGATATGACGGCCACCACCATGAAATGTCTCCACCATCTCCTCGTTCACCACCATAAGCAAGCCACCATCATTAAATCCCCCTCATGTAAACCTCCTTAGTACTTGCTAAAACCTATGGGAAAGGAAAAGCGAGATCGATGTATCAGAGAGAATAGTGACGAGAAAAGGCCATATTTGAAGGAACCTTCTTCCAAATCGAATTGAATTGAATTGAATCTGTGGGTTTCTATATTTGGAATTAATTTAGGGATTTAGGGTTTCTGGGTTTGGAGATTTATTTGGGATTAATAAGTGAAAGGAAGATGTAAGCTTTGGAATGAGATCTGGCCCATTTTTCTAAATCTCATAGTGTCAATGGTGGTAGTAATCATCAATGGTGGGTGGAAGAAATGGAGAAGATGGCTTCATCTTGCACAAGAGAAACAAAAACATATGTTAGAAGATGGAGAGAGATATCAAGAATAAAAATTAATTAAAATAAAAAGTAATGACATGGCAGTCCCATTCACTATTAAAAATAAATTAGAAAAAATAAATAAATAACCAACTCAGACTTCTGTTAGCCAACTCAACATTTTTTGTATTGTTGGGTTAACAGAAGAGTCTAAATAAAAAAGGCGTTTGTTTTTCCCACACCCCCTCCTACTCTTTCACACCCCTTAACAAATTTTATTCCAAAAATAACCTCGCATGAAACGCTGTGAGGACGTGTTTTATGACTGTTCGAACGACCTTGTTCGAACACGTTCGAACAACATCATGCGAACGCAATAAAAAGGTGAATGTGATGTGAGAGTCCATTTTTTGAAATAAAATAGGGTGTTCGAACACCCTCATGCGAACCTGTTCGCATGACCCCATGCGAACAAGTGAAATTACGCACAAGAGGGTGTGAAGTCAAGATTTAACACACACGAACGATGTCATTCGAACCTGTTCGAAGGCCCGTGTTCGAACAGGTGAAATTTCGTGAAAAAAAAAAGTTTTGGCTGGCCTTTTGGTCTTTTCACACCCTTATGGGGTGTGTTTTGAGTAGGAGGGTGTGTGGGAAAAACAAAACCCAATAAAAAATCTATATTTTGCAATGAGTTTAAAAAAAATTGCAAGGTAAACATATTTAAGCAAAAAAACTAAGAGCATCCTCAATGGAAAAATCCCAAACTGAGTTCTTAAATGAGTCTCACATATACACATCACTTATTTATAATATTTTAATATAATACATATATAAGAACTTCATCTCTCCAATTCAGAACTTCAACAAAAGTAACTAAATGAGTCTCACTAGTAACTTTTGATAAAGAAAAAAAGAAGACAACAACATGTTTTATTAATTTTTTTCTTGCAAGAATGGGTACTTGTTAGGAGAAAAAAAGAAGACAACAACGTGTTTTATTAATTTATATCAAATTGAATAAAAAATTATATACAAATAAAAAAATATAAAAAAGTAGAAATATATATGGTTTCTTATAAACAACTCTCATTGAAGTAGAAACCACTTAAATCAACTATGAGTAAACTAAATCCTATGTGGCAGTTTGACCCACAAAAATTAATTTAGTTTACCCAATTAACTTCCCCGATACAAGAAGTTTACTTCCCTAAAAAAAAAAATATAAGAAATTCCCATTGTCTAACACTTTTTTTTTTCTCTGTGAAACAGGACGTAGCCTATCCTGTTCTTTTCACGCCTCGCTTTTAGCGCTTTAGAAAAGGAACTCTTCAACCTCTCACACTCGACTCTCATTCTCACTCTTGCTCAGAACAAAAGAAGAAGAAGAGTGGGTACTCTGCAAATCGCGTTCTTCTACCTCTCGCCGCATCTCGTAAATAGGAAGAGGTATGTTTTCCCATTTCCTTTCTTCACACATTCTCGTTTTCCCCCTTTCTTCACCGATTTTGAAACTTAGGGTTGGTTGTCTTTGATTTTATTTTCACTTTTCTCGCAAATTATTGATGTCATTTCCCTTGTTACGTGTTGTGGTATTGCATTTGTTGTTCTCTCCTTGCAAATGTGCAAATTTTCACGTGCATGTTCTGCTCCTGCAAAATAGTTCCAATGTTGTACACTAATTTTTTCATGTTGTGTCACCGTTCTTTGCCAATAGTTGTAAATGTTGAAATACCTAATTCAACACTTAGTGCTAATTGGCTAAATATTTTTTACAAACAGAAAAAACATGTTTTTAAATGAAATAGCCGTTAAGCACTATCTCACAGTTAGTTATTGCAGTTGTAACTGCCTAACTAACTTGCTCTCTACCTAATTCAAGTTCTTTAACTTGTATATATTGTAGTTTACATTTATACATACATTGTACAGAAAAAACACATACAGAAAGAAATAAAATTTTACAGTTGTTTACGTTTAAAATTTCTTCTTCTTCTTCAGTCTTTTTCTTTCAATCTCCTTTCAAGGTTCTTCACTGAGTGTGAGCTACAGAGTGGTACCTCGCATAGAAAGAACAAAACCAGTTAGGGTTTTGTTCATAGGTAAAGACAAGGAAAAGAGAAAAGAGAGAAAAACAAGAGAGAAGGAAAGTTACCTGTGTGTGTAGTTTCTGACAGTGAAGGGTTCCTTCAAGAAGTGAAGGAGAGTTCATCTTCAATACGCAGAGAGAGAGTTTTGCAACAAAAGAAATCAACAACAATAGTTAGGGCTTTTGTTGTAAAACTCAGAATCAAAGGAGAAAAGGGTACAAGAAACAAAGATTGTTACCTTTGAAGTTCAGATCTTGTTCTTGGGTCTCAGATTCGTCAAAGGAAAACTAGGGTTTGATCAAGAGTGGTCACAACCGAGAGTTTATTGAGGGGTTTGTTAGAGGATTTCAAGATCTTTCATTTGGAGGTAAGTTTTGGTGGTTTGGAGTCGAGGTGAGTGCTAGGGGACGAAGCCCTCAGCAGAGCGTAAACGAAGGAAGGTGACGGTGGAGAAGAAGTTCGAGCTTCAGAGAGAGAGAGAGAGTGATACAACGTACGTGGTCTCCCTCTAGGTTATCTCTGTTGTTGCGTTTCTTGGGCCGGACCATAGTGCACAGTGTTGGGCTTCTAATATTTGCAACCTGCAAATTAGTAAATACAACCCCTGTTAGTTAAAAGTGAAGAAAAATTAAAGAAGTATCAAAATTCTACATGGTATCATCAGAGCTCAGATCAATTTTGGGATAAAGGACAATTCTTTAAACTCTAATCTTCTAAATTTCAGTTCTTTAAGTTTTTCTTTACCTGTTTTCACTACACAGTAGCTAGCTGTGTAGTTTGTGTTTTTACTAACAAGTTTTGTGAAGTGTGTGCAGATGGCACATAAAGAAATGAATCCTAGTTTTGGCACTCAAGTGCCTGTTTTGACAGGGACTAACTGGGACAGATGGAGTCACCAGATGAAGTCAGTATTTGGGTGTCAAGGGGTCTTAAAGATTGTAAGGGAAGGGTTGAAAGAACCCTCAGCTACTGCTACTGCAGAAGAAAAAAAGCAATATGAAGAAGATGAGATGAAGGACTATAAAGCACTTCATCTTATCCAAATTGGGTTAGATGACTCAAATTTTGACAGAATTAGAGATGTGGAAAGTGCCAAGAAGGCATGGGACATTCTGGATTCTTACTACAATGGAGCTGCAGAGGCTAAGCAAGAAAAATTACAGGCCCTAAAGGCTCAGTATGAAGCCTTAAAGATGAAGGGTGATGAGAACATCATCACCTATTTTGGCAGAGTGAAGAAAATCACAAATGCCATGAAACTAAATGGTGAAACCTTAAAGGATGAAGACATTTGCAGAAAGATACTTAGATCTCTAACTAAAAAGTTTTATGTTGCAGTTAATGGACTTGAAGATACCTGCAAGGTGGAGGATCTTAAAGTTGAGCAACTACAAAGTAGGCTAGAGGCTAAAGAAATCAGACTGAATCTGCTAAATGAAGACTCAGATGAAGACAGTCAAGCTTTCTTCATTCCTTCTAAGGGTAAGAAAGGTGGGAAGGGTGGCGTGAAGCAACCCAACAAAAATAATGGGCCTAAAGGTAAGCCCCAAGGTAAGTTTTCTAAAGGAAACTCATCTAATAAGCCTAGTAATGACACTAGCAGTTCTAAAAAAGATAAATCACACATTCAGTGTTACAAATGTGAGAAGTATGGCCACTATGCAAGTGATTGCTGGTCTAAGAAAAAGGATAAGGGCAAAGAATCTGAGCAAAGGGCCAATGTGGCCAAAGAAGACTCGATTTCAGATTACGCCCAAGATGAGTGTTTAGTGCTATAACAGATGATCCTATTCCTATGTCTAAAATTGAACCTAAAGAGGAAATTAGTATAACTAATGTGGAACTAGAAGTAGGTCAGAATTTGTTGTTTTTGCTATAACTACCAGTGATGGAAAAACCATCACTGAAATTTGGTATTTAGACTCAGGTTGCTCCAATCATATGACTGGCAACAAGGAGTGGCTGATAGATTTTGATCCTAGTAAGAGGACCACTATCGTGTGCCGCAATAAGGTAATTACCGCAGAAGGTATGGGTAATATTCTGCTCAAGAGAGAGGATGGTAAGATACCATGATTCAAAATGTTTTCTATGTCCCCGTGTGTGTTCTAATTTGATTAGTTTAGGCCAATTACTTGAAAAAGGTTTTTCTATTGTAATGAGGACCTAAAACTAAAGCTATATGATCCTCGAAAGTAAGCTATCATTGACCACACCTTTAGCCAAAAACAGAACTTTCAAGACTAGTATTTGCTCTTCAAAGGCAAGGTGCCTGAGTGCAATTACTAGTTCTCGAAAGTTGTTTATGGCATAGAAGGCTTGGGCACCTAAACTACAAGAGTTTGACAAACCTAAGTACTAAGAGTCTAGTATTGGGTTTGCCTAAGATAGAGGCTCCAAATGAGTCATGTGTATTAACATGTCTTCTAGGCAAACAACTTAGGAAGAGTTTTCAAAAGAGTTGCAAGACAGATCAAAGGATCTCACGCATGTTGTATACAAATGACATTTGTGGCCCCTTTGATGTTTTATCACTAGGTGGTAATAAGTATTTTGTTTCTTTTGTAGATGAGTACTCAAGAAAAATGTGGATCTATTTAATAAAGACTAAGGGAGAGGCCCTAGCAATTTTCAAAAAATTTCAGGACATGGCAGAAAGACAGAGCAGCCAGAAATTGAAGATCCTAAGGACTGATGGAGGAGGTGAATACACCTCAAAAGACTTTGAGGAGTACTGCACCAGCAAAGGGATCATTCATGAAGTCACATCCCCTTATACTCCACAACACAATGGTGTTGCAGAAAGGAGAAACAGAACAGTATTAGACATGGCCAGATCTATGCTAAAACAGAAGGGACTACCTAAGAAGCTATGGGGTGAAGCTATTACTACAGCCACCTACATTCTCAATAGGTGTCAAACAAAGAAACTTGAAGATAAAGTTCCTGAAGAGGTTTGGACAGGTGACAAACCAAATGTCAGTCACTTTAAGGTATTTGGCTCTCTAACCTATAGCCATATACCTGATCCTAAAAGAACAAAGCTTGAAGACAAAAGCAAGCCTTTGATTCTAGTTGGATATCACCCTACGGGTGCCTACAGATTGTACAACCCTACAAGTGGTAAAATTGAAGTCTCTAGGGATGTCACACTCTAGAGGAGGAGCAATGGGTGTGGGATGAACCACAACAAGTAATCTCAATACCTACCAAAATTCGAAACTATTGGAGACAGAAAATGAAGTACCTCGGCAAGTCAAGAGGATACTTCGTGTGATGAGGAAGGTGTTCCTCAAGAAGAAGAAACTATTGAAACAATTATTATGCCTAATGGTCAAGCCGCAATGCACCACAGAGACCAAGAAGAACTCCTAGGAACCTAGCAGACACTATGAAATCATAAATGATGATGAGGTAATGTGAAGAAGGATCTCATCCACTTTGCTATGCTAGCGCATGCGTAACCTCGTAAACTACTTAGAGGCCCTAAAATCTAAAGAGGGGAAGGATGCAATGCTAGAAGAGCTTAAGTCCATAGAAAAAATGGAACATGGACCTTAACTACTTTACCTAAAGCAAGAAGGCCATTAGTGTAAAGTGGGTGTTCAAAGTCAAACTAGATCCTAATGGCAAGGTAACTAAGTATAAAGCCGATTGGTAGCAAGGGGTTTTCAAAGAAAAGGAAGGCCTAGACTACACCAAGTATTTCACCAAAGAGCAAGGCACGAAACTATAAGGTTAGTTCTGCCATTGCTTGTAATAGAGGGTGGGAACTATACCACCTTGATGTGAAATCTGCTTTCCTCAATGGACCACTAGAGGAGACAGTTTACATTGAGCAGCCCCCAGGCTTTGAGACTAAAGGTAAAGGGAACTATGTCTATCATCTACACAAGGCTCTCTATGGGTTAAAGCAAGCCCCTAGGGCATGGAATAAATGTATTGACAAGTTCTTCACAGAAAATGGGTTCAATAAGTGTGGTTCAGAATATGGTGTCTACACCAAAGGTACTCTACAAAACTATTTTCTAATTATATGTCTCTATGTTGATGACATGCTTGTAACTGGCAATTGTGCAAAAGAAATTGCCAAGTTCAAGCAATCTATGGAAACTAAGTTTGAAATGACAGCACCTTGGAAGGTTGTCATATTTTTTGGGGAATGGAATTCCTAAGAACTCCGATGGGTTAATCTTACATCGCCTAAGTACACTAAGGAAGTATTAGCCGATTTGAAATGGAGGATTGTAATCCCGCCAAGACACCAAAGCAGAAGGTAACCTAACTCAAACAACAAAGGAAGACACTAGTGAAGTAAATCCTACCGAATACAAAGTGGATGATAGGGTCCTTAAGGTACTTATGTCACAAAGAGCCCGATATTCTATATACTGCTGTGTATTGTGAGCGCGTGTTTATGAATAAACCACTCAAGGTCCACTATTGGGCTACTAAAAGGATACTTAGGTATCTACAAGGTACTTTGCACTATGGTATTTGGTTTCCTAAAGGAAATGGTGAAACTACTACTCTATTGCTTGGCTACACAGATTCAGACTGGTGTGGTGACAAAATTGAGAGGAAAAGTACCTCTGGGTTTCTGTTTAAGTTCCTAGGGGCACCTATATCCTGGAGTTCAAAGAAGCAATCAGTTGTGGCTCTGTCCTCCTGTGAGGCAGAGTATGTAGCAGCTAGCAGTGCTGCATGCCAAGCTGCTTGGCTTGAAACACTCCTAAATGAGCTATTGGTTGAGTTAAGTCAACCACCTACTATCCTAATCGACAACAAGTCTGCCCTGAGCCTTGCTAAGAACCCTGTGGCTCATGGCAGAACCAAACACATTGAGACAAGGTACCACTACTGAGGGACCAAGTTTCAAAAGGGAAATTACAGTCGAAGTAATTGTCCCTACTAAAGATCAAGTGGCGAGATATTTTTACTAAAGCTCTCAAAGGAGATCTGTTTGCTAAGCTAAGGAGGGAATTAGGAGTAATTTCATTCAAGTCAAATGAATGACTACTCCTCTGAAAGTCAGCTTTGGAGGCTTGTTCCAAAGGTTATGTTTTAAGGCTATCCCAAGGGCTTGTCTTGGGTTTATGTTTTCCTATTAGCTTAGCTCTATTCCTTGGTTCTACTCAACCTAAGTGTTTGAATTAAGGGAGAGTGTTGAAATACCTAATTCAACACTTAGTGCTAATTGGCTAAATATTTTTTACAAACAGAAAAAACATGTTTTTAAATGAAATAGCCAAGTTAAGCACTATCTCACAAGTTAGTTATTGCAATTGTAATCGCTAACTAACTTGCTTTCTCTACCTAATTCAAGTTCTTTAACTTGTATATATTGTAGTTTACATTTATACATACATTGTACAGAAAAAACACATACAGAAAGAAATAAAATTTTACAGTTGTTTACGTTTAAAATTTCTTCTTCTTCTTCAGTCTTTTTCTTTCAATCTCCTTTCAAGGTTCTTCACTGAGTGTGAGCTACAGAGTGGTACCTCGCATAGAAAGAACAAAACCAGTTAGGGTTTTGTTCATAGGTAAAGACAAGGAAAAGAGAAAAGAGAGAAAAACAAGAGAGAAGGAAAGTTACTGTGTGTGTAGTTTCGACAGATGAAGGGTTCCTTCAAGAAGTGAAGGAGAGTTCATCTTCAATACGCAGAGAGAGAGTTTTTGCAACAAAAGAAATCAACAACAATAGTTAGGGCTTTTGTTGTAAAACTCGAAATCAAAGGAGAAAAGGGTACAAGAAACAAAGATTGTTACCTTTGAAGTTCAGATCTTGTTCCTGGGTCTCAGATTCATCAAAGGAAAACTAGGGTTTGATCAAGAGTGGTCACAACCGAGAGTTTATTGAGGGGTTTGTTAGAGGATTTCAAGATCTTTCATTTGGAGGTAAGTTTTGGTGGTTTGGAGCTGAGGTGAGTGCTAGGGACGAAGCCCTAGCAGAGCAGAACGAAGGAAGGTGACGGTGGAGAAGAAGCTGAGCTTCAGAGATAGAGAGAGAGTGATACAACGTACGTGGTCTCCCTCTAGGTTATCTCTGTTGTTGCGTTTCTTGGGCCGGACCATAGTGCACAGTGTTGGGCTTCTAATATTTGCAACCTGCAAATTAGTAAATACAACCCCTGTTAGTTAAAAGTGAAGAAAAATTAAAGAAGTATCAAAATTCTACAGTAAAACCAATATTTAGGAATGGACATTAATTTTTGCGTCAAAAAAAAAAGGAATGGACATTGATTTCAAAAAGTCGTAATAAAACTCAACTCAAACAAACACACACAGTAACAGACACAATAGAGAAGAAGATAATTCTTTTGCTCTGTTTCCAAATCAAATGGATACGTTAATAGGTACATATAGAAGGCCTTTTACAGGCTAGTGTTCTTAACTGGTACATACTTTCTTTCAAATGCTTGATTTAATAATAACAGGCATCAGCTAGAAGCCCCCCCTCTGAGCAAGGATACCTGTAGAGGTAGAGGGAATGAACTTTTGTTTTTTTAGTAATAGAGGGAATCAACTTTTATTAGGGATGAAAATAGCAATTTGTTTCCTTTTGCAGCAAATAAACAACTTAATTAGTAGCAAAATTACTTGTTTTGCAAGGATGGGTGTGTACATGAGTGTTATGTACTCACTGCAGGTGTTTGTCCAGATGGCCTAAAACACAGTTGTTGATGTTTAAGTTGTGTTGTGGCAGGTAAAGAAAGTAAGATTTATGGATTCTGCTGATTTGAGTATACAGAATCAGCGAAGTTTATAAAATATTCATTTTCAAGGTGTTATCTTCTCTTAAATTGGAGGCAGGACTCAGGACCCTGGAGGAGGTACTCTTTTAATTTCTTTAGTCCATCTTGAAATTCTTTTAGCATTTCACAAGATGCACACTACTGGCTCATGGAGTCAATTCTAGATAGATTATGCAGTCTGGACATTTTGATGTAGATTATGCTTGAAGTGAAACTTTTTGTTTTTGTTATATTCATCTTAGTTCTTGGTGGAGGTCTGTTTGGTGGTTTTGGCATATCTTAAATTTTTCTTATGCTCGAGTCCATGTTCCTGTATGCATTCTATAATTTCAGTGAAGACATTTTTCTTATTAAAAAATTATTTATTGAGATTTTCAATTTCAATTTCAGTAGTTTTCATAAATATTAATTCGATTTTAAAAATTTGAGTATAAATTTTCGTAATTTGACTAGTCTAAGTGCAACAAAATTTATGAATAGATGTTTATTTCTCATAAAGATGTGTGAATAACTAGTTCTAGTAAAGATGTTTATTTCTGAAAGTGTACAAAAGAATATTGAATATAATTACAAATAAATGAGTCCCAGCGGCAGCAGAAGTACACAAGATTAAAAGATTAAATCCCAGTGGTAAATAAATGAGTCTAGATGACATCATAAAGTGGCAGCAGCAATACACAAGATTAAATCCCAGTGGTAAATGGCACAGCAGTGGTTTTCAACCATGAATGACCAGAAAGGAGTCCACTGACAGTGAATTTTGATGCCTCAGATGGACTTTTAATCACATGATAACCAGGCCATTTCACTCTATGGGCTGTAGATGAACCAGGCCCATGATTCTGGTACTCTCCATAATATAATGTGTTCTGAGCAAAGTCAGTATCACCCCATGGAGACCAACCCAAAGGGTTCACCAAGGTGTCCATGAAAGTTTTCATGAACACAACTCTTGAGTACTGTTGCCAAGGTCGGCCCAAGAAGGTGTTGAATTTGTGAACAACTGGCCTAAGATCTCGCGCGGCCCTAATTTGACAGTTATGGAATGAAATTCCAGTGTTTTGGAATGGGTCACCTCGACCTTGGGCCGTGATCATGTTAGCCTGGCCATCTAATGGCTTTCTTGCAAATATGTTACAATTTTGAAAAACCACTGCAGCATTTCCAAAGATAAAGTCCACTGTGCCATAGATGAAACATTGTCTATAAAATTGACGTTGTGCGTGAGCCATTAGGGTGTCTTGGTAACCTGAAATGGCACATCGGTAAAGGACAGAGAGGTCTGAGGCTGATCGGAGTGCCACGGCTTGACCCTTATGTGGACCAGCAGTGTTTTGGAACGTAATGTCACGTGCAATGAAGTGAAGCCCGTCTATACCTGAATTCGAATAATTGAAAATAACAAGTTAGGGGAAAGCTATAAAAGGACTATATGAAGACGTGTTCAGTGTCCAACACGTATCTTGTCGGACACCGACACAAACACTTCGATTACTTGTATTTTTCAAATTTATACGGGTATATCTGCATTTTTGTGTAGTATCTGATATTCGTGTGTATGTCTATACTTCACATTTTCTATGAAATAGAAACTAAGGTAATTGAATATATTTTACTTACCAGCTGTTGCAGAACTATAAGTAGTGAAACCTCCTTTGACACTTCTTCCACTTGTTATTATAGTATTTCCCATTCCATCACCAACCATCATTATATTATCATTATGCACAGCAACCACAATATTCTCTCTATAAACTCCTTTCTTCACATGTATCACAAACCTCTTCTTATCTTTTCTCTTTGCAGCTGCATTCAAAGCATCTTGAACAGTCTTAAAATTTCCAGAACCATCTTTTGCCACCACAGAATTTGCCTTTATTGAAGAAGTCTTCAATATCCTCCTCTCATTTCCAGAAAACCAACTTGGAAACTCTTCTTTAATATCGTCTTTATTTTCATCATCAGCTTTGAAATATTTCTGAAAATCCATATTGATGGCTAAGCTGTTTCTTATCATCTCAGTAACATTACTTGTTGGAAACTTGAAATTTTGATGAGAATTGAGTTCCACAGCACCAGTTTTGCAGGTTTCAATGTTTGTGAGAGCAGTGGTAAGCCAAGTTTGAATATCAACTGGTGAACACTTTCTCTTTGAATTGTTAAGGCCTTCAAGTGTACGGTTGAGATGAAAGATTGTATTTTCATATAGCTTTAAACAATCACCATGCACAGTTTTATGCTCCACAGCATCTTGTTGAATATTATGTGCTTCTTTTTGAATGATAATAGCTTGTTTTGTAGCCATTTGAATAAGCATTCCTCTGAATTCAGTTCTGTGCTTGATTGTGAAGTTGTTAAACTGAAACTGACTTGTGTAGTGTTTGCATGGCTCAGGATGTGGTGTTAGATTGCACCACCAATCTATGTTGTTTTTGTTTGAGGAAGGTTCTTTTCTTGATGAGGCTATTGAGAAAACTGAAGATAATGAGAGTATTGTGAAGAATGTTGTGTTGCAAAGAATTGCCATTTCTAGTAGAGAATAAGAATAATAAGAGTGTTGAGAAACAATAGGAGTTTGTTGATTTGAATGAATATAATCAATCTATGTATGATGAATGTTTTTGTTAATTTGTTTTGGGTTATGACTTTGAGCAGCTATATATATAGACATATTTGTTAGGTGGAGTGAATGTTGTAATTGCAAGAAAGAATTAATTAAACAGAAAAAAAAAAGAATCTTATCAATATGAATAATTGGTAGTATTACTGTAATTGCAAGGAAGACAAGTGTCTTTGTGTTGTGGCTTCATAGTGCAACTTCGGCAGCTTACTTATTAATGCTCTTGTGACGGCTTTGACTATTGAAACATGCGATTAAACTAGAGTTTATAGTTATTTTTACACTCAAAATATTCAACATCCGTTCATGAAAACTAGAGTTTACATGTGTAACTCACATAGCATCCATATAAGGTATAACTAACTTTTTAATATACTAAGGGCAGTGTTTTAAAAACCGGCTCGGGCCGGCCGGTCGGATCGGGAACCGGAGGGTCACCAGGTCAAGCCAAGCTATGGATTCGGAAATGCAGTGACCCGGTGGAAACTGGTATGACTCGACCGGTTTTGGTGAAAACCGGTGACCCGGTGGATTTTGTAAAAGCGGACTGGGTTTTGCGTATTTAAAAAAAAACTAAAAATGCAAAAATGACGCCGTTTTAAGCCGTTAATTTATAATAAAAAAATAAGTAAAAATGAAATTAGAAACCTCAGAGAAATGAGAAGAAATGTGTCTCTTTCTCAATCTCATTTCAAAAACTGTGTATAAACAATTTGTAATTTTGTTTTGATCTGGACCGGATGTGTAAATTTAGGAACCTCAAAGAAATGAGAAGAAATGAAATTAGGTAGGATGTGTAATTTTAGGAAATTATTTACAGGTATCGGGCCGGGTTTTGGTCCTGCTGTCTGGTCCTGGTTTTTGTCATGCGGTTCAACTGTCGACCCTTCAGTCCGACCCTTGACCTGGGGACCTTCACCGATTCGGCCACCGGTCCGAGTTTAAAAACATTGACTAAGTCTTGTTAAAAAAATAAATATACTAAGGGGGTGTGTTGGACTTTTTAGCGTATTTTAGTAATAAATAAAGTCCTTTTTTTTACTCAAGAATACTAAGGTTCTGCAGTTACGCACAGAGTCCGCCCAAAAAATTCGTATATGAAATTGCAATAATACCTCTTCTTAAAAAATGTATATACTAAATATATACAACTTTTGCACACATCTAATCTAAATAACAATGTAATATTGTGGCGTAGTTAAGTCTAGTTCCACTCAATGTTGAATTCTCTTTTCAACTCCTTGGTGGGGCAACTTTGTCTTCTTTTTTTTTCTTTATTTTAGAATTCATCTGCGCTGCCCAATACAAGAAAGACACAAATAAAATGCATACAAACTTGTTAAAAGTTTTTGACAAAAAAAAAAACTTGTTAAAAGTCCACAACCAAGGACCAAACCTCAATCCTAGAGGTTGCAACTAGAATTAGTTACCACTAGGCTTACGGTCTTGCATTTGATCAATTATAAGAAAGTTAATATAATTGAAAATAATAAATATTTTTTAATATTTTTCATATTATTAGTAATTCTTATACTTATTGATTGATATTTTCAATATTTTATAATTATATTTTTCACATCTCTTATATTAGAATTAGAAATTATGAATAAATGATTGATAATTCTTGAAAAAAAATATTTCTAGCATTTTAAAATTAAAATCAAATTAATTTAAAATTATCCTCTTACAAACAACTTCAATTGTGTCGGTATGTGAAATCAACATTTCTTTTTAGTCATTTAATTTTGTTTATAAATAATTATTCATTTATATTTATTTATTTTAATTATATTTTCCTCAAACTCTGTCAATGCTCTTACGCGACCTTCCCGATTCCTTCTTTTCGTCTGTCACGCATGCGTAACCTTCTTCTCTCGCTCAGCCTCTCCCACGCTCATTGTTCCTCATTGTCGTTGGTCTTTGCCTTGTCGTTTCTCGTTCGTCTTGCTTCTCATCACTGTTGTTGTGTTTGATTTGTTGATTGATTTTCTCATCACCGTCTTCTCATCACCGCCAAGTTTCTTTCACTACGATGAAATGATATTAAGTCTAATATATAATATGATATTGCTAGCATTTTTTAACTAAAAAAGGTGGAGGTCACAAAATGCTATTAAGTCTAATATATAATAGGATATTGTGGGTTCCACCACTTTAGAAATAGGACCCATTAACTTAGTGAGACAAATTTCACGTAATCATGATGCAAGTGTAGGTGAGAGAGTGTTGTTAGCACTTTTCTTTTATGTTTAGTCCTCCAATTTTGTCAATATGGCGATTTTTGTCCCCATGTTTTTTATCGCAGTTTCGGTCCCTCAAAATCATGGGTTTTTAGAATTTTTCGTCATTAGAAATCTTGAATTTTGGATAAGTTGGACCGATATGGCACAATTTACGAATTTTGGAGAACCAAAAGTGAAATTAGAAAAACATATAGAGTCGAATTGCGATTTAGAGAAAACTGAGAAACCAAAATCATTGAATATTAAATAGAAGGACCCAAATTAAATCGCCAAACATAAAAATTTTGGTCCTTTCAAAAATGATTTTAAATGATTTTGATGCATATGTTTGCTAAAATTTCACGATGTCCTTTCAAATTTCTTGAATTCATAAAATCATTTAAATCTTATGAAATCTATACAAGGCCCGTTTGGTGTCATGATAAGGAGATAATATATGTTAACTTTATCATATCCTACTCTAATATTTTGTTTGATGCACTAATAAAATTAGATGAACTAAACCAATTACTTATCGTTTTCTTTCCAAGCCCCATTACTTATCCTATTGCTCACGTAAAAGATCATGTAAGTGTTTTTATTTTATTGACAGATGAAAGTGCCCAAGAGATATAGTTTTATGAGCACTGATATTTAGTATGAAGATTTGGTGCATGGAAAACACATACACTTGTGTGCAAGTATATACTGTCCAAAAACAAGTAGTAAAAAAGATCGAACCCACAGAGATTGAAAAACTCACTTTTAAAATAATATAAAGTAATAAAGTGTAAAGTCACTAAGTAACAAAATAATTTTGGATTTTGTTTGATGATCACAACTAAGTTAGAAAGAAAGCAAAGTAAAAAATGTTGATAGTGTAAAAGAGAAAAGCTAGTTGGAATGTCTTCATCAAGTAATTTACTTATAAGTGTATGATGCAGTATGTGATGCAAATTGCTCGAATGTTGTTGCATTAGCTATGTGCCTTTCGGTCACTTTCTTCAGAGTATCATTACCACTCTTATGATCCTTGTTCTATGCAAGAAAGAAAGGGGTGTTAGTGTCAATCTTGCCTCCTAACAATTATCCAATTTGCTTAAGTGAATTCACTCTTGTATTTTAAGTACCCACAATTATCCTATGGACTATACTATCCTATGTCTAGGACTTAGCATGGTTTTCACAAAGTTTTCTTTATGTAAAACACTCACCCATATTAGTTCTTGAGTTCTTAATTGTAAGCCATTTCTGGTCATTTACAAATCTACTTATTCTAAGTGATCAAGTTCAAAATAAGTTTTGAAAAGATTATCAAGCAAGAACTAAAGTACAAACATACATACATACATCATACTTACTTAAAAGCTCATTAAATGATTAGAACATTCCAACTAAGAAAGGTTTAGCTAACAAGAGACATTGCAAGATATATATAAACCGAATAGACCATGTTTATATATATAGAAATCACAAAAGAGAAACAACAAGAGTAAAGTTACAAATGTTGAAAACCTTTGTATGAAGTCTTCTAGCAATGCACTAGCATTACTCCTTAGCACTATAGAAACACTATGAAAATGAGTTAAGGAGGATTTATGAATTCCTTCCTCTTCCTCTAAAAATATAAAAACTAACTATGTATATTGAAATTTTGATCTAACTTATGGATTGTGATATATTTCCAAATGAAGATGTGAGGTCCTTTTATAGTCTTCAAGTGAGGTGCTTCCTTTCTTCATGTTGAAGTCATCTTGAGTGGATCATAGCTGTAGTTGCTTTCCAGAGGTTTATCCATGTTGAAATCTTTGACTAATCACATAGGGCGGTTCATTGATGTGTGAACATGTGTCCCTATGTTGGTGACTCTTCAAAGCTATGCCTATAGCTATGTGTGAATGGTAGGCGCCTACTATACAAGGTGGGATGGCATCGAAGAACCAGGCAGGAGGTCATCACTTTGCATGTGGGTGCATATGAAAACAGATGGCTTATTCACCAAGTAGTGCGTTTTTGATGAGGATCGGTCAGGAGCATTGATGCAGTTAGCATTGAGACCAGCATCAACAAAAACATCAAACATACCACAATATATCCAAAATGGCCTAATAATAACTATAACCATTCAAATCACTCAAGATATCATATATCACATAAATACTATATAAACTCTTTATTATTACTTGAAAGAGAGCAAATACTAAGTTTAAACATATGAAATACTCTATATAAAATAGAGTTATCACACCCCCAAACTTAAACCATTGCTTGTCATAAGTAATGACAAAGACAAACTATAAAAACTAAAATTCTAGAAGATAGATCGGCTTGAATTTTTGATTTTTATGAGGAGTTCCCTATGAACTTCATTTCTTAACAATCTTTCTTTTGCCTTTATTTCTTCAAAATACCAAAGCTATTCAAACTCTTTTGTGTGTGTGTGAACCCACCGAGTTGAGATTGGTTCCAAGACTAAGTGAAAAATTTCCTCCTAGCCTTTGAAAGGATTGGTTTATCTTTAGTCACACCAAAATATTTTTCAAAAGAGAGATTAGACTCACAAAATTTTCTCAAGTGTTGGGAGTTCTAATATCAAAAGGGCTTGGTTGAATCTTTCAAAGCTTTTGAGCCAATGCATTTTTCTATTTTTTGTGTGGATCTTTTGAGCAGATGCAAATACTTCTTTGAAGTGTTTTTGTGCATTGATTTTTTTTTCTTCTGCATTTTGCTTTTTCTTCAGTGCAGTTTACATTGATGCAGCTGCACTGATAATGCTTTTCTTTTTCTAGCTCATATTACCTTCCTCACCGACCTCCGGATGCAAATGCACTTTGGCACGTCTTTGACCTCCGAGATGCATATATTTTTCTTTGCACTTTGGCACAGTGTTCAGTTTATTGAACTATCCTCCAGATACATTTATTCCTGCATGACACAGGTCTTTGACCTCCAGATGCATTCATGTACTTAGGCACAGGTATAGTTTCAAAAGATTCAGTATATGGCTTGTCCACATTTTTGTTTTCTTTTTCTACATTGTTTACTCTTCACTTTTGAAATTCAGCCTTTGTTTTCATAAAACACCCCCAAACTTAATTCTTTAAGCTCTTCTTTCTTTTTAGTAAAGCTTTGTTTTGACCTAAGCTTACCAAAAATTCCCTTGCATCGATTTGATCTTTTAAATAGCAAGGTTCTTTTCACAAACTCGTTTTGAAGTGTTGAAGTAAAAATAATTTTGGTTTTTCCGAGAAATAAGGCTTCTTTTTCTCTTTTTCATCATAAAAATTCCATCCATAGGGCTTTCACCATATTTTTGAAAAATCGATCTTTTCTACTAAAATATTTAGATACTACTTTGTTAAGTACATCTAATATTTAAACAAACTAAAAACTATTTAAAACATATATATTTACTATCTAAAACATATTAATTAAACACACAACATATTAGATAGAAACAAACATAATTAAACATAACATGCAAATCCCCCCAAACTTAAGGGGTTGCGGTGCCCTCACTTTACAAATTTGTTTAGAAATACAAATCATTTGTTCAAAATAGGGAGAGGGATTAAAAACAACCAGGAAATAGTTTAAATGAGAATTAACACAAGCTATAGTAGTAGTAGGTGAAAGCTTGTAAATGATACTCATTTCTTGGCTCCACTCCGATTCGTGCTTTATTCGCTTGGAGGAGTGTGTTTCACCTTCCGCTTTCTTCTCTTTGGGCTTGCTTGGTGTTGCTTCAGAGGTGCGGATGCACCTCCTACTTCGTGTAGTTGCAGAATTTGTTCTGAATTGATGCAGTGCATCGCCTCTTGACTCGCATAAGATTTCTTCCTCTTAGGTGTTAATTTTGCTGCGCTTCCCCGCAGTTGCTTGAAGAATTTCTGAGTGTTGTGCAATGCTTCCCTCTTCTATTTAGCCATTTCTTCCAGAACCATTTTAATTGTTGCCTCATCATGCATGAGTTGTTGCTGTTGTGATGCAGAAGAAAGTGATGCAGAGCATCACTCGCATCACAACTGATTTGAGTTCTTGTCTCCTTTGCATATGATTCTTCTTCTTTGTTTTGTTTGTTGAGTCCTTCTTCTTCTCTTTCCTGCACAATCTCTTTCTCAAGAGCAGAAACAACATTAGAAATAATGTTGCTTGGGTCAGAAGGTACTACTTGTTCTGTTGGCATAACCGGGGTTGGTTCTTCTGTGTGAGTTGTTTTCTGTGGTTCATTTCTTGGAGAGGGTGGTGGAGGGGTTGTTTGTGGTGGTGATTGTGATAGGACTGGTGGATCATTGAGGGAGGGTAATGGTGATTTTGGGATAGAGGATGATTCTTGGTTTGGTGAAATGATGGGTGTTTTGGCAATTGGTGAAGTGATAGGGGTTTCTTGTTGGGCTTGTGGTGTTTGTTTGGCATATTTCTGCCTAGCTATTTCTTCTAGGATTACACCCCTAGCTTGCTCTTCCTCCTCTTCATCAACTTCCTCATCACTCTCTTCTTCTTCTTCAACTTCCTCTATTTCTTCATCCATTTGTTTTTCCAATTCCTCATCCTCAGAGTCAGAATCATATAAATCTTCCACAACAGGTTCTACCACAACCTTCTTCTGTACTTTGAATTGCTTTCTAGTCACCTTCTTCTTGGTGCTAGGTTCCTCTACCTTTTCCTTACCTTTTCCTTCTTCTTCAACTTCTCTCTCCTCTTCTTCTTCTCCTTCACATCTCAATACCCAACTTGGGAATTCAGGGGCATTCACTTGGCCCACAAGATCAAAGATCTTGTCAAAGACCAATTGAAGCTACCATGTTGATCATTTTGAAATTTCCGGACAGCCTGCTTTACGCATGTAATGCTCTTGCATTGCAGTGCGAGGCCTCTCACATTTCTTAATTTCTCCTTCACTTCAAAGACTCAAATTACTGGGGGAAATTTCCTTTGTTCATTAGCAGCTATATGGACACCTTCTTTCATGCATAATTCGGTTATAAGACAAGGGGAAAACAGAAATCCCTTTGATTTTGTTGAGCATGCAAGAATTTCCTAGCTATCAATCATTTATGTCTACATTTCCTCGGAGAGAATTGTATCTAGCAAGATCAATCTCTCTTTGGTCATAGCATATGTATGTGATGTAGGCGAGAATTGAATTGGCTATGAACAAATGCCAATTACTTAATGCATTTATCAAATAATTGCTTCTAAGTTTAATCTCATTAGGTGTAAATTTTTCCACACACCCACAGTATAGCAATCCTATTCCTTATTTCTTCCATTTCTTTCTTAAAGGATTTGGCCACTCTATTCTCAAAATCATTCCCATTATATTTCAACATATAATGTTCATTTAATTTCTTGGCATGGAAATGTACAATTTTACCTCTCACCATGGAAGTGTAAGAATGTTCTGCTCCTTCTTGTGGTGTGATTCCAAAGATAGAACTCTCTCACTATGTCTTCAATGTAACCTCCTCTTGGTAGCACGAAGTGGTCCCAATTGAGATTGGCCATCGTTGACATGAATGATGGGCTAGCCTTCTTCAAATCATACCTCTCTCGGGCAATAGATGCATGTTCCGAGAGATGAACATTGTCATCATTTCTTCTGTGTTGATTCCTTGGCTTTGCCTTTCTTTAATGATGATGATCCTGCATGCATGGCTTTCTTTTCCTTCTGAGGAGTTCTAGCCTGCTTGCCTGATGATTTCTGTGCTGATTGTTTCTTCACCATTTGTAATTGCTTTGAATTTTTAGGTTTTGATTGCTTGTGTGATTTGAGAAATTTTTGGAGATGAAAATGTGAAGAGTGGTTTGTGTTTCAGATGAGAGAAATTGTGAGATTGTGAATGAAAGGGTAACGGTAACAAACTTTAAGGTTTTATGTTTCAGGAAGAAGGAAGTTAGTGGATTTATTAGGTAGCCGTTAGCATTGCGTGCTGCGCATGCATCATGCCAAGTGTCTTGCTTTGGCTACCAATGTGTCATTAATCTTGCTTAACCTTCCTTTAACCTTCCTGAAGTCTTATGATTCACACTTAACCAATTTTCTTCAAGTTTATAAAATTCTGATGCAGGGCACGTTTTCCTTCAATGCAGGTGCATTTGATGCAGCTGCATTAGTTTCCTGCATTTCTGCAAAACAACTAAAAACATAAAATTGCACAAAAATAATTAAAAACAATGGGTTGCCTCCCATTAAGCGCTTGTTTTAAGAGTCTTGTCAGCCTAACTACCTCTTTTTGCTTAGAGATTTTGCAAATAGGTGGTGGTTTTGTCTCTCACCACATGTTCACCATAGTACATTTTAACTCTCTCGACCATTCACCTTGAAGACAGATTTGAGGATTTATCAAATAAGTCTATCGCTCCATGTGGATAAACCTTTATCAACTTAAATGGTCCCGACCACCTTGACCTTAGTTTTCCAGAAATAGCTTCAACCTAGAGTTGTATAGCGTAACTAGTCCTCCTTCTTTCAATTCTCTTCTGAATTTTCTTGTCATGCCATTTCTTAGTTTTAGCTTTGTAGATTTCAGCATTCTCATAAGAGGTTTGCCTAATTTCTTCTAACTCATCAAGCTCTATCATTCTCTTTTTACCCGCTTTGTTCAAATTGAAATTGAGCTTCTTGATAGCCCAATAAGATTTGTTTTCCAATTCTACGGTAAATGGCATGCTTTTCCATAGACTAATTTGTAAGGAGACATTCCCAATGGTGTTTTGAATGCTGTTCTATATGCCCATAAAGCATCATCCAAATGTAAAGACCAATCTTTCCTATTTGGACTAACCATTTTTTCTAGCATTCTCTTAATTTCCTATTGGATAATTCAGCTTGTCCACTAGTTTGAGGATGGTATCTTTGTAGCTATCTTATGCTTAACTCCATACTTAGCTAGAAGGTTTTCTATGATTTTATTGCAAAAGTGTGAACCTTCATCATTAATGATAGCTCTAGGAGTTCCAAATCTAGTGAATATATTTCTTTGAAGAAACTTACTCACTGATTTAGCATCATTATTAGGTAATGCTACTGCCTCTACCCATTTGGACACATAATCAACAGCTACTAAGATATATAAATTGCCAAAAGAGGGTGGAAAAGGTCCCATGAAATCCATGCCCCAAACATCAAATAATTCAATTTCTAAAATATTTGTTCTAGGCATTTCATGCTTATCGTAAATATTTCTGCTTCTTTGACATTTATCACAACATTTGACTATAAAATAAGCATCTTTAAATAAAGTAGGCCAAAAATAACCGGTGATCAGAATACCTTAGCTCATTTGTTCTAGTACTTCCAAAGTGTCCTCCATAAGGTGCGAGAATGGCAATGCGGCAATCGCTTTGTTGCTCTCTCTTCGTGTATGCATTTCCTCATTAATTGATCGGGGCACATCTTGTAAAGGAATGGGTCATCCCAATAGTATTGTTTAACCATGTGGAAGAATTTTTTCCTTTGTTGATATGTCATACTCACTCGGTACTACTTTGCTTGCAAGGAAATTTACAATATCGACAAACCATGGTGCAGTGCATTTGATGCTCTGCATTGCTTATAACAAATGCGCTTTTTCATGTTTTGCATTGATGTAATTGCCAACAGCTTTCTCATCCGAAAGCTTTCCTTGATTTCTTCTCCTTGTGTACCAAGTGATTCTCCTTCAATCCTTGATAAATGGTCTCGCTACTTGGTTTTCTACTCCTTCTTGTCTCTAATTTCAAGATCAAATTCTTGTAGGAGTAGAATCCACCTTATCAACCTTGGTTTTGCATCCTTCTTTGAAATTAGATACTTAATGGCGAGTGATCGGTATAGACAATAATTTTAGTGCCAACTAAGTAAGATCTAAATTTTTCAAATGCAAACACCACATCTAATAATTCCTTTTCTGTAACTGTGTAGTTCACTTGAGCTTCAATTAATGTCTTGCTAGCATAATATATGGAATGAAAGACCTTATCATACCTTTGCCCTAGGATCGCTTTCCTCCTACTGCAAAGTCACTAGCATCACACATTAATTCAAATGGCCTACTCCAATCTGGAGTTACTATAATTGGTGCTGTCACCAATGCCTTTCTAAGCTTGTCAAAAGCTTCTATACAAGATTCATCAAAGTTAAATTCTACATCATGTTGCGTGTAAGCATACATAATGGTTTTGAGATTTTTGAAAAATCTTTGATAAACCTTCTATAAAAACCAGCATGGCCTAAGAAGCTCCCGATACCTTTAAGCTCAGATTTGGTGGTGGTAAATTTTCAATGACATCAACTTTAGCTTTGTCTACCTCTAGACCTTTCTTTGAAATTCTATGTCCTAGCACTATGCCTTCTTGTACCATGAAATGGCACTTTTCCCGCTTTAAGACTAAATTTGTTTCCTCATCTCTCTTGAGAATTTGTTCCAAATTTGCTAAACAAACTTGAAATGTTTCTCCAAAGATAGAGAAATCATCCATGAATACTTCCATTGATTGCTCAATGAAATCTGAGAATATAGACATCATGCATCTTTGGAATGTAGCAGGTGCATTACATAAGCCAAATGGCATCCTTCTAAAGGCAAAGGTTCCATAAGAGCATGTAAAGGTGGTTTTGTGTTGATCCTTAGGCTCAATGGCTATTTGATTATAGCCTGAATAGCCATCTAGGAAACAATAGAATTCTTTCCTGCTAATCTATCTAACATTTGGTCTATGAATGGTAAAGGAAAGTGATCCTTTTTGGTAGCTTTGTTGAGTTTTCTGTAATCCATACAGATTCTCCACCTGTGTGATGCTCTAGTTGGTATCAACTCATTCTTTTCATTGGCTATTATTTGTCACACCCCCTTTCTTTGGTACATATTGGACAGGGACTTACCCAAGCACTGCATGCGATATGGGGTATATGATTCCAAAGATCTAGCCACTTAATAATTTCCTTTTTCACAACCTCTTTCATAATAGGATTTAGTCTTCTTTGACTCTCTATGTTGTTTTTGGAATTTTCTTCGAAAATGACTCTATGCATGCATATAGAAGGACTAATTCCTTTGATATCTGCCATTTTCCAACCTATAGCTTTGGTATGCTTCTTTAGAGTACTAATGAGATCACTCTCCTGTTTTGATGTTAAATCAGAAGCAATGATAACAGGTAAAGTCTCATTTGTTCCTAAGAATGCATACTTAAGGTGTTCAGGCAGTATCTTCAATTCTAACTTAGGAGGTTGTTCTATTGAGGGTAAGTTCTTCTTGAGAATTGGATCCTCAAGGTTGAGTGGTTCATAAGTCCTAGCCCATACTTCCTTACAAGAGTTTTCTATTGGCAGATTTCCTTTTTCTAGTATTTCA
The DNA here is from genome assembly GCA_020916435.1 of Oxytropis ochrocephala. Classification (NCBI taxonomy): domain Eukaryota; kingdom Viridiplantae; phylum Streptophyta; class Magnoliopsida; order Fabales; family Fabaceae; genus Oxytropis; species Oxytropis ochrocephala. The sequence goes on from CM037089.1 coordinate 96,455,013, forward strand.
TCATCTAGCAATGCAGCTGCATCTAATGCATCTGCATTGGCTAAGTGATCATACTGCTTGTAAAATTGTTTTTCTACCAATTGATCTAGAGAGAATAAGGATGAACACTCTTCTGTATCCTCTGCAGATACTTCATAGCATTCATTACATTGAATTTTATCTCTTGATCATTCACTCTCATGGTGAGTTCACCTTTCTCGCACATCAATTATGGTTTTACCAGGTTGCTAAAAATGGTCTACCTAGGATAATAGGCACTTCCTTATCTTCATCAAAAGTCAAGGATAACAAAATCTACAGGAATACAAATTTGTCTACCTTAACTAGGATGTCTTCTATGATACCTTCAGGATAGGCTATTGATCATCACCTAATTGAAGTGTCACGGTGGTTGGTTTTGCATTTCCTATTTCTAACAAGTCAAAAATAGATTTAGGCATCAAGTTAATGCTTGCACCTAAATCACATAAAGCTTTACCAAAAGATAGGATTTTCCTATAGAAAATGGAATTGTAAAACTACTTGGATCCTTCAATTTCCTAGGGATCTTATTTTGCATAAGCAAACTACAATCTTCTCATGGCACTGCTTTCAAACTCACTCTAATCTTCTTCTCTTAGTAAGCACATCCTTCATAAATTTTGCATAATTTGGCATTTGTTGGAGGCTTCTACTAAGGGAACATTGATGTGTAATTGTTTTAGTACCTCTAAGAATTTACCAAACCGCTTCTCCTCATGTGCTTTTTTCAGGTCTTTGAGGGTAAGGAGGAGGAGGGTATTCAGTACTAACTTAGGTAGTGGACTTTGAACTTCTTGTGATGCAGAGCACTAGATGCTTCTGCATTGGTTTCTTTTTGATTTTTGGCTTTTTCTCCCTTATCTACACTTTCCTTTTCGATTAACTCTACTGGATCCTTACCACTTCTCAATGAAATAGCCTTAACCTGCTCCTTTCCTTTGGTTTGGGAAGGAGTAGCTTCAGTATTTGAAGGTAAGGCTCCTTGTGGCCTTTGATAAAGAGTTGTGGCTAATTGACCAACTTGATTCTCTAAGTTCTTAATGGAAGTATCTTGGGTTTGTCTAGCAGTTCTAGATTCACCTATGAATGCTTTGAGCATGGTTTCTAGAGAATTATCGCTGGTAGGTTGAGAGTTTCTTTGGTTATTCTCGAGTGGGGAATCTGGTGGGTTGGTTGGTGTAGTTGGAGCAGCTTCTAGGTGCAGTGCACTATTGTTGCTCCATCTAAAATTTGGGTGATCTTTCCAACCAGGATTATAAGTGTTGGAATAAGGGTTGTTATTCCTATTATAACCTACATAATTTACAGAGATAGGGTTGCTAGAACACTCCTCATACAAGTGACCTCCTCCACAGTACACACAACTAGGTGTGTCTGGAGGTACTTGTTCTCTTCTTTGCAATAAGATGCTTTACGGTGATGCAAACAGATTAGATGCAAAATAGCATTGCGTAAGTTTTTTTCATCAAATTAGCTAGAGTGGCTACTTGAGCGATAGAGGCGGATATATCATTGACTTCATGTACCCCTGATGGTTTCTTTTGGGCACTTACCCTCTCAGTAGGCCAACTAGAGCTATTAGTTGCTATTCTATCAATTAATTCACATGCTTCATTGTATGACAAATTTAATAACACTCCACCAGATGATGCATCAAGCATTATTCTGGTTTGAGGTTCTAAACCATTATAAAATGTTTCCATTTGAATAATAACAGTAAACCATGATGAGGACATTTTCTCAAAAGTTCCTTCCATCTTTCCCATGCTTCAAATAAAGACTCAAACTCTTTTTGTCTAAAAGATGTAATATCATTTCTTAACCTGACATTTTTGATAGGTGGGAAATATTTGCCTAAAAATTTTTCACCATTTCATTCCATGAATGAATAGAGTTAGGCTCTAAAGAATTTAGCCAAGCCTTGGCTCTATCTTTCAAAGAATATGGAAATAACCTTAATCTAAATGCATTTTTACTGACACTGGTAAAATAAAATTACTACATACTTCTAGAAATTGCCTTAAATGCAAATGAGGATCTTCATGAGGAGATCCTCCAAATTGACTAATAGTTTGAAGCATTTGAAACACCATAGGCTTAAATTCAAAATGCATGGCATCAATATGAGGTCTATTTATACTAGTTTGCATGTTTTGATGATCAAATGAGCATAATCCTCATAGGTCTATCTCTATCATTAATCATACCTATGTGATCCATGTGGATGAGATTTTCTCTATGAACTTCTTCTTCAAGAGCATGTTTGTGAACCGGGGCCTCCTCTCACCGAGTGTGGCCTTGAGCTTTGTTCTTCACCGAATGACATGTTGCAAGCTTGTTGATTCTGCTTCGAGTCTTAGCAATCTCCCGAATCTTCTTTCTATTTCTCGATCTAAACTATATTTTGGTGTTCTGCTTTTCGGTTCTCAGACATATACTAAGTACCATGTACTTTTGTTGACGTAAACTTGAAAAACTGAATTTATATACAACACTAAATTACTATATATCGAATTTTAAAAAGAATTTACTTCAATCCCGACAACGGCGCCAAAAACTTGGTGCATGGAAAACACATACACTTGTGTGCAAGTATACACTCGCCCAAAAACAAGTAGTAAAAAGATCGAACCCACAGAGATTGAAAAACTCACTTTTAAAATAATATAAAGTAATAAAGTGTAAAGTCACTAAGTAACAAAATAATTTTGGATTTTGTTTGATGATCACAACTAAGTTAGAAAGAAAGCAAAGTAAAAAATGTTGATAGTGTAAAAGAGAAAAGCTAGTTGGAATGTCTTCATCAAGTAATTTACTTATAAGTGATCAAGTTCAAAATAAGTTTTGAAAAGATTATCAAGCAAGAACTAAAGTACAAACATACATACATACATCATACTTACTTAAAAGCTCATTAAATGATTAGAACATTCCAACTAAGAAAGGTTTAGCTAACAAGAGACATTGCAAGATATATATAAACTGAATAGACCATGTTTATATATATAGAAATCACAAAAGAGAAACAACAAGAGTAAAGTTACAAATGTTGAAAACCTTTGTATGAAGTCTTCTAGCAATGCACTAGCATTACTCCTTAGCACTATACAAACACTATGAAAATGAGTTAAGGAGGATTTATGAATTCCTTCCTCTTCCTCTAAAAATATAAAAACTAACTATGTATATTGAAATTTTGATCTAACTTATGGATTGTGATATATTTCCAAATGAAGATGTGAGGTCCTTTTATAGCCTTCAAGTGAGGTGCTTCCTTTCTTCATGTTGAAGTCATCTTGAGTGGATCATAGCTGTAGTTGCTTTCCAGAGGTTTATCCATGTTGAAATCTTTGACTAATCACATAGGGCGGTTCATTGATGTGTGAACATGTGTCCCTATGTTGGTGACTCTTCAAAGCTATGCCTATAGCTATGTGTGAATGGTAGGCGCCTACTATACAAGGTGGGATGGCATCGAGAGAACCAGCAGAGGTCATCACTTTGCATGTGGGTGCATATGAAACAGTGCTTATTCACCATGTAGTGCGGTTTTGATGCGGGATCGGTCAGGGAGCATTGATGCGATTAGCATTGAGACTGCACCGAACAAAAACATCAAACATACCACAATATATCCAAAATGGCCTAATAATAACTATAACCATTCAAATCACTCAAGATATCATATATCACATAAAATACTATATAAACTCTTTATTATTACTTGAAAGACAGCAAATACTAAGTTTAAACATATGAAATACTCTATATAAAATAGAGTTATCAAGATTCTGTACGAAATGTCAGAACGGGACACACGCCTGACTTTAATATAAAGATACCAAGTGTGATTCTGCACTTTAAAACCCAACATGGGTGGGTCCTTGGGTTATACGCGTTTTCTGATTCTTCGTACAACATGCATTCTCACCATCAATCATTATTCTATTTGAGCACTAATATTTAGTGCGGAAGATTCTGTACGATATGTCAGAACTGGACACGCGTCAGACTTTTATATATAGATACCAAGTGTGATTCTGCACTTTGAAACCCAACACAGGTGGTCTTTGGGTTATACGTGTTTTCTGACATTTCGTAAAACAGGTATTCGCACCATCAATCATTATTATATTTGACCACTGCTATAAAGTACGGAAGATTTCGTCTGAAATGACAGAACTGGACATGCAACTGACTTTTATATATAGATACCTAGTGTGATTCTACACTTTGAAACCCAACACGGGTGGGTCCCTTGGTTATACGTGTTTTCTGACATTTCGTAAAACAAGTATTCGCCCCATCAATCATTATTCTATTTGAGCACTAATATTTAATACGGAAGATTCCGTACAAAATGTCTGAATTGGACACGCGATAGACTTTTACATAGAGATACCAAGTGCGATTCTGCACTTTGAAACCCAACACGGGAGGGTCCCTGGGTTATACATGTTTTCTGACATTTTGTAAAACAAGTATTCGCACCATCAATAATTATTGTATTCGAACCATCAATCATTATTGTATTTGAGCACTGATATTTAGTACGAAAGATTCCGTACGAAATGTTAGAACTTGACACACGTCAGACTTTTATATAAAGATACCAAGTGTGATTCTGCACTTTGAAACCCAACACGGGTGGGTCCCTGGGTTATACGCGTTTTTTGACCATTCGTAAAACAAGTATTCACACCATCAATCATTATTCTATTTGAGGACTAATATTTAGTACGGAAGATTCCGTACGAAATGTCAGAGCTGGATACGCGTCAGACTTTTATATAAAGATACCAAGTGTGATTCTGCACTTTGAAACCCAACACGGGTGGGTCCCTAGTTTTATGTGTTTTCTGAGATTTTGTAAAACAAGTATTGGCACCATTCTTCTTCAGTGAGACTTGATGTTGCATTAAGGCCTCAGCATATAGGTAACCATTCGTCATTGTCATCATCATCGTCAATCTTGATGTCAATGTTCTCAAGATCAAGAATGATCTTGTGGAACTCATCAATGCGGTCCTCCATTGATTTTCCAGGTTGCATCTTGAAAACATATGCTCTTTGTTTCAAGTATAGATGGCTTGCAACAGATTTTGTCATATAAAGACTCTCCAACTTGAGCCATATTGTAGCTGGTGTTGGTTCCTTAATGACCTCTCTGAGTGGTTTGTCACCCAAACTGAGAATTAGCGCTCCATGAGCCTTCTCCATTTCCTCTGCCTAAATATACAAGTAAAATAAACTGTCACATAAATATACAATATCCAAAATACACAATAACAGAAATACGAAATATGTTCAAAAAATGCCGACACTTTTAAACAGTCTAGATCTTGCCAACACTTTTAAATGGTCTAGATCTTGCCGACACTTTTAAATAAAAAAACTATGAATTCATCACTATTTATGAAAAGTTGTCGACAACTTTTTAAAGTGCATGCACTGCACTTGAATTGCATAAGTCCAAATGCATGTGGAGAGATGTCATAATGTATCTTGAAAATTTGACAATGAGAAGACAAATGCATGTCAAAGATATGTCATAATGCATCTTCAAAATCAATCAAGGTGAAGACACATGCATGAAGTCAAATGCATGTGAAGATATGTCAGAATGCGGCAAAAAAACCATTGTACCACTATTAATTCCATTATATCCCATTCTACCACTTTTCTCCCATTAATTACCAAAATACCACTCTTTTGCATTGGTCCCACCACCCATCTTATACATCATTCTTCTCTCTCTTTATATTTTGTCTTTTCCTTCTCTTTTTCGGAAGAGGATCCTCTCTTGTCACCTCTCTCTATCTCTCCCTTCTTTCATTTTTTTAACTTTTTTATAACAAAATTATTTAAGGGTTGAAATTATTTATGATAGAGATCCAATGGAGAGGAATATAATGACTGGAGTGACAGTAGGGATTATTGACTGGAGAGGATCCAGGTCCCTCTTTTTCACCCACTCTCCACGTTTTAGCCCCACTCCCATAATTTCTCCTATTTGTTTTTCTTTCTTTTTATAAGAACGCGTTCTTTTGTTTCAAATGTTATTTAAATTGTTTTATATTAAATAATCTTAGTTTTAAATTAGAAATCAACCAAAATTTTAATTAAACTTAATTATCACCTAATTAAATAGTTGGCTACTTTAATAAATTTGTCTAAAAAATAATTATTAAAAAATTAATGACCAATATGATTAAACGGTTCAGATTGGACCGACACATTTGATGGTCCAAATCAAATCGACGCTTTCAACGGTCCAGATTACAGGAGGCACATTTAGAGATGAGGATGTCCAGATGATGTTTGGCATGTTCAAGGCTTGTAAACACCTTGGTATTTCAACAGTGGAAGTATACGCAAGGTTGGAAAATGCTCTTGATTTTGACACCCATCAGCCCTTACTCTTTTCAAACCCTCACTCTGTACCCTCTTCACACCCTCACTCTTTACCCTCTTAATACCCTTTTGTTGAAACACATAGTAGCATACCATCTTCATCAGCCCATCACACATCACAACCTACTGATGGCATTGACCTAAATACGCCATTCCATTTGGACAACCCAACTATTGTTGTTCGTAGAAGTGTTGTGGTCAGTGTCCACACTGAAGAAGTCGGCGACTTCAGTGAGAATGAAGATGAAATCTTGTCTCAACATGACGCTGATGACGATGAGGGTCAACCAACTACTATGTGTTACTGGTGTGAAAAAAGCATGTGCAAGTATACCCAGTCTCTAACAAGTAGTATATAAGATCGAACCCACATGGATTGTTGTAACTCTTTTTAAATTCAATACAATGTAATTAGTGTGAGTAACCAAATAACAACTATAATGGGAGGTGATGTATATCACAATCAAGTAATGTAAAGCAGTATGAAAGTAGTGGTGATGCAATAGAGAAAAGCTAGTTGGAATGTCTTCCCCAAGTAATTCACTTTCAAGTGTTTAATGCAGTATGTGATGCAGGTGCACTGAATTCTGTTGCATTTGCAATGTGCCTTTCAGTCACTGTCTTCAGAGTTTCATTACAAGCTCTTATGTCTAAGATGCTAAATAAGTTCACTCATGTCTTTTTAAAGTACTCATAGTGTCACCCTATGGACTATGCTATCCTATGTCTAGGACTTAGCATGGTTTTAACAAAGTTTCCTTTTTGTAAAACACTTACCCATATTAGTTCTTGAGTTCTTAATTGTAAACCATGCTGCTTTTGCAAATCTACTTATTCTAAGTGATCAATCTCAAAATAAGTGTTGAAAGAATTATCAAGCAAGAACTAAAGTGCACACATCATATACATGCATCAAACTTACTTAAAAGCTCATTAAATGGTTAGAACATTCCAACTAAGAGAGATTTAGCTCATGATGGACATTGCAAGACATATATAGACTGAATAGATCATGTTTATATAATTGAAATCACAAAAGAGAAACAACAAGATAGAGATTACACAAGTGGAAGCTCTTTGCATGAATTCTCCTAGCAATGCAGTTGCATCAACTACTCAGCACTTAGGCAAAGGAGGATTTGTCACTTCCTTCCTTTCCTTCTGTTTGCTGGTGTTTTTAGCAAACAATCACTAGTTTTCAATATTAAGACTGTGAGATCAAACTAGAAAATCTCTTTGACAATTGCCTTTTAGTTTTGTGTCTTTTAGCGTGCGTAAGAACAGAAAATAGTAGAAAGAGATAGTTTGAAAGCAGAATGAAAGCAAGAAAGTAACAAACGTAAAAGCAAGTAAAAACTGCATTAAAATGATAGAAAGAAGAAGGTGGTACACCAACACGTACAATGTAATCTGATTCACTCTTGTTTCGCTTTGGCTTGGAAGTTGAGTTTCTCAGTGTTTTTGTAAAATGTGGTGACCTCGTTTTCCTATTACAAGGGAGTATTTATACTCTCAGATACAATCGTGGGCAAGCACGATAACCACTTCCTAAAAACTAGGGAAATAACCGCCCACTAATCGCCGCTTCCTTGCGCTTCGACCACCTTTGCCGTCGGCGGGTTTAGCGGCATTGGACCCGGGCCACGAACAATTGGGCCTCTCTCCGTCGAAGGTTTCGCATTGCTTCGTAGTCAAGAAGAACCAAGTCCGTCGGGTTTACTTGCATTGTCGAGACTTGTACAACTTTCTTCGTTGAATTTATGGTATATTGACTTGAACATTGACTGCAAATTCACGAATACTATTAAATGTGCAATCAACACCATTTAAAGCTTAATTTAATGCCCTTGTCGAAATTTTGAGGTAACAGATTGCCCCCAAAAATGTTTTTTCGATTTTAATAAGGAATGGAGGGAAGAAAAGGCATTTTTGAATATCGTGCAATGGTCACTTCTACCGCTTTTGCATTTCAACAAAGGGTCGAAAAGACAACCATCATTACTTGCACAGTACAACGAACCGCCTTATTGGCCCACGCTATGCGTAGTTGGTGGGCCATCACGCCTCTCAAACGTCGCGAACGCGCGAAGTTGTGGCGAACGTGCCAATACCGTGTAGCTCCCAACATATATAAACGGCTACAACCCTTCAGATTCCTCTTTACTCGGTTTGAACTCTTGTGAAGTCTCTCTCATTCTTTCATTCTCTCGCGTTTGCAAAATCCCCAAAATCACTAAAGTTTCAAACTTTCATTCCTTTCCTTCAATCTACGCTTGAATTCCGCCTCGCATTTGCTTTTTTATCTCTCATGGCTTCCTCATCTCGTCTGCTTGAATGTTCAAAGAAGAACGACGAACCCAACAGACCTAAAACCCTTGATGGCTTCGTTGATGAGCCCGACATTCACGATAGTCGAGCGCTTCAATGGCAAACCTGTGCATCGATTCCTCTCTGCTAGGGTTTACACTCATGCATATCTAGGTCCTCTTCCCGATACCCTTTTAGAAAACACTGTTTCAAATTTTCCCCGGTCATGCCTCTTTTTCAACCTGCAATTTTCACGAAGACCCCTTTTCACTTAGAATTTCTCGAATAGTCCTTCCAGTGGTCTTCAGTCTCGCTCTCTAGGCTCGACCAACAGATTTACATAGATTGGCTCGACAAGGTAGAGGCTAAAAAGGCCGACGTCTGGAAAAAACAAGGTATTTTTGACCTTATCCAGCTTGTCTCAGGTATGGGCCTAAGTATGACAAAGACCTTGATATTGGCCGCTATGCGCTTACGGGGCGTGCCACTCATAGTCTTCACTTGAGATGTGGCATGCGACTCCCACTTTACTAGATGTTGCTTTGCCATCACAGTCCGAAACCCCTAGGTGAGACTTTTGACCCCGCTAATCCCGATTATGTATACCCGCTTCACTTTCAATAATGCCACTTTTGCTCCTTACATCACGTAACACCACAACCGTGACAATGACACGATGTCTCACGCTAAAGAACACGTAGCCTTCTTAACCCTTTGGTTATCCCTTTTTGTTTTCTCGCACCCGCTCACTCCAGGTTTCTAAAACCTATATTCCATCGGCAAAAGCCCAACTTCACGAGAAAAAAAAACATCGGTCTTGCCAAACTAACATTGGGTTCTCTCTATCGTGAGCCGGATAATGCTCGTTTCTAGAATCGAAAGAAGACGAACCCACCAACAAGTTCTTGGCTTCGCCCATTGTGGTTATTGCAATTGTGGTACATTAGCCACTTTTGAGTCTCGACTAGGTCTCAGTATATCCCTAAGTCTGCTCACCCAACCTTAAAGTCTAGGAGGATCAAGGGATTCGACTAGCTCGGTTGAAACCCAAGCGGATAAATATTCCTCCGTAAGAGTCTTTCAAATTCACTTCGACATGTTCCCGAAGTGCACGAGTTTCGTAGACTCTATGGCTCCTTTGTGCAAAGGCCTTTCGGTCCAACTTGGTTTCGCAACCATTTCCTTCTTCTTCTTCATCGAACAAGTCGAGGAGATTACCCAAATCGCAAGCCTACCTCTCTCCCCGCGCTATTCTTTCTACCGGACTTACCCTGCAAAGCTAAGAATAGCTTCGAATTAAGAGATACTTCCCAAGTTATTCTCGCTGCATAGTTTGGCCTTTGTCGATTCGACTGCGCCAGTGTGTTTTCATAGGCGAGAATTTTCAATCCGACATACGCATGGCGACCTACAAACACGCCTTCAAGAAATTCTCGCTACAGGGCCTCGAGTTTCGAGCCCCTCAAATTCAACCCCAGATTCTCATGCACTAAGGAATTTCATGAATGGTGGACTAGTTACCATACCACTGCTGCTGGAGAGGCTAGTGACACCTTTGCAGAAAATATTATGAAGAAATTGGTGGCAGCCCTTCCTTCGAACAACCCAGGTATTTACTTCTTGATACCCAAATCTTTCTGAGTCTTCAACATCTGTAACTTAGTTTTATTTCTGTTTTCTTACCAATGTTTTCGTCGTCAGGTCAACCTGTACCCAAGCTGAAGACCAAAGTAAACAAAGCTACCACAGCAAAATCTCCTCCAGCAACCAAGAAAACAGTGGACGCGAGATCTACTCCAGACATTGTCCTAAAGAAGGTATGTTGCCATTTATTCGCTTCAAGTTATTTTTGATTACGACTTTTACTCATGTCGAAAAACCTTCTTTCCGTAAAAACAACCTGTGCAAAATCCCTCAAAGCACTCAAAGCTAAAAGGAAAATGGTCCTTCCTGAAGATGAGGTACTATACTCTTGCCTTATTAATCCGTCGAAATTTCTCTTCCCTTTGTCATTCACCTTCTTGTCATAACCCAAATCTTTTTTTTTTTTTTTTTTTTTTTTTTTTTTTTTGCAGACACTCGAAAGTGATGATAACATCCCCTCACCCGAAGAGGTCGAAGAAAAGAAACCTTCCTGAGATTCAAAGGGCAGCTCAAGGCATCATTATTGATGAGGCTCCTGAACCACCTTCTTCTCCTCCAATCAAGAGACTTAAGGTACAAGAGGTAAACTCCCTTTCGACATTAGATTAGACTTATTCGGTCTCGCCTTTCCAATCCTTAACTTAACTGATATACCTTGCTGCGCATAGGTGGGTGGACTGCTCGTGAACAATCCTGAGGTTCAGTCTATGGTTGAGGCTGCTGATCTAGAGTTGTCAGTCCCTATGCTCCCTTTTCCTTCATCTCCTCAAGGTGCAACTGCTGAAGAAATTTTCCAAGCATTGGAGAACCCTGAAATCCCTGTTTTCGAGGAGTTTGCTCCAAGTGCTGGGAATGTCGAACAAGAGGCGGTCGTCGAAGAGAATGCTCTCGTTATGGAGGAGGCTATTCCAATCGCTTTGGTAGCGTCCGACCGAGGTCGTTGTTGAGAAACCGCCAAGTTCCGTAACTTACCATTCCAACAACCGGGCGACCGTAAGTAGTGGCTACCTCCGTCAAAATCCCTCAAGCAAATATGGTCGATCAAGAACCGAGGAGCCTAGAGTGGGGTAGCTGCAGATCAAGGCGCTTACGCGCGAGAGTCATCCAACAAATACATAGCGACCAAGAATTGGCCGAGCTAAAGAAAACGAATCCCTTTAGCGACCTTTGAAGATCATGTTGAGTCTCAAGAGCTCGCCGAGCCGCTTGATTTGCGTTCCTCGAACAACTCTCTAAGTTCTATCAACCAAGAGACGGTTGAAAGCTTGCTTAGCCATTGAAGACGAAAGGTGTTAGAAGGGGACTTGGTGGCGACCATTGAGAATGACTCATCTGTGTATCTTGAGGTAAAATCCTCATTCGTAAGATCACCAAATTGGACCTCCTCAAAACGCCCTTTCGTTCTTCTTCATGGAATTTGGCCCTATTTTTGAGCAACTTTCTCTTTTAATCAACCAACGGCCGACCACCTCTAAGCGCAAGGTTCAAGAGGCTCAACTCGTGAGGTAGAACTCGCCTCTCTTAAGGTCGATCAAGCCGACATCGAAGCTCTTGAGACCCAAGCGCAATGAATGATGAGAAAGCAATCGCTGAATGGGATGCGAGATTGCGCGCATTGATGAAGAGATAAAGACCCTTCAACTCCAATCACAAATGCTAAGCATCGGAAGGGCTCGATCGTCCGAACGCATGAGTCTCGCTTCTTCGCCCACCAAAACCACCAAAGCCTTGGCGCCTATAGAGCACTTGGAGAAGATTGACAAACACCAAGCTATTCTCGCCGACTTCGACAAAGAGTCGTACTTTCTCGACACCTCTATTTCTCTAAGTGTCAAGATTATGGAGAGGCATAAGGCTACCTTGTCGACCTTCCGAGACCGTAATAGTTTAGCATTCTGAAAATGGCTGTGTAACTTTAACAATTTCTTTATACATTGCCATTTATGAACAATTTTCGTTTACTTATAATTGCTCAATTTTTACCTCAGTTAACATTGACTTGTATCGTTTTAAATACTTGCCGTTTATTCTAAAGGTCCTATTTTCGTCACCTAACTCTTCGATTTCATAAGCGCCATTCGAAAAGCAACGCAACACGCGAAATGGGCCTTCCCACCCCGTGACCATTTGCCTAAAACTCTATCTTTTTATCCATAGGTAATAGGACTTTCCACACTAACTCCCCTTCCTCAAAGGTTTTTAACTTAACCCTTTTATTGTAGGCTTTAGCTACTCTTTCTTTCTGTCGAATAAGCATCTCTAAAGCTAACAACCTCTCTTCGCCTACATCAACTAATTCATCAATCATCATATTCCAATAATGATCAAAAGGAATTTCACATTGTTTTTGAATCCTTGTTGATTGTAAACAAATCTCGACGTGTAACACCGCATCATGCCCAAATGTTAACTTTGTAGGGAGTGGTGTTTATAGACTCTTTAGGTGAAGTTCGACAAGCCCATAACACTTGGTCAAGAGAATCGTACAACTTCTAGGCTTACGCCCAACGTGCTTTTTAATCAAATTAATAATGATTTTATTGGCAGCCTCTACTTGACCATTGGCTTGTGCGTAGTATGGGGTCGAAGTCAATAACTTGAAACCAACTTCAAAGAATGAAATCTACCATTTTTCGACCAAAGGAACACAATTACCTTGGTCTGTAGTAATGGTTTCGGAATTCCATATCTATAAATGATATGATTTTGAATAAACCTTATCACCGCCTCTTGATCTACAATCGCTAAAGGTATTGCCTCTACCCATTTAGTAAAGTAATCAATCCCTACTAGAATGTATCTCGTGGCCTTTCGACGACGTTGGTTTTATTTCTCCAATCACATCTAAAGCCCAACCCCCTGAATGGCCAAGGTTTCACTATAGAATGCAACTCATTCGCAGTACATGTTGTATTCCAAAGATGTTTTTGGCATTCTTGGCAACCTTTGGCAAATTCTATACAATCTTTTAGCATAGTTGGCCAATACATTCCTTGTCGAAATAACAACCATTTCATTTTGTGGCCTACTTGATGTGAGCCACATGCTCCACTATGTGTATCGAATCGCCAAATATGCCTCGCTTTCACTAAGACATTTTAGTAGCACCCTTCGTGAGTTTGTTTGTACAATTGTTTCAATTAACACATAGCTTAGAGCTCAGATTTACTTTTTATTAGTGTTCCTGTAGGATTTTGCAAATACTCTACAATGGGTTTTCGCCAATCATCATCAACCATATTGTCAATAGCAAAAATTTCGCTAAGTCAATGTCGTCAAAAATGTGACTTGCTTAACGGTACTTCATTTGTATTTATTGCCCCCCCAATTTTTGGTGTTGACAATAACGTCGAAGGAGTATTATAGAGAGAGTCTTCTGAGATTAATTTATCTTTTATCTCAATTAACTCTTCTAGGCTTTGCTTCGATACTTTGTAACCTAAGCAATTTGTGCGGTTCATTTGCCACGTGATTTTCAATTCGTGGTAAATGTTCTAGGTGAACGAATGTAAACCTTTTTAGCAAAGTATTGGCAATAACGAAATATTTAATAAGGTGTTCATTAATACATTTGTATTCTTTTGTCAATTGTTTGACCACTAGTTGAGAATCACCTTTTATTTCGACATAACTTGCCCCCAATTCGAGTAAAATTTTAAGGCCTATTATTAAAGCCTCATATTCACTTCATTATTTGAGCAAGAATCTCGAATTTTAAATTTATACTTCGTTGGAGTATTCTCTGGAGAGATAATCAAAATTCCAATGCCTGCTCCATTCTTATGGCTTGAGCCATCGAAGTATAGCCTCCAAGGACGCATGTCTAATGAATGTATTTCACATTCGACAACGTAATGGTCTCGCTATAAAATCAAAGAACCACTTGTCCTTTAATTGATTTGAGGGTTGGTAAGTTAAGTTGTACTCTAGCAAAGCTAAAGCCCATTTGCCAATTCGATTATGCAACATTGGTTTTGACAACATATGTTTAATAACATCAAAATGCGAATAAACATAAACATCTGCGATTTTATATATTGCTTCAATTTTGTACAAGAAAAATACAAGCAAAGGCATAGTTTCTCAATTGGACTATACCTAGTTTCAAAGATCAATCAAAACCCTACTAAGGTAATAAATGGGTCTTTCGACACCACTATCATCCTCTTGCGCTAGCATGCTACCCATTGTGTTATCAGAAGCTGCTATATACAATTTTAGCAATTTGTTTCCAATAACAGGCAATAAAATTGGTGGCTTGACCAAATAAGACTTGATTGCGCCGAAGGCATCTTGGTGAACCTGCTCCCACTTGAATTCATCTTCTTTCTTCAATCTCGTGAATGGCGAAAAAGCTTGTGTTTTGCCACTTAGATTTGAGATGAATCTTCAAGGAAATTGATTTTCCCTAGTAGTGATCGCAGCTTCTTTTTTGGTCGAAGGAGCCTTCGCTTCCATAATTGCTTTAGTCTTATTTTCGTTGATCTCTATGCCTTTCTTGTGTACAACAAAACCCAAGAATTCACCTGCACGCATACGTAAAAGCACATTTGGTTGGATTCATTTTCAATCCATATTTCCTCATTCGCTCAAAAGAACGTCGAAGATGGTCTAAATGACCACTTTCGAGAGGATGACTTAACCACCACATCATCTATGTATACTTGCATAAAATCATCAATAAAATCATGAAACATAGAATTCATTGCCCTTTGATAAGTAGCACCAGCATTTTTTAAACCAAAAGGCATGACCACCCATTCATAAACACCTAATGCCCCCGGACATCGAAAAGTCAAGCTTTAACACATCCTCTTTCGCAATAAAGATTTGATTATACCCCGAGTAGCCATCTAGCAACCGAGATAATCAAATCCTGCTGCCGAATCTATTAGCATTTCGCTACGGGCATAGCGTATTCATCTTTAGGTGTTGCATTATTTAGATCCCTAAAGTCTACGCAAACTCAAGTTTTCCATTCTTTTTCATTACCGGAACTATATTAGCTAACCAATCAACGTACATTCGCGCTTCCGATGAATTTGCTTTTGAACACGACCTTTCTATTTCTTCCTTGATCTTAGCCAATATCCGAGGAGCAAATCTTCTTGGCGTTTGCTTCACCGGTTTCTTCCCCGGTCGAATGGGTATTTGTAATTCCACCACTTCTCGACTCAACCGGGCATTTCATTGTACTCCCAAGCAAAACAATCCTTGAACTCCCGCAGTATGAAATAACTTGGTTCTCAAGGCGAGATCAAGATGTGCACTAATATATGTTGGCCTTTTGATCAAGCCATCTCCCAAATCCACCTCTTCGACTGGATCTTGAGCTTGCATGCGCTTTGTAGAATCTTTAGGGTCTTTTTCAAAACCCAATGGTTCGTCATCATAAATGCAATCCAGCTTGCCATTTATGACTTCACCATTTTCTTCAGATGAAGCTATGGCTTCGACAGCCATTGTTTGTTGATTTAACTCGGCTTCCAAAGCCGTTTTTATTTTATTTTCGGCCATGTAAGCCGTAATTCTATCCCAAGCACTGGGTACTGACATCTAAACCTTCTAAGAGTCAGTGTCCCATCCTGTTGGAGGTAGCACACCCTCAGGATAGACATTTGCACCCTCTATTTCCTCTCTTTCCCACACAAAACCATGTGTTGGGTATAAGTGAATGGAGGAAAGCACATTATCTGAGGAGATATATGCTTGGCTAGAAGATGAACATGGCGCAATATTCGCCATTTGTTTCTCGAAATTCTCCCTGGTGACGTTATTTACGTCAGCAAGGAAATAACTCGTCCGCTTGACGTACTCCACGGCACCATCATCCTCCACATTACCAATTTCGGTGTAGGCTTGAGGAACAGCCTCCTACGCCATGTATCCACTCTCTCCCAAGGAGTAGATTGTAGCTTGCTTTTGATGCTATAACAAAGAACGTGGTGGTTCTTCTTACGCCCTACCACCACTTCTACTTCGACAAACCCCAACGACCGCCGATTTCCCCTCATAATTGGTTAACATAATGTTATGAGGTCTAAGGTCCAGTATCAAAGCGACCCTATTGTCTTCAAAGATGGCTCGAGGCATTAAGTTAACAAAGCAACCCTCCATCGACCAAGATCTTATTAATGCCTACGCCATTAACTTTGGCTTGGACGCATGCGGCTTCAAATGGTGTTGCATGCCCTCGTCGGCCTCTCAAAAGTGGCCATCTGTTCTTCCACGCAGCCATTGTTCATGACATAGTAGCATACTGGCTTGTGGTTAGCCATGTCCCCAATGAAGTCTTCTTCGACGTCGTTTGGGACGGTAACAGCATCGTACTCACTCGGCAAAATGGACACCACGTTGCGGATGACGCCGAAGCCGGCCTCGTAGTCGCCGAAATCGAAGTGACATCTTCATCCATGTCGAATGAAGCACTTTTCTTCTTTAAAGCTGTTAATGGAGGGAAAATCCTCTCCATAGCAGGCCTTCTTGGTTCCTCTATCACGATAGATTTCCCTTTAGCCTTGTTTCCAACCCTCACTTGATTGGCAGCTCCTATACTTATCTTTGTGTTCCCCACGGTTTTAGGAGTCACACCCTTAACCGCTTTTTGGCGTTTGCTCGTTAGCAACCAAAGTTGCCTTCTTTTTTTGCGCTACTGTAACGACGCCATCGGGTCTTCGCCATGGGATTCTTCCCTTATAATTGTTTTTATAATTATACTTTGAGGCCTCGCTCGTGATTGGCTTGGCCGTTCCACCTGTTGAACAAAGATTCTTGTAGTGTCTACATCCAAAGATGTATCCACTTCTCATTGGATGGATCTGCTTCTGGAAAAAATGGTTTGGCGGAGGCGATAAGCGCAAACTCCTTCTTGGCTACACCTTGCCAAAGAAATCACATGCGGCTTGCTTGTCGGCTCCTCGCTTGAATTCTTTACCTTGTAAGGAAGGTCCCCTCTCTTGAAGTCAAATTTGGCCTCTTACCGCCATTTCCTTTTCGGGGTTGTCGAACTTCGCAAAGATTCGACACTCTTAGCCGCTTCTTTATCAAACACAAGATCGCACCTTGGACATAACATGACCTCGTGAGCTCAATTTACACCGATTTAGGAAGTCTATCGATCTTCCTCACCTTTGGGGTACACAGATTGTACCTTCTCTTCGTATTCTTCCCGAGTAACTGCTGCACAAAGATCACCCTTCGCACAACACTTTTGATTTTTTCAAAGGAGGTTTGGCGGACTTTGGAGAATCCACCATCTTTGCGTCTACCATATTGATACTCATCTCAATTGGTTCTCAGATACATCGCTCCACTTGATGGAGGGGGTCGCATCAATTTGCATCGGTGCTTTATTCTTTTTATCTCCAAACTTGAGCCTTCCTCTTCAATCGCTCAACCATGTCCCCGAAAAGAACACAACGGTCAGTTGTATGTCCCAAAAAATTATGAAACTTACAATAACCCTTTTTCTTCCTCTGTTCGAGAGGAGGAACTTTCAGGCCATTTGGCACTATTATTTGGCCATCAGTCACTAGCAAATCGAAGATCTCATCACATTTAGTAACATCGAAAGTATACGTTTTAGGCACAAATCTATCGCTTTTAGGCTCTACAGGATTATTCCCATTTGCAGGCCTTAATAACTTGCAAGCATAAGGAGGACCAGGCTTAAGTTCACCCACGCCTATCTCCTCCGATTCGACATCACCGAATGCGAAGTCGAATTGTTCGCCTCACATAGGCTATCTTTTCTTTTTGTGAAAACCCACCGAGTTTTCTTTTTATTGTACTTATTCACTCTAGCCTTTTCCTCTTTAAGCCTTTCGACTTGTCGAACTCTATCGGCCACTTGGGCCATGTCTCTCAAATGAGACGTATCCAATTTCTTTCGAATTGAATAGTCAAGGCCACTGCGCCCATTTCGACAAGCTCATGCTCGTGCACTTGTGTAAAACACCTTGCCTTCATGAACTCTGAATCTATTCAAATAATCATCAATAGCCTCGGTACTTTTCGCTAACACCGCCGCTTCTTTAAGGCTAATCTTCGATCGCCCATGTAGAATTGCTCATGAAAAGCCTTTTCTAACCGCCCCATGTATATATGGAACTGGGGGGTAGAGTGGTAAACCACGTAAAGGCATTTTTAGTTAGAGAATTTGGAAAATACTTCATTTTCAAACTCTCATTTTGAGCTATGTCTCCCGCCCTCGACCATGTACCTGCAATATGTTCGACAATGGACTCATTGGTGTCACCCCAAACTTAGTGAATTTAGGGATTTTCCAACCTCTTGGCAATTCTCGCTCAAAGATATACTCACACAGGGGCGATATGAAATTAGGCCTATGTAAACCTACGTTAAGGCCATTTTGCGCCATTATGGTTTCGACCAAAGTGGCTATGTTGTCTTGAGCGCAAACGTTATTTCGTTGCACTTGTCGAACAACTTCATCGCTTTTGGTTTCGATTCACCATAACTACTTCGTGGATGTGATTACCCACCCTCTTGTTGTTCGCCCATAACCGCTCGGGCTTCGGCGATCCATCGATCTCGTGGGGTGTTAGGCATGTTGTTCCCGCAATTTGGTAATCGCCTATTGTTTCCGTAGGAGCCCCAAAGAAATCTGCGATCCTACCCATTTGGTCCGCTAACATCCGATAATCGTGTTTGTGTTCTCAATCAAAGGATTGAACACGGTACCAATTTGTTGAGTCGAGATATTAACCATATCATGATTGCTTTCGTCCACTTGTTGTCTTAACGCCAACAAGGACGCATTGGTTAATGCGAAAGAGGATTTCACCAAGTACACCCTCGTAAGAAACGTGTGAAGGAGAAAAGGTCGACACATGTGGCATTCCAAAGAGGCATGCCATATACCCCAAAAGGGTATGGTGGTAGACTCATATTTTGGAAACGTGTTTCCAAACTATTCCTGTTGCCACATAAGGACTCGAAGGAAGTCTACGCTTTGTGGCAGGCCATAGACGATGTCGAACCAACATTGGTCATTGACATCGTGGGAACGGTTATTGATGTCACCGGGGCGTAGTCCCCGCAACATTTCCACCGCTTACATTGGCGAGAATCTACCGTTGTTCCTTGCACTTGTGATATCACGGTATCGAACTAGAGGCGTTGTTAGAATTGGTACGTATCATTCTACCACCTCAAGTGCATACAAATTTATACACTTAACGTAAACGACACAAAATAATCGCAAAGGTCCCATCAAGGCGTGCCAATTTGTTTCTTGGTGTTTTTAGCAAACAATCACTAGTTTTCAATATTAAGACTGTGAGATCAAACTAGAAAATCTTTTTGACAATTGCCTTTTAGTTTTGTGTCTTTTAGCGTGCGTGTAAGAACAGAAAATAGTAGAAAGAGATAGTTTGAAAGCGAATGAAAGCAAGAAAGTAACAAACGTAAAAGCAAGTAAAAACGCATTAAAATGATAGAAAGAAGAAGGTGGTACACCAACACGCACAATGTAATCTGATTCACTCTTGTTTCGCTTTGGCTTGGAAGTTGAGTTTCTCGGTGTTTTTGTAAAATGTGGTGACCTCGCTTTCCTATTACAAGGGAGTATTTATACTCGTATACAATCGTGGGCAAGCACGATAACCACTTCCTAAAAACTAGGGAAATAACCGCCCACTAATCGCTCCTTTCGCGCTTGACCAGCCTTTGTCGTCGAAGGGTTTAGCGGTATTGGACCCGCCGTCGAACAATTGGGCCTCTCTCCCGAAGGTTTTCTCGCATTGCTTCGTAGCTTGAAGAACCAAGTCCGCCGAAGTTTACTTGCATTGTCAAGACTTGTACAACTTTCTTTGTTGAATTTATGGTATATTGACTTGAACATTGACTGCGCACCACGAATACTATTAAATGTGCAGTCAACACCATTTAAAGCTTAATTTAATGCCCTTGTCGAAATTTTGAGGTAACACCTTCTTACAAAATAAAAACTAACAATGACTATTGAAATTTGAATCTAACTTATGGATTGTGATATCTTTCCAAGTGAAGGAGTGAGGCCTTTATATAGTCTTCAATTGAGGTCCTTCCTTCCTTGGAGTTGAAGTAAACTAGAGGTGTAATCATGGTTAATTTCAGAAGTTGTCTCACAAGTTGAAGCATACACTCAAGTGTATAGGGAGGTCCAATGAGAGATAAGCATGTGTCCCTATGTGAGAGAGTCTTCAAAGCTATGGTTGTATTGTGGGCGCCGAAATGTGTAAGTTGCACTTGCTTTAGTGACTAAACATGAGGTCATCAAGGAAAGTGGATGTGCAAGTGGTTGGCTCAAGCATGTCTGTGTAGTGCAGTTGCAGTGCAAGTGCATTGTGTTAATCCAGTGCAGGAGCATTGCGGTGCAGGTGCAACTGTAGGTTGCACTGAACAAATTCATCAAGCATACCACAATATATCCAAAATGGCCTATTAACAACTTTAACCATGTCAAACACTCAAGTATTCACATATTATATAAACTGTATAAATTCCTTATCTTTGCTTGAAAGAGAGCAATTTACAAAGTTTAAACATATGAGTAACTCTATATAAAATAGAGTTATCAGTTACTCTGACCCTCCCTCCCACTTTCGCAACGTAACTTCCGATGACATGGAGTACGTTGGCGATGAATTTATCCACTCCATGGACCGAAACCAATCTTTTACTGTTCTAGACCGTGAAAACCCCAAGTGGGTATGAGATTTCCCACAAAAGAGATGTCTAAGCAGTGCATACAAGAATACCACCTAAACAAGTCCCCGGACTTCGTTGTAGATTACTCAGATTCAACTAGATGGGTTGTTCGTTGTTCCAACGAAAGCTGGTTGTGGAGGTGTAGCCTATTTCTTAGCAAGAAATAACATGCTTGGGAGATTAAAAAACTTGATGGCTCCCATACATGTGCATCAATAGTGGTTTCACAAGATCATCGACAACTCTCGTCGGCATTCATCTGTAAAAGCATCCTCTGCATGGTGAGACAGGATCCGATCGAAAATCTCAGTCTCAGTTTTGATCGCACATATAAGATCACAATACACATATACCGCAACGTACAGGAAGACATCGCAAAACAAAAGGCCATCGAGATGATATATGGGAATTGGGAGGAATCGTACAAGGACCTTCCAAGGTGGCTCCTTGCTTTCCAATATTATCTTCCAGGCACTGTTACTTACATAGAAGTGAAGCCCCTCATTGAAAATGGTCAAGTAGTTCCAAACAAGGTTGTATTCCATCAAGTCTTTTGGACTTTTCAACCATGCATTAAAGGGTTTGCTTATTGTAAGCCAGTTGTTTCATTTGATGGAACATGGTTGTATGGAAAGTATTGTGGGACATTGTTGATGGCGATTGCGCAGGATGGGAGGAACAACACAATTCCAATAGCATTTGCCCTCGTAGAGGGTGAGACATATGATGCATGGTTTTTCTTCCTCCAACGCTTGGAGACGTTTGTAACACCCCAACCAGACCTGTGCTTGACCTCTGATAGACACGAGTCAATCAAGAGTGTTGTTAGGCGACTAAACAGCAACTGGCATCATGAAGAAGATCGTAATCAATATGGGTTAGTCTTTTTTATAGGGGACACATTTTTTCATGAGGACACCTTTTTTAGCTTTATCTCTAACCTTACGAGGATTAACTTTTGTTACTTCAGGATACACCATGACCCAACCGACCGTTGATTATTACCGGAGAAAAACTGATAATAAAGATGCAGTGAAGTGGGTTGACAATATTCCTAAGAAACAATGGCTTTAGGGACATGATGAAGGGCGTCGATGGGGGCACATGACGACTAACCTTGCCGAGTGCTTCAACAATGTATTAAAGGGGACACACAACCTTCCAATCAATTCATTGGTGCAAGCAACCTACTACAGGTTGACTGGAAAATTTGTCGAGAGAGGGAGGTAGGCACAAGCAATGATGGCATCTGGTCTGATCTACTCAGACAAAGTCATGGAATATCATGGTAAAGAACGAGCAATGTCAAACTCCCATGAAGTCCACATTCACAATCAAGCACAAACCGTTTTCAGAGTCAAAGAATTGGTTCGCCCACCAAGCGGTCGTCCACCTAAAACATTCAAGGTAGACCTTGAACGACGATGGTGTGATTGTGTTGAGTTTCAAGCATTACACTATCCATGTTCCCATGTCATCGCTACCTGTTCATCTATCCACCATGACTATATGATTTATGTGCATCCCCAATACACATTACAATATGTTTTCAAAACTTACTTGGAAGAGTTCCAGGCTATGCCTGATGATTCATACTGGCCAGAATATACTGGAACTGAATTGTGCCATGATCCAACAATGCGGAGAGATCCAAAAGGTCGTCCCCAGTCCACTCGAATTCGTACTGAAATGGATCAACGTGAGAAGAGTAGGCACCTGAAGAGATGTGGTCTGTGCCGGAATGAGGGACATAGTCAGAGAAACTGCCCTAATCGTATCAATGCTCTTGAAGGAAATTAAATCATTGTGAATTTGTTTAAGTGTGCAATTAACTGTCTAATTATTGTAATCGACAATATTTACTGGTGTGTGCAATTTTAGTTCTCATTATGTTTTTTAATATTATTTTTTAGACAAGTTTATTAAATTTATTTAGCTAATGATTTATTCAATTAGGTCATTAATTAAGTAGCAACTATTTAATTAAAATTTTGGTTGATTTCTAATTTAAAACTAAAATTATTTAATGTAAAACAATTTAAATAACATTTGAAACAAAAAAACATGTTTTTAGAAAAAGAAAAAAAAAGAGAAATGATGGGGTGGGGCCAAAACGTGGAGAGTGTGGTGAAAAAGAGAAGGAAAGGACAAAATGTGAAGAGAGAGAAGAATGATGTGTAAGATGGCTGGTAGGACCAATGCAAAAGAGTGGTATTTTGGTATTTAATGGGAGAAAAGTGGTCGAATGATATAATAGAATTAATAGTGGTACAGTGGTGTTTTTTGCCTCTGAATGCATGTGAAGATATGTGAAGATAAAAACCACTACTTTAGTCAATTTGCCACATTTTGTAATTTTGTGAGTCATTTACAATTTTGACCCCAAAATTTGACACATGGCAAAATTTGTGAGTGTCTATTTTAGTCAATTTGCTGACGCATGATTTGAATGCATGTGAAGATATGTGAAGATAAAAATCACTACTTTAGTCAATTTGCCACATTTTGTAATTTTGGGTCATTTGCAATTTTGACCCCAAAATTTGACACATGACAAAAATTTTGAGTGTCTATTTTAGTCAATTTGATGACGCATGATTTGATTATAGTTATATTAGATAGATTAGATTAGATAGATAGATTAGATATTAAATTAGATATTAGTTAGAATAGAATTAGAATTAGATTAGATAGATTTTTTTTTAGATAAGCAATTAGATTAGATAGATAGATTAGATTAGATTAGATTAGATTTGATTTTAGTTATATTAGATTATTAAATGACACATGATTTGATTATAGTTATATTACTAGTGCGTATGACCCGTGCGATGCACGGTATACATCATGTTTATTTATATATATATATATATATATATATATATATATATATATTGAATACATAATTTTTTTGACACATATATTGAATACATATTATTAGTTGTCCAACATTAATATCTAAATCTATGTTAACATACTTGTCTTTTTTTATTATTCAAAAAATATAAAATAAAGAATAAAAACCTAAAAGTGAGCACTCTTTATTTGAAAAAAGCATATGAAAAGAATAAATGTTTATATATAATATAAACTAGTATGATTCACCCGTGCCAACACGGGTAAACATTCACTTGTAACTTAAAAAATTGACAATTTTTTTAGGAATTAAAAAAACTGAAGTTGTATATTTAAGTTCATTGTGTGAGATATTAAATACTCTGGACACTATCTAAAATTTAGCTATTATGTTGTATAATAATTTTAGAAAAATGTATTATTAACATATATTTATAAATATTTTATACAAATTTGTATATTAAATTATTTGTCAAGACGTGTATATATATATATATATATATATATATATATATCGTTTTCTCGAATTGTATTAATCGATGTTCGAGGAAAAGACCCACATGGAAAACAAAAATAACGATAGCTTGCAACTTCTAATTCAGCCTGTACTCGTGCCTCGCGCACGATACTTCCCAGAATTAAGAGCTACTGCAAATTTAAAGATGTTGTATACGGACCCTTCAAGGAGAGATCTGTTAATAGGTATTATCTATTCATAACTCCGATGTTAATACATATAGCTTATATACACTATGCAAACATATGATGCAAATATGTTGAAATCCAACATGATCATGTGCTTGCAAAAATATTGGCTAAGTAACTCATATGACAATAAATATTTGAAATCCATAAGCTAATTTGGAACAATCAAATAATACAATTCTATATTTTTTTATCAATGTTATTAAAACCGACCCGACGATCGACCCGACGATCGACCCGATCAGATCATTGGGTCACTGGGTTAATGGCTGGACCGATGCGTCATTAGTTAGCCCGCATGACTCGTGACAGTACTAATGATTGATAAAAATAGACATAGTATGTATAAAATCACAAGTCACTTGTTTTTGGCATACCTTAAAAATGCCCAATAAATTATTCTTAATCTTATTTTTGATTCCATATTCTTAAATAGACTTTTGGGCATCACTTTTAAAAATATATTTTCATATAACATATTAAGAATGACAAATCAATTTTTTAAGAATTTATAAAATATTTGTGTCCACATTTATTTTGTTTAAAAATTCATTTTAATAATTAATTTAAGAAAAATTAATATGATATGTTTGACATCATTTCCCCTGACCCTTGAGAGGATCAGGGTGACCCCTCTCTCTGATGGTAGATTATGTCGTTGAATCTAACGGTGTTAGTTTCTCATTAAAGGATTTTGTACCCTCTTTTATTTTGTTTTATGAAAAACAAACAATCAAAAGATTAAATACTTCCTCGCACTACTTTGAAATAGCAGCGCGAAACTCTAATGTATTTGTATCCCCGCTATAATAAACTCTAATTGAGCATGATATCTAATAAATGGGTTTGACTACCCCGTATACCCATTATAATATAACTTTTCTCATTAAAAAAAATCCATCAATCACAATACAATACCTCAAAGGGTTATACTACATTGTATATATGGCTTACAATCTATCAAAAAAGAATGCACCAAAAATCTATCAAGAAATATGTGTGTTGCAATTTAAAAGGATTATCGTATATTTCTTTGCGAAAATGACTCATGTTGCATACTTTAGATTAAAAATGGTAGGACAGGATACATTCATGTAGTCTGATTTCTCAATTATAGACGGAACCCAACAACATAAAATAGTGTTTATATATAGTGATCTCTGCTATCCAATACAATTGCTTGCTGCTTCAAAAGAAAATACAATTGTTTGCTGCATATGATTTAATTAAATATTTATAAGATTGTGTAATTGGGTTCAGTCTTATCGTATATGAGACGAATAACATAGGTGTCATTGACTTTGGCACATTACCACACCCCAAATGAATAATATTTATACCTAAAGATTAAAATTACATTGGAGGACAAAAACAAATTCAAAAAAAAAAACATGGTTATGTTAGTAGTTTGAATAGATTCAAAAGTAAAAATTGGGGATGAGAACAAATGGAAAGAGAAGAGAGACTCTAAAAAATACAAAATCTATACTTTTTGTGATACCACTATTTTAACATGTAAATAGCAAAAGTAGCTAGTGGAGAAGAGAGTCTTTTCCTTTGTACCACTAAGTTCAAAATTCCAAATAGCAAGAGTACCATAGTATATTAGGAGAGACTCACACGATCAATGTTTTGCCATAATAGTACTCTAAAATTTAGTAGTGACAATCGCAGGGTATATAATTTCAGGGGTATTTTCATATTGAGATGTTATTACAACAAAAATTAGTTATAAGTATTATACGGTCCAAAATAGTAATAATAAATAGTAACTTACAAATATATAGCAAATATACCTTTGCATAAGGACATTTAGCTTGCTTTTGACTAAGGTGATTGACGTTGACAACCGCAGGATCAATGTTCTCTGTCATCTTGTTTATTCTCTCTACTTGTTTTCTAAGTGCAACGTAGTGAATAGAAGAATATTAAGCACAAACGTTGTAAACTACAATTATACTAATCGATCAAAGTTGTATATTGATTCTAATTGTATGTGCATCAAGCTGAATACAAAAATATGTGACAAACATTTTTAATATATAACATTATTTATAAGATGAGAATTAAAAAAAAGTTGAAATGAATAAAATTACTCATATTTAATAACATTCTAGTTAGTAAATATATAGAATAAAATCTATGGAATGTGATACAAAATATTAGATGTCAAGTAAATATAATATATAAATGTAATATATAATAACAAATATATATGTATCAAAATAAATAATATATAGATATAAAAAGTAGGTAAAAGGTTTTGCAATAAAAGAAAGAATAGGATAAACATTATGTAATTCGCTTTAGTAGCATGAAATTGTGGTAGCTCAAATGGTCAGTGTCAGGAGGTGGTTGTGTGGGGGAATGAGTTCGATCCCTAGCTTCTGCTTTTTTGGTGATATATTTCGAAATAGCATGCTTACGTGGATTAAAACGAAGCTTACGTGGATTAAATGGAAGGTGATGTAATTAGTAACGTGGAAGGACATGTGGATGTATAGGTGGAAGATTCATGGTTTAATATAATAGAGATTAAGAGTATTTATGTAATGTACTTAGAGCGGAAAGCAGGATCTCCGTCCCTATGTCCAAATTGAGCGCAAGGGGATTTTCTCCCTCCGTCCCCTTCCCAACAGAGTGCAAGTAGATTATCAAAATTTTAGTTCAAATTTTTAAATACTAATTAAGGTTAAGTTTGATACCAATTGCCAACTTTGAATCTGACTAAATCCCATATTAGCATTCTAAGTAAATAAGCCTTTTTGATAAAAAAAAGAAAGTAAATAAGCCTTTTATTTCTCCATATAATAAGAGTAACCAAATGTTTACCGGTTCTCTATGCATCCAATTCTTAATTTCAATTGCAAGAAAAATTGGTGTGCATTCAAATAAGCCATTTGTTTTCGCAAAGTATTTGGGTCCCTTAACCATTTGGTCATCATATGTCAAAACTGTTCTGGACATAACTTGCACCAATGTTCCTGATTGTGTGGTCCAGGTTCATTATAATATTGTCAACATACTGAACCTGATCAATTGATTTTTAAACAGCCATGATCAAGTTTCCAACATGAGGGACTCGTTCAATAGGTAGTGAGTTTCTTAGCAATGAATCCAAAAAAAAAGGTTATTACAAAAGTCAAAATTACTGAAAATTTATATTGTCCTTTTTATATTTGTAATAGTCGGTTTACATTTTCATGGATTCCATATGGTCATGTACATGTGTAAAATGTAAACATGATAAATGGAGCCAGCATTGAAGTTTTTTTTTTTTTTACAGAACGGGGCAAGCATTAATGTTGGTAGACATTAATCATTTTAAAAAATATTGGTAGTATTTGATTTGTAATAATTAAAATCATCATTTTAAATTAGCTTATTAGAATAATTTGAATAGGGAAAATTTCGATTTTATTTATTGCGCATATGTCTAGTAATTATGATTATTATTAGAGAATATTCAAAATCAAAATTATGTTATTGGTGTGTGAATATGAAACCTTTATTATCAAATTAAATCTTTTTTCATGACATTTTTATTAAAAGGGAATGTTTTGAAAACTTTCAAGTAAATATCGAATTTTCATTTATTTTAAATCAGATTTGTAGGAAAAATAGGTGGCAATGACATGTAATAACGTTAGATTTTAGATGACATGGTAATAGAGGATATACGTGCAGACCAATTAGAGGTAAACATGTGGGAGCTTCCTATTTGGGAAAACTGACAAATGTAATATATAAAGATAAAGATAAATATAAATATAAAGAAAAAAATAAAGATAAAAATAAGCATAAGGATAAAAGACAAAGATGAAGATCATGTATAGTTTTATATCCCTATATAAAAGAAGAAATGATCAAAAACCAACACACATGAACCTAGATCCAGTAGACAATATATAGTGTCCATCATTTTCCTCCAATTAGAACCTATCACATAAAAAAAGAGAAGAAAAGAAGAAATGATCAAAAGCGGATTAGATTGCTGTCAGAAAAAACAAATAAATAAAAGAACAGAAGAAAGGATGAAAAACAAAGATGAGTTGATAATTTTGTAAAGGAGAAGACTTAATTTCAAAATATGAAATAAAGAAAGAAAGAACCAACACACGCAAACCTAGATCCAGTAGACAACAATATCCATCATTTTTCTCCAATTTGAACTTGTCACAAACATAAAAATAATCGAAGAAGAGAAGAAATGATTAAAAACAGATTAGATTGCTGTCACAAAAAATAAATAAATCAAAGAACAAAAGAAATGGTGAAAATCAAAGATGAGTTGATAATTTTGTAATGAAGAAGACTTAATTTCGAAATATGAAAGAAAGAAAGTAGAACGAAAACACGCGAACACAGATCCAATAGACAATAGTATCCAACATTTTCCTCCAATTAGAATCTGTCAAAAAAAAAAGAGAAGAAGGGATAAAAAACGGATTGCATTGTTGTCACAAGAAAAAAAAAAATCAAAGACGAAGAAAGGATGAAAATCAAAGATGAGTTGATAATTTTGTAATGGAGAAGACTTACTTTTGAAATTGTTATGGTAATTTTGCATATGAATTAATTGTAGATTTAATTTCTAATTTAATGAGCAATTAGTGCACTTCAATATTGACAGTTATAGAATTGTTTTATCATTTTATTTTTGAATTGATTTTATCTATAATATTCATATATAATATTCATAGTAGCACATATGGTTATTTAAGGTGAACTAATAGGAGTACGACAAATAAGCAAAGTTATGTTGACATGGAAGAAATTTTGCAATATTATTAGATTAGATTATATATTAGATTAGATTAAATTAGACAGATAGGATGTCTTGTTCTCGCGCACTTCAGAAAAGGAAACACTTCATCTTCGGTTTTTTTTCACCCCCTCCTTCTCTCTCACACCCCCATTTTACCAAAAATCCCAGAAATACCCTCTGTTTTTAAAAAAAAAATAAAAAATTTGACTTTTTAAGATTTGGGATTCCCGGATTTACCTCATACGTAGGTAAATTCGGTTCACAAATTGTGAACCGGATTTACTTCAGTGGGGGGTTTGTTGGATTTCCGGATTTACCTCATAGGTAGGTAAATCCAGTTCACAATTTATGAATCGTATTTACCAACGTATGAGGTAAATCCGGGAAACTAGTGGGGGGTTTTTGGATTTTCGGATTTACCAAAAATTCAGGTAAATTCGGTTCATAAATTGTGAACCAGATTTACCCATCTATGAGGTAAATCCGGAAACCCAACAAAGCCCCCACCAAAAAACGTAGGTATTTTCGATTTTTTTTTTGTAAAATTAGAGGTATTTTTGTCCAAAATGGTACTTATGGGGGTGCCAGAGATAAGGAGGGGTGAAAAAAAAAAACCTTCATCTTCAACCTCTCACTCTCACTCTCACTTTTGTTGTTCTCTCCTTGCAAATGTTCACTTTTCTGCAACTTTTG
The DNA here is from genome assembly GCA_020916435.1 of Oxytropis ochrocephala. Classification (NCBI taxonomy): domain Eukaryota; kingdom Viridiplantae; phylum Streptophyta; class Magnoliopsida; order Fabales; family Fabaceae; genus Oxytropis; species Oxytropis ochrocephala. The sequence continues at coordinate 96,485,134 of CM037089.1, forward strand.
ATGTGCATCTTCTACCCCTGCTAAATCGTTCCAATGTTGTACACGAATCTTTTCCTGTTGTGTCACTGTTCTTTGCTAATAGTCTTAAAACTATTTTTTGGTAGCAATTCCTCTATATAATGCTTAGGAATAGGCATCGATTTCAAAAGGTCTACACCGTAACAGACACAAACGAGAGGAAGAGAATTCTTTTTCTCTGTTTCTAAATCAAATTGATACATTAACAGGATGGGTGTTTCAAATCAAGCAAACAAACAACTTATGAAGAATGCTTGATTTAATTAATCCCTAATCAAATTGCTATTTCCATCCCTAATAAAAGTTAAAGCAAATTGCCTTTTTCATGATTGTGAGTCATTCTTCATTATGGTTGTATGAAAATCATAGCATTAGGCAACAACCCGTGGATAGAGAAGGAGTAAGGATAGAGGTTTTAGAGGGTTTGAATAATTGAGATGATGTCATATGTGTCAATCAACTCCGTGTGGATATTATATCTTTTCGTTTATTGTGCAGTCTCCAACGTACTGATGGTAAACTAAAAGAAGATGGACTAGTAAGTATTGAAGAACAAGTGACTATCATATGCATATCAAACAAAGGTTATTGTAACCGTCTATGCTGTCACTATTCTATCTTGTCTCTATCTTACTTTCTATCTTGTGTTGTCTCTATCCTATCCTGACCACCAAATTGGCCCTAAAATCCTATCAGCAAAATTCACGTGATTTTTCCATGACACAAGTCCATTAAAATCCAAACTACACAATCCTTTCAATTCTTATAAAATCACTACATTCACAAGAATTTTTTAAGCCAAAATTGTCTTTTAAAATCCCAATCCCAATCCAATGCACCCCTAGCTTAATAGGATGCATCTCTAAATGATTCCTTTTACATTGCTCTACTTGTGTGAGAGTTGGAATGTGTTGACAAGTTTATTCTTTATATGGTAGTAGTCAGGTTATAAAATTGACATTCTGTTTGTTTCAATTCTGATCCTTTCCAAAATATGTACCTTTAAAGGCATCCATGTATTTTGTATTCTGCATGCTCTGTATTCTGTTTTGAGGTTGTTGATTACGTTATCTTTTATTTACGTAAATAATATATTAGTATCAGGATATTAGGTGAATTGGGCAAATTTGATATTACGTAAATAACTCTAATTGATGTCATAAAGCGGCAGCTGCAAAATACAAGATTAAACTCCAGATGTAAATGGCACAGCAGTGGTTTTCAACCATGAAGGACCGGCGAGGAGTCCATTGACAGTGAATTTTGATGCCTCAGCTGTACTTTTTATCACATGATAACCTGGCCATTTCACTCTGTGGGATGTAGATGAACCAGGCCCATGATTCTGATACTCTCCATAATATAGTGTGTTCTGAGCAAAATCAGTATCACCCCATGGAGACCAACCCAATGGACTCACCAAGGTGTCCATAAAAGTTTTCATGAACACAACTCTTGAGTATTGTTGCCAAGGTCGGCCCAAGAAGGTGTTGAATTTGTGAACAACGGGTCTAAGGTCCGGCGCGGCCCTAATTTGACAGTTATGGAATGAAATTCCAGTGTTTTGGAATGGGTTGCCTCGACCTTGGGCTGTGATCATGTTGGCTTGACCATCTAAAGGCTTTCTTGCAAATATGTTACAATTCTGAAAAACCACAGCAGCATTGCCAAAGATGAAGTCCACAGTGCCATAAATGAAGCATTGTCTATAAAACTGACGTTGTGCGTGAGCCATTAGGGTGTCTTGGTAACCTGAAATGGCACACCGGTAAAAGACAGAGAGGTCTGAGGCTGATCGGAGCGCCACTGCTTGACCCTTGTGTGGACCAGCTGTGTTTTGGAAGGTAATGTCACGTGCAATGAAGTGAATCCCGTCTATACCTGAATTCGAATAATTGAAAACAACAAGTTAGGGGAAACTAAGCAAATTGAATATATATGACTTACCAGCTGTGTAGTGTCCGGTATTCGTGTCTGTACTTCTCATTTTCTATGAAATAGAAACTAAGCAAATTAAATATATATGACTTACCAGCTGTTGCAGAACTATAAGTAGTGAAACCTCCTTGAACACTTCTACCACTTGTTATTATAGTATTTCTCATTCCATCACCAACCATCATTATGTTATCATTGTGCACAGCAACCACAATATTCTCTCTATAAACCCCTTTCTTCACATATATTACAAACCTCTTCTTATCTTTTCTCTTTGCAGCTGCATTCAGAGCATCTTGAACAGTTTTAAAGTTTCCAGAACCATCTTTTGCCACCACAGAATTCGCCTTTATTGAAGAACCCTTTAATATCCTCCTCTCAGAAAACCAACTTGGAAACTCATCTTCTGTACTTTCTTCAGCTTTGAAATATTTCAGAAAATCCATATTGATGGCTAAGCTATTCCTTATCATCTCAGTGACATTACTTGTTGGAACAATGAAATTTTGATGAGCATTGAGTTCCACAGCACCAGTTTTGCAGGTTTCGATATTTGTGAGAGCAGTGGTGAGCCATGTTTGTGCATCAACTGGTGAACACTTTTTATTTTCATTGTTAAGGCTTTCAAGTGTACGGTTGAGATGAAATATAGTGTTTTCATAAAGTTTCAAACAATCACCATGCACAGTTTTATGCTCGACAGCACTTTGTTGAAAACTATGTGCTTCTTTTTGCATGATAAGAGCTTGTTTTATAGCCATTTGAATAAGAATTCCTCTGAATTAATTCAGTTCTGTGTTTGATTGTGAAATTGTCGAGTTGACTTGTGTAGTGTTTGCATGGCTCAGGATGTGGTGTTAGATTGCACCACCAATCAATGTTGTTTTTGGAGGAAGGTTCTTTTCTTGATGAGGCTATTGAGAAAACTGAAGATAATAATAAGAGTAGTGTGAAGAATGTGTTGCAAAGATTTGCCATATTTGGTGATAAATATGAATAAGAATAAAAAGAGTGTTGAGAAACAATAAGGGTTTGTTGATTTGAATGTATATAATCAATCTATGTATGATGAATGTTTTTGTTAACTTGTTTTGAGTTATGACTTTGAGGAGCTATATATATATATATAGGCATATTTGTTAGGTGGAGTGAAGTGGTCATAAACGTGTGGAATGAATTGAAAAATTGATGATGAAGAATGACATAGATACAAACTGTGAATGTTGCAATTGCAAGAAAGGATTAATTAATCAGAAATTAAATCTAATCTAGGAGAATAAGTAGTATTACTGTAATTGCAAGAAAAACAAGTGTCTTATGTTGTGGCTTCATTGTGCAACATCAGCAGCTTACTTATTAATGTTTTGGTGACGGCTTTGACTATAGAATCATACAATTAAACTATGTTTTTAATGGAACTGAAAACATATTTTGATGAAAATGACGTGTTAGCTTAATTTGTGTGCTTGTTTCATATACATGCACAGTGCTGCAAAGTAAAATAGTATATATTATCCATCATTGAGCAAACTTCACAAAAAGGATAGCGGCTAAAAGAGCTTCTTTGAACGCGGTAACCATTTTCAGATTCACCTATGCGTTTTGTTCAAGCATACCTCTAATTCTATGTAACCCATGTGCTTTTAGATTACAGATTAAGCAAATCAAGGAGTGACATAGATTTTAATAAAACTTTATATCGATGATGTTATTAATCTTTTTTTGGGGCTCTTTGGGCAAAGGGACTTGTTCCGAACAAACTCATTGAAATTGCTAGGCTTGAGCCCCAGTATGTACTCATGTCATGGGCCAAACTTTTAGCGCTGACTGACCTTTCACGGCTGTAAAGCGCAGTAAGGTATGAAAGTCTGTTTAAAAGCCTATTTCACAATACGTTTTAACAAAAAACCTACAATTTTTAAGTGATGTATGTTTTTTTGTAAATAGACTAAGAAGCTAATAGATAAGGGAGATTAAGTTCGATTTTATATGACATCCAACTGATGAATCCCCATCACATGATGTTTTTCAGTGTTAAAAAGGGATTTTACTGTGAAGTTTTGATGAATTAATGTGAAGTGTTAGGAGAATTTGGCAAATTGTGCTATTAGAGGTTTATGTATTATGCAGTGGTTATGCTTGGGATTCTTGTGTGTTTTTGTGCCCAGGAATTACAAGGTCTTGAAGAACAAGTGGTACAAGAAAGGGAAAGAAGGAAGCTGGCGCGGGACATGGCGCGACGCTACCGGACGCCGCGCCACAAGTCGTGAAATTCGTGAAGCCGGCGCGCGACGAGGCGCGGCCATACTGGGACTGCGCGCCACAAGTCGTGGAAGCGGTAGGCGGCGCGCGAACTCGCGCGGAATCGGCGCGCCGCGCGGCTACGCGAGAAAACAATTAAAAACGCGATTTTACGTTGGAGCGAGGACTTTTTGACGTTTTTGGAACCCTAGCACGCGAAGAGAGCTCATTCCACCGGACGGCAAGCGAGGAATCAAGACTTGGGAACAAGGATTGAGGATTCTCATGCATTCATCTTCATCATTAACTTGTAATCCTTCCTTTTTCTCTCTTTTTAGCATGTGTAACTAAACCCCAATGTTAGGGGTGGATAAATTTTGATGTAGTGCTATTGTTGCTGATTTAAGTCGATGCTATTCATGTACTTTCCTCATTTGTGAATTGATTTTCTGGGCTTAAACATTTCTATGGTTGGAAAATTGTAGAATTCATCTTTATTCAATGATCAAATGGGAATTTTATCGTTTGAATGTTTGAATGTCAATTCCTTCAATTGGTAGCTTAGGAATAATCTATGAATTGATGTATGTTGCGAATCCTTGTGGTTATTGCTTGTTGTTAGTAGACGTGCTTAAGGAATTAGGGCTTTTATTAATTAACAAAGGATTATTCACTTAAGGGATTAGGGCTTGGTTAGGATTGTGGATTCAATAGCAAATGAGAGAGAGATTATCTTTTGGAAATAAATCGGTGACAATAGCATGAAATTGAAAGGCATTCATCCCTAGCATCTTCTCATTATATTCCTCTCAAGCGTGTTCGGTTTCGTAATAGTTAATTGTCTTACCTTCGAGCTTCATAGCTCAACCATATCTATCAAACTCTATTTAAATTTGGTTCACATTTAGTCGTTGTTAGCGTAAGTAGTAATTGAATTCGATCCTCGAGGACGATATCCTGGTTCTTACCGATTTTATTACTTGAACGATTTGGTACACTTGCCAATATCTTAACAAGTTTTTGCGCCGCTGTGAGGATCGGAATTAATTTATCGATTATTTCAAAGGCAATCGCTAATTTGAACCCGTATATACTTTAATTTGTTTTTAGTTTTGTTGTTTTTTTTACTTTATGCATATATTTTTTTATCCTTTTACCACTTTTACTCCTCGATCTATGAAAGCCGTGAATACTTTGTAAGTCATGGAGTCCACACTACTTCCACTTCGTTGTTGTTGTTGTGGAGGACCACATTTAAATGGCAATTGTGAGACATACTCCTATTGTGATCTTTGTGGGAAAGATCTTGTGTATTGCTCTCTGTGAACTGAGAATGGGTACTCCTTGACGAGCCTTTACCTTGGTTGGGCCAACCTAAAATTCTTGAGGAGCCAGAGTGGATAGTTATTGACAAATCATATCCCCGGTTAGCGGATGATCAGTTTAGCGGATGAACAACCACTTATTCAAGATTCGAACAAGAAGAAAAGGGCTCAATAATAGAAGAATCATGTGAGAAAAGGAAATATAAGGAAGAAAAAATAATTGAACGGAGGATCCTCTTGTTTGGAAGGAAGCTAAAAACTCTCAATCTTGGGAAGGTATGGAAATCCAACCGTAAATCACCCAACAAATCATTCTCCCTTCTCATCTTTTGAGAAGCAAGGAAGATGGGAGTGAAGAGCTTGATCGATATTTAGACTCCTTCTATGCCTTGTTTATCATCCTTCACCTTGAGAGGATATGGAAGCATATGAAATTGTACCTCAAGTTCATGAATTTCCTACCTCATAAACGGAAGAAGAAGGATGATGTGTTCTTCGTGTCATATATTCCACCTTGACAGAGGGGAATTGCAACGTCAAGCTAGTGACGTTAAGCGCTTATTGGGAGGCAACCCAATTTTCTCTATCCTGTCTTTTAATTTTACCTTATTTGATTTTATTTTATTTTCTCGCATTATTTTTATCTCGATTAGTACTTTAGGGTGCATCTAGGACACATTTACACACTTGGAGGAAGAATGGATGTGCTAGCAAATGACCAGAACGCATGACAAAGAAACCAAGAGCGGTTTGGCGGACTCGAGAATAGAATGGCAATGAGCACAAGTTTGGGATGAGAGCCCTATACTGAGCAATGTGCACGATGCAGTGTGGAGGCGAGTTGGATCCGGATGTTGACATCTTTCACCACCTCCGCCGGACTCTGGGCGCTTGAGTAGTCTACTCACCGCTATGGTTATTTTCTCCTTCCTTATCTTGCATGATGTGATTGTGTACTTTGATGTTTTCTCTTAGGTTAGTTGTCGTTTTAATTTTATTTTTGTTTTTGCCTTAGTCTTTGTACATAGGTCTTCCCCTAAATCAATCGGTGAGGACAACTGCTGTGTTTTAAGTGGGGAGGACCTATCGTCGATTTCATGAATAAAATGCAATCATATGGTGAATTTCTGTTTAAAATTTTTTGAAATTAGTTGAGCAAACTTAGTGATGATGTGGTGAGAATTGAGCGAATAGTATCCCCGTGGTGAAGGAACTTATGCAATCTTGCTTCCACACTCAAAACATTAACTTAGGTGGAACTTAGTGATCCTAGAAATGATTGTAGCTAAGCTAGCCGCTTTGGTGGACCATGGGAGTGCCAAATTTTTACTAAAAAGTAAGGGTAATTTGTAGAAGCTAAGTTGGGGTGCATCGGTTGTACTAAGGCCGGGTATGCAGATTGTAGGATGGTCGGTGCGTGTGGGTGTCGGTGTGCGTGAGTGCGAAGATCGCAGCGGCGTCTACCCGTAACGCGCAGCGCATGTCGTGGTGTCGGTGTGTGTGAGTGCAACACCGCAGCGGCGTCTACCGTGTGTTGTAGTGTATGTCGTGGTGTGTGTGCGTGAGTGCAACAACTGCAGCAGCTTCTACTCGTAACGCCGTAGTGTGTATGCCGTGTGTGTTTAAGTGTGTTTGTGAATAAGTGGAAAAATCCACATACCGTGTAATTGTTGCAATTTCCCAAGTAATCACGAGTAAATCTAAATTTTGGATGTAATGAGGGGTTGCGACCAAAAACTCTACGTTGTGTGGTTTGTGTTGTGTGTGTATTGAAGTAGTTGTGCATTGGTCCAATCTGTAATGCCGAATTAAGACCCTTTGTCGCTTGCTTTGAAGCCCTCAATCTTATGTGGAAACGTTAGTCTACCCTTTGTTTTGAAACATCTTTGGCGGTCTCGGAAGAAAGCCCTCTAGTCTTAGTTAGATGCATTTTGAAACTAGCTTTGTTCCAATTCAGTTAAATGTCACACACGCACTATCGAGCAAGTATGTGCTAGTGAAAGTACCATATGTGGGATTGCATTTGAGTCGCCACCAAAGTTGACGCCAACTTGTTTCGTGAAATTGGTGTTAATTAGTGGATTCATACTTGATTGCATGTTATCCGGTATTTGAATCCCCATCACATGATGTTTTTCAGTGTTAAAAAGGGATTTTACTGTGAAGTTTTGATGAATTAATGTGAAGTGTTAGGAGAATTTGGCAAATTGTGCTATTAGAGGTTTATGTATTATGCAAAGTGGTTATGCTTGGGATTCTTGTGTGTTTTGTGTGCCCAGGAATTACAAGGTCTTGAAGAAACAAGTGGTACAAGAAAGGAAAGAATGAAGTTCGCGCGCGGGACATGGCGCGCGACGCTACTGGACGGGCGCGCCACAAGTCAGAAATTGTGAAGCCGGGCGCGGGGCGAGGCGCGCGATCATACTGGACGCAGCGCGCCACAAGTCGTGGAAGCGGTAGTGGGCGCGAACTCGCGGCGCGAATCGCGCGCGCCGCGGCGGCTACGCGAGAAAACAATTAAAAACGCGATTTTACGTTGGAGCAGGGACTTTTTGACGTTTTTGGAACCCTAGCACGCGAAGAGAGCTCATTCCACCGGACGGCAAGCGAGGAATCAAGACTTGGGAACAAGGATTGAGGATTCTCATGCATTCATCTTCATCATTAACTTGTAATCCTTCCTTTTTCTCTCTTTTTAGCATGTGTAACTAAACCCCAATGTTAGGGGTGGATAAATTTTGATGTAGTGCTATTGTTGCTGATTTAAGTCGATGCTATTCATGTACTTTCCTCATTTGTGAATTGATTTTCTGGGCTTAAACATTTCTATGGTTGGAAAATTGTAGAATTCATCTTTATTCAATGATCAAATGGGAATTTTATCGTTTGAATGTTTGAATGTCAATTCCTTCAATTGGTAGCTTAGGAATAATCTATGAATTGATGTATGTTGCGAATCCTTGTGGTTATTGCTTGTTGTTAGTAGACGTGCTTAAGGAATTAGGGCTTTTATTAATTAACAAAGGATTATTCACCTAAGGGATTAGGGCTTGGTTAGGATTGTGGATTCAATAGCAAATGAGAGAGAGATTATCTTTTGGAAATAAATCGGTGACAATAGCATGAAATTGAAAGGCATTCATCCCTAGCATCTTCTCATTATATTCCTCTCAAGCGTGTTCAGTTTCTCGTAATAGTTAATTGTCTTACCTTCGAGCTTCATAGCTCAACCATATCTATCAAACTCTATTTAAATTTGGTTCACATTTAGTCGTTGTTAGCGTAAGTAGTAATTGAATTCGATCCCTGAGGACGATATCCGGTTCTTACCGATTTTATTACTTGAACGATTTGGTACACTTGCCAATATCTTAACACCAACTTAAATTCTATTTTACAATAATAACTTTTTTTACACAAAATAATAACTTTAAATATATCAAAAATTGATATAGGTCCATATGTTTAAGTACAAAATTTAATATAATAATAATAATAATAATAATAGTAAAAAGATTATTTACTTTTACTTAAATAAGCCGGCCTGATAGGCCTAAAAAGCTTTTTCATTGGCATGTAGCCTGACCTTTTTAGCTAAATAGGTTTTTAAAAAAGTCTTAGCCTTATCTGTTTTAAAAAAAATCCTGGCCTGATGTAGGCTGGGCCGTGGGCCCCTATCGATCGGCCTGGCCTATTCTCACCCCTAATGCTGAGATGGAAGTCCCAAATCTGCGATGACATGGCCGAGGTCCAAGTTAGTATCAGCTCCGATGTGAAGTGCGGGGAGGCAGCCATCTGCAAGCACTCTGACGCCCAAGTCAGTCTATAATAAATATGGGGCATATGAGAGGAGTGGAGAAAGCATACCCTATTTTAGAGTGTGGAGTGGTATATTATATATATATAGCGAACATATCAAGTGAGAACTAGTTCTCACCGTAATAAATGAGAACCGTTAACTATAACCGTCAGATTAAAATTAACGGTTCAGATTACGTCATTAATTACAAGATCTTGTAATTAATGACGTAATCTGAACCGTTAATTTTAATCAGACGGTTATAAATAAGAGTTCCCATTTATTACGGTGAGAACTAGTTCTCACTTGATATGCTCCTATATATATATATATAGTGGTTCAATCGAGCTTGCTTGCAATTGGGCTCCTAGGCCTATTATCTCTAGCTAAAGGTGGATCCGGAACAGGATTAATGGTGACTTAAACTCGGGACCTCTCGAATACAAATCTTGTTATTCTCTACTAGGCCAACCCGATGACCCCTTGGGGTTAATGATGTTTTTTTTACCAAACGAGTTCATGATGTTTTTAATCTAGACGACTGAAGCATCATCAAGCAAGAGCAAATTCAAATCACTAGCAGTACGCCGAGACAACATTCGAGTTCCAACCTATTTTTGCGTATGGATGTATTGAGTTTTCATATCATCGTGCATGCAGATAATATTATGGATAACCTTTGTTGCACTCCAAGTCTTGTCTTCTAATACCATATTATTTCTCCAATGCCAAAGCCACCAAATGATATGCATCGTCAAGGTATAAAAATCCGAAGTGATGTACACCCTCCAGACTCGTTATTAAGCAACAAATAACTTTTTAATATTATATTTATATATGGGGTGGTTTTGTGGTGGCTAGTTGCGGCCCGCAGCGGCGGTCTGACGGTCGGCGACAACAACCACGACGACGCTCTTGCGGCCGGCAGCCACAGCGGCGCTACGGTGACCTACAACGGCTAGCGACAGCGACCGCAACGATGCTCAGGCAATTAATGGTGGTGGTTGGCATATATATATATATATTAGTTTCTGAATTTATTTAAAAAAATTATTTTTTAAAAAACTAAAATGTATTTTTAGATTTTTTTATTGGTAAAAAAAGTATTATTTTTTATAATTGTCCAATGGATTTTGATTTTGTAGTTATTGTAGTCCAATGAATTTAAAAAATATAATGGATGAATCACATCCATCCACAAAATCAAGCGGATGGATTCAATCCAATCCGTTAAATTTGTTTTTGTAAAGGACAAATTGGATGAATTTTGTTATGGACGACTAGATATTCGGTGGACAAATTGACCATTTTGACACTCTTATATAACATTCATTCATGATTGTTGCCCTCAATTTTTTTCTTCATGATTTTGAACCTCTCATTTTTCCAAGTTCTGAAATGCTTCCCCCTCTCAAAATTGGTTAAACCTAAGCCGGCATAGTCCTTAATTGATGTGACATGTCATGCTAGATTGCCACATGAGCTTTTAAATTAAAAAAATATTACTTTTCTTACGTAAACATAGAAAATCCCAAAACTTCATCTCCTTCATCAAACTTCATATTGCATGCCACGCTGTAGAGATTCTCTTCACCCATTTCCTCTTCATTTCCATTCCCCAAACTCCTTATTTCTGCATTTTCCACAAATACCCCGCAACATGGCTAGAGGTGCCTCTCAGTCTCAGTCAGAGATTTCCAGCCACGAGGCTAGTAGAAGTCGTATCTTCCTATGGGCTCTGCTACTGCTACTTCTGGCATGCGTCATCTTCGTCTCGGAGGCGGAAAACTCTTTCGTTAAAAATCTGGTGCCGGTGTCTCGCAATCTCGTTGAAGGTCAGTTCATCAATCTACTTCAATTTGGTGGCATTCCATGTTCTCAGAATTGCCTCCTTGCCTAGTATTTCGAGCTTGTGTTGATAAATCTTATTTATAAGAGTTATTTATACCTTCATGGCTTAAATCTTTGTTCGTTCAAGATTATTTGATTTAATTAATTAATTATAATTAATAGTTTGAGGTTAGTTAAGGAAAAATTATGGTTTAATCTCAATGGGCACTTTGGTGGTATATTTTAGTGATTTAATGTGTGTTTCAGTGTGTTGTAGCTTTCAGGTGTTATAACATCAGTTCGTTCCTATGCTAGATGAGAGAGAAAATACTGGAGATTATTTCCTGCGCTAAAAGAAGCGCGCTAGCTGATGTCAAGGCACGTCTGTGTTGGGACCACCAATATTCATTTTTTTTATTAAAGACACATGTTCTTTTGGGCACACTAGAGGACAAGGAATTACACTTTTAGGATTTTTCTTGGGTCCCACAACCCTAGGGCTATTTAAGGAAGCTGTATTTCTTCTTTATGGAGGCTGGTCTGAAGAGAAAAATGTTAGACATAACTTTCTTGAGGCCATTTTCGTTTTCCAGCCACCATAGTCACTAAAAAGGAAATTTTGCACAACAGTCTTGGCAGCAGTGCTGCAGCAATACTCAATCAGTCATTCTTGGAGTTTTACTTCTCAAAGGAAGTTGTTTTTACTTCTCATGCTGGCACATTTGGAGCATTAGAAAATATATTCTCTTTTTGCATTTCATCCCTTTTGTAATTCCAGTGCTATGGCATTAGATTCAACATCTATGCTTTCCTTTATGTATTTGTTGCTCACTATGAGCTAAACACTTTGTAGTTGGAATGCTATTAGCTATGAAATGGATTATTAATGGTTTTAATTATGTTTATGGTTTAGTATCTTTAATCCTTGTGTGTTCATTTTTCCAAACTTGTTTTAGGAATGACCAACTAAAATAAGTATATGTTTATAAATATTGAAAGAGTTTGTAAGCTTCCTTCAAGGATTAATATGGATAGTAATTATTAAAGACACTTTAGTAATTCTTGTTTAAACCTAGACAGAGGAGAAAAAAATTCATAGGGTGAACATTGGCTGCATAATAGCCAAGTGTAAATTTAATTAAAGCTTAGACATAAGTGCTTTTAATGAAGTCCTGCAGAAAAGTGACTGAAAATCATGTACTGGATGCTACAACACCTAGATGCTACAACATCTTGTTGAACATTAAACCATTATTAAGAAGTTGCATAGTGAAAGACATTCTAACTTGTTCTCATTCTGAATTTCCAAAAACCATTTACTTTTATTACTGTTGATGATTAAATTGGGTTCCAAAACATGTTTTATTTTATTTTTCATCATTTATTTGTTAGCCAAATTAAACATTGATTAAGCTACAATGCTCGTGGGAACAATGTCTATTTATCACAATTACAACTTGTTGAACTGTGTATACTTGCACATTATTTTACACAAGTTTTTTGGCGCGGTTGCCGGGGATTGATTAGTTTAATTGTATGTTTACAAGTGTTTTTTTCCCGGTGGATCTTATCCGCCGGTATAGTTCCGGTAGAAATATGCATTTTCCGGCGGATTTAATCCGTCCGTAAGTTTCCGGAGGAATATTAGGACATTCCGACATTTTTTTTTTGCCGGTACGTTTCCGACGGATTATTCTATCGAAAAAGAATTTAAAAAATAAAAAAAACAAATCCGCCGGTAATGCTCCTTTGCAGTGGATCCTAGTAGCGCCGGTAACGTGCTTTTCAGGCAGATCCAAAACCGCCGGTACTAATGGGCGAGATATTTGAATTTCGAAACCCGTCAGTAATGTATTTCCGGCGGATCCAAAACCGTCGAAAACGTCAAGCCTTTGGAAGCATTTAATTTCCGCCGGTAACGCGCCGTTGCAGCGGATTTTAAATGTGAGTGGGAAATTCGAATTTCGAAATTCTGCCGGTAAAGTGGCTTTGCGACAGATTTCAAATTGGAACAGAAATTTCAAAATTTGAAATATCTGCCAGAAAAGCAGTTTTGTGGCGGATTTAAATGCACTCTGAAAGTATAAATTTGACCTTCCATTCCCTTATCCCTTACATTTCTCATTTCTCTCATCTTCTCCCATTCCATACTCTCGTTTCGCTCATCTTCACTTACACTCTCATTTCTTTAGTTTCTCTACTCTTCTCTTGTTCTCGCAAATTTTTAATGATATGTTTCTAAGTAAATATTAGTTATATGTTTTATTTATGTTTTATTTCATAACATATATGAGTTATTTAACATTTCTGACTTTATTTGCTTAGGATTGAGTTAGAGTTTCAAGAGATTTTCGTTGGAGAGAGGTCGGAATTAGCATCAAGCTAGAGACTCCTCTTCACTTCAAGTTAGTTATCAAGTTATTTGTTATTAGATAATTTAGTGACACGTTAATAATATGTTAGTAGCATTCGTTAGTTAAAATTATTTAGTAAATTTGGTCAAAAAAATTATTTAGTAAATGGTGAGTTAGTAATATGTTTATAAGAAATAAATTTTATTTGGTATAATTTATGCTATAAGAAAAATATATTATATAAATTTATGCTATATAATTTTTTTATTAGATATATATAAATTTATGCTATCTGATCGTACCTTAGACCAATGAAGTGAAGATGTTGTTATTGGCTCCTTCGCTCGGTCGTTGATGAGGAACAGGGACCGGCCTTGAGAGAACCTCGGGTGGTACCTGCAAAGACACTCTAACGCTCTAGTCAGTGGTCGCTTGGGCAGGGTATCACAAGGTAGAGAACGTACCTGAAGCCACATGCGAGTGGCGTATTTATACTATTGGGATGGAGCACCTCGGCCGAAATATGCGCAACGGCCTGGAGCGAAGTTTGCGCCGCATAGCGCGGGCGCTGGCGCGTCTGGGCTGTCTTGAGTGGGAATGGGCACGATCCCTTCTCGCTGGCACCTCTTGGTGTTGTTAATACACCCCAGAACAGTTGCCCCCCAAGCCTAGGTCGCTTGAAGGCGGGCTGGTGGATCACTACCTTCCACTACTGAAACTTCAAAATCTAATGGGAAAGAGCATGTCAAGGCTATATCTTTGGGGAGTGAAAAGGATTTGGCAGGGACAACAACTGTAATAGGTGGTGGCAGAAAAGAAAAAGAAAGAGAAAAAGAAAAATGACTAAAGAGGAGGAGACTAGTATAGTTTGAAACAGTGGAAATAACTAAAGAGTGCAACATGTTGATGCAAAGCAAGATCCCAATGAAATTAAAGGATCCTGGCAGATTCACCATACCATATGTTCTATTGGTAAATCATATTCTGGTTATGCACTATGTGATTTGGGGAAAGCATCAATTTGATTCTCAAATCTATATTTACACAGCTTGGTAGTGGTACTACTAAGCCTACCACTATTACCCTTTAGTTAGCAGATGGCTCCATTGCCTATACTGAGGGGATAATAGAGGATGTTCTTATTAAAGTCGATAAATTTGTTTTTCCTATGAATTTTGTTATTCTTTATTTTAATGTAGATGAGGGGGTGGGTGTCTATCATTCAAGGGTGCCATTCCTAGCCACTGGGAAGACTCTAAATGATGTGCAGAAAGAAGAATTGAGTATGAGAGTCAATGATCAAGAGATTAAGTTGAATGTGATGAATACTCTCAAGTATCCTGGCGTCATTGCCGGGGATTGAAAGTGTTGATTTCCATGAATTTTCATTTGGGTTAGTTTTGTTAGTTGAGATTCTATCCATTTCTTGTTTTGTTTATAGGAGTAAAATTTCTATTTTATATTGTATTGTCTTTTCTATTCTTAGTATTACTAATTGTGCTTGTTGTTTTGTGAAAGAAAAAAAATCTAAGCCATGGAACATTGGTATTTTGACTCTATTCAAGCAAGGAATTCCCAACCACAAAATTTTATCTATAATTCTTGTGGAGGTGGATTTGAAAGGAACTGCCATGAATCAAATTGTATTTCTATGATAGTCCAAATTGAGAAGAATGGCATGGAAAGTTTCTTAGTGAAGCAAGAGTCATGCTCTCAAGCTCAAACAGGAGGTGTCCATGAGACCATCTCCAACTTCCAAGAACTTGTAGCTCAATCCCTTGAGGAAACCAAGGTGGATAGTGACAACTTTCAAGTTTCATGCATGCAACATAGAGGCTCATATTAAGACAATTATGGAGCATCTACAAGAAGGGAGTTGTATTGAAGAAGTGGTTGAGCTAGAAGAAAATATTTGCATTAGAGAAGTGGTTGAAGAAGAAAAAGAGGGTGTAGAGTTGGAAAATGAATGTGGCCATTTGAAAGTGGTGGATGAAAAAGAAAAAAAGAATGTAGTAGTAGTAAGTCAAGAAGAAATAGAAAAAGATAAAAATAGTAACAAAGAAGAGGACCCAAGGGTGAGGCATGAAGAGAGTTATGTGACATTTGAAACTCAACCCATGGTAATTCAAGAGAAGAGTCCTCCGCACAACAAGTTCCATTTTTCTCAAGAATGGAGGAATTCGTATCCCAAATTCTTAGTTATTGGGGCATGGAAACACTTGATCCTCTATGCCAAATACATGGGATTTCTGAACAAAAGAAGAAAGGGGGCGGATGAGATTTTCTTCTTGTCATATTATCCGCCATAACGTTTGTGTTAAACACCAAGTCTAGCTAAAGACTATAAATTAAGCACTTCTGGGAGGCAACCCAGGTTCTAACCTTGTTTTTTGTTTTTAGTTGTTCGTTTTAAATTTTAGGAGTTGAATTGAATTGGTGGAAGTGGTGGAAATGCTGGCTTGGTGCTAATTTGAAAACTGTAGAATTTATGTTCAGGTGCTACGATTGCAGCTGTTTTAGCACTGGCAATGAAAAAATACAAAAGAAAAGAAATGGTGTTGTTTCCTCACCCTTTATCCTAAATCTTTTCAGATTTTTTTTGTTTGTCTTTTCTCGTTTTGTTGCTGTCTATTTTGTTTTGTGTTATTTTGTCGGCAGGTTTGTTTTTGCTCTTTAAATTTATTCCTAGGTAGTGAGGACACTGCTAAAGGTTAAGTCTGGGGGGAGGTGATAAGTGCCAATGACACTTACTTTTTGATTTAAAATATTGGCACTTATTGAATCATTTAATATAAATTGAATATGTTTTACCCCAAAAAGAGTTTGATTTCACCAAATTTTAATTCAGCAACTATAGGTTTAGATTTAAGAGTTTGTGTTGCATTTTAATCCCTTTTTGTTGTGTTAAATAGATGAGAATCAAAGTGGAAGAATTGTGAAAAGAATCCAAAGAAAGTTGAGATAAGAATGAAGAGTAAATTTCATCATGAGAAAAGAAGACACTCCTTGTCCAGCAAGAATAGGTCTTGTCCAGCAAGACGAGGGACAGAAACTCATCAATTGCAGGACATCCTCTTTTGTCCAGCAAGCTAATCAGTGTCCAACAATACTAGCTTTCTTCAAGTGCAGGAAATCCTCCCTCGTCCAGCAAGCCCTATCGTGTCCAGCAAGCCGAGGTTTCTTCATGAGCAGGAAAGCTGAAATACAAAGGGCTTGTCCAGCAACGAAAGTGGTGTCCAGCACACCGTCTTACAGAGGCTACGAATCTATTCACTTTTCAGTTGGTATAAAAGGACTTTTTAGGTTCTTTTTCACATATTCTGAAATCTTAAAAGAGAAAAGGCATTGGGCACAAAGGAAATCAACAAAGGAGTGAAGATTCATCATAGGGAAGCTTGGAAAAGTGGTAACCATTGATTGTTCTTCATCTCTTCTTCTTGTATCTTTGTAAAGCTTCCATGGAAATGGATAGCTAACTCTTTTCTTTTTGGGATTGGATGTAATTGACTTCACTTTTATGTATATCTAAAGTTTCTAAATGAATCTATGATCAATATCTTGTTTGGTTTAATGATTTTGTCTTGAACTTCATGCTTTTGATAAATTGATCACTTATTGAATGATTATGGATGATGTAATTGGTTGGGAAACTTATTATAAAATCTGAACTAGATAGAATCATCTACAACAACAAACATCTAGGAATAGATTAAGTGTTGTAGTCTTGTTTTACCTAAGCTTAATGCTATTGACATATTAAATGGTAGAGGAATCTTCATTTATATCAATCAATAGATGTTTTAACTTTGATTAAGAAATTAACATAGTTGGATGATTGGTAAGATGAACCAAAATAAGAATTGATATAGATTCAGCTTTGAAATCTTGTGATGTCAAGAAATGAAGTTAATGAAATCCAATTCCAATGCTTTTAAGTATTTGAATCACAACACCTTTCAAATTTCTAGTTTATGTTCTTAAGCAAACAACAAAATTATCCTCTCTTTACACTTCACTTAGGCATAAGATTAGTTGAATGGCTTATAAATATTACCAAATCCCTATGGATACGACCCTGATACGATACACTGTATTAGGACGACTATAAGACGAATTCACGAAAAAGTCTTATCAAAATTTGGCGCCGTTGCCGGGGATTTGAGTTAATATTAAGAGCATCGCGACATATCTTATGCTCTTAGTGAATTTGTATATATAGTTTTATGTACATAGTCTTTGTTGTTATACTAACCTCTCTTGCTAGTCAACAATATTCCTCTTGTTAGATAGTTCTATTTCATATTATCCAAAGTAGGCCGAAACTATGAATCATGGTTACAACAGGTATTATTAAGATCAAGAATGGAAACAAAACCAATGGCAAAATTTTGGAGAACCTCCTTATCAACAATATAGTCAATACCCAATTGAAGCTGACAGAAGTTCAGCATTGGAGGACACTCTCATGCAATACATGCAATATTCATTTTCCAAGCAAACAGATGCAGAGGCTTCTTCAATCACCAAATTGGAGGAAACCCTCACACAGTTTATGCAGATATCCCTTTATACCCGGGAAAGTATTAATGCTGCAACTCAAAATATTACTTTTCAGGTTGGAGAAATAGCTAAAAAATTGGCTGATCAACAAAGCGGCATAAACACTCAAATCAATCATGAGGAACATGAGGATTCTATGAGCATCATATGTGATGAAGTGATTGGAAATGGCATAGATGGAGAGACCATTGTGGTGGAAACTAAAGGTAATGAAATGTTTCACCAAACACTGCCTCTGATAGCCAATAATGTTGTTGAGGAGGATGAGAAAGAAATAGAAGGCTTAGTGGAAAAAGAAGAGGAAAACAAACAAAAGAGGGAGAAGGAGGACAAGGACGAGATTGATAGAGTTGTAGATTTCATTTGTGCCTTGTTCACTAAAGTTCAACTAGAGGAAACATGGAAGCCCCATCATCTATATCTCAAATTCATGGAATTCCTCCCTAATAAATTGAAGAAGTTGGATGATGTGTTATCTGTGTCATTTTGGCCACCTTGACAAATGGTAAAGGCGTCAAGCTAGTGACGTAAAAGAAGCGCTTATTGGGAGGCAACCCAATTTTCTAAACTTTTGCTTTGCAATTTAAGTTTTGTGTTTTTAAGTTTTTCTAGTAGGAGTGTGTTTTGATTCGTGTTAGAATATAATATGGAAAACTGCATTTCAATTTTGATTTTGGTGTGTGGTATGAAAAACTGAATCTGTTCCTAAATTGAAGTGTGTTTTGGCACCTAAGGATGATGCATAATTTTCATAAATGCATTGTGTATGCCAAAGCAAAATGCAAAACAACAAGTGCATACCAAATGAATTTATGCAATTGTGCTTGATTGGGAAAATTTCTTATGTATAAAAACATGTTTCAATCATTTTTGAGGTATGATTTAATTACTGAGGTGTTGTCTTGAGGCAAACATTTTTTTAGAATAAAAAATGTACAAGTTCAGTTGAGACAATTTGGTTAAAAACTGAAAATCTGCAATAAGTTTGTTCAGCAACAAAAAAGCTTGTCTAGCAAATTTCAGCAAAATATCAGATCAGAATCTGCAACTGATATGTGCCCAGCAACCAAAATCCTGGTCCAGCAAGACTTGATGCAGTAACATGTATTTTTCAATTTCTGTGTATGTTTCTATCCTATGCTTCTTATAATGACTGAAATGTATAGAATGGATGTGGAAACAAATAAATACATGTCAAATTGATTTAAAATGTTTTGAAATTCATGTTCCTATCATATGTTTAATTGTCAAAATATTTCAAATGTGTACATTGAATGAACATGAATTTGTTTGAAAGGCTTACATTGTTTGAGAATTTCAGCAATAGTTGCATGGCTCAGGGACGAGCCAATTTTCCAAGGAGGGAAGGCAGTTGTTGTGTTGCATCTGAATAACCAAAAGCAAGTTGAAGAGCGGGCTAGAGATGATTTTGGGGAGCAGTTTCTTAACATGAATCAAGAACCTCCAGCTAGAGTTTGCTTTATATGCTTTCATAGTTGTTTCAGTTTATGTCATTCCATTCCAGTGCATGTTTATTTTGGTGTTTATGGTCATGTTTGAACATCGCATGCATGTTTTGTTATGTTTGCACAATGGTTGTTGGATTTCAGTTTGGTGTAAGACTTTATGTTAGTACCTTTGAATTTTTCCAAAACCATTTGAACTCAAAGGAATTTTCTAAAATGTTTTGGTTTTGAGAAATCAAGTTCATTGGAAAAATCAAAAGAAAATGCTTCTGAAAACCTTAAATTCATAGCAAGATTTTGTGAGTGCACTCATTGGCAGTCCAATCTGATACTTTGAGTTATCAAAAAGTGCATTTTAGCCAGAAATGACATGAATTTGTTTGAAATCAGGACATACACATTTTGTGTGAATGAGTGAAACACAAGCACAATTTATAAATCTTCATTGTTTCATAGAAATTGATTTTGTTTGAGTCTCATGTTATTGCACAGGTCAATGATACATGGAAAGGATCAGGGCAGTTCATTTCTTTAAACCCACTAAACCAAAAAGCCAACCAAATGATATTGATATCCTCTGCTTACCCAACTTTGAGCCTTAAAAGAAAAATTTCTTTCTTGAAACAGAACCATCAAACCTGTGAATTGAAAAAGAAATCTCCTTACCCTATGCTTTAGGATAAGAGAGCAACTATTAGGTAATAGTTTATGTTAAGTTGGGGAGAAAGTTTAGTGTGACATAAAAGGGTTTTAGGGCATTATTGATCTTAAAAAAAATGCTTTAGTTCAAAAGAAGGTAGATCCTTCTATGTGAAAAAAAAAGGATAAAAGAAACATAAATATAAAAAGAGATATATTATGTTATTTATAGTGCATTTGTATAATATTTGAGTGATTGCAATTAGTATGTAAATAGTAAATAGTAATAGAGTTCTTGGTTGCTCTTTTAATCCTAAAGTATATATATTTTTTCCAGAAAAACCAAGACTGCTTGTAGCCCAGCCTCATTACAACCCTAAAAAGACCCTAGTGATCCATGATTGAATTGACTGATGCATTGACTTGTGAGATAGGTAACAAAATTGATTGAAATGATTCAGTGCAAGATGTGAGAGCATTCCTACCTGGTTAGTTGAGAGAACCATACACTATCTGGTGAGAAATGTGTTGTTCCTGATTGAAAAACAATTGATTGTATAACAGGTTAACTTACATGATGATGCATCAAATGTATTTTGATTGATTCTGTTAGTTGTGGGCATCATAACTCTTCACTGAATTTATTGTTTTCACTTGCAAAGGTTGTGGATGAGATTTTCTTTCTTGAATGAGCTTGATTGATTGAAAACCATCATCATTGTTGAAAAATCTTTTGGTTGCAATGATACAAGTGTTGGAAATACTTTTGGATTAGGACTTTTGTTTGAGGACAAACAAAGTTCTAAGTTGGGGAGAATTTGATAAGTGCCAATGACACTTACTTTTTGATTTAAAATATTGGCACTTATTGAATCATTTGATATAAATTGAATATGTTTTACCCCAAAAAGAGTTTGATTTCACCAAATTTTAATTTAGCAACTATAGGTTTAGATTTAAGAGTTTGTGTTGCATTTTAATCCCTTTTTGTTGTGTTAAATAGATGAGAATTAAAGTGGAAGAATTGTGAAAAGAATCCAAAGAAAGTTGAGATAAGAATGAAGAGTAAATTTCATCATGAGAAAAGAAGACACTCCTTGTCCAGCAAGAATAGGTCTTGTCCAGCAAGACGAGGGACAGAAACTCATCAATTGCAGGACATCCTCCTTTGTCCAGCAAGCTAATCAGTGTCCAACAATACTAGCTTTCTTCAAGTGCAGGAAATCCTCCCTCGTCCAGCAAGCCCTATCGTGTCCAACAAGCCGAGGTTTCTTCATGAGCAGGAAAAGTTTGAAATACAAAGTGGTCCGTCTCCAAAGAACGAAAGTGGTGTCCAAAGACACCGTCTTAAAGAGGCTACGAATCTATTCACTTTTCAGTTGGTATAAAAGGACTTTTTAGGTTCTTTTTCACATATTCTGAAATCTTAAAAGAGAAAAGGCATTGGGCACAAAGGAAATCAACAAAGGAATGAAGATTCATCATAGGGAAGCTTGGAAAAGTGGTAACCATTGATTGTTCTTCATCTCTTCTTCTTGTATCTTTGTAAAGCTTCCATGGAAATGGATAGCTAACTCTTTTCTTTTTGGGATTGGATGTAATTGACTTCACTTTTATGTATATCTAAAGTTTCTATATGAATCTATGATCAATATCTTGTTTGGTTTAATGATTTTGTCTTGAACTTCATGCTTTTGATAAATTGATCACTTATTGAATGATTATGGATGATGTAATTGGTTGGGAAACTTATTAAAAAATCTGAACTAGATAGAATCATCTACAACAACAAACATCTAGGAATAGATTAAGTGTTGTAGTCTTGTTTTACCTAAGCTTAATGCTATTGACATATTAAATGGTAGAGGAATCTTCATTTATATCAATCAATAGATGTTTTAACTTTGATTAAGGAATTAACTTAGTTGGATGATTGGTAAGATGAACCAAAATAAGAATTGATATAGATTCAGCTTTGAAATCTTGTGATGTCATGAAATGAAGTTAATGAAATCCAATTCCAATGCTTTTAAGTATTTGAATCACAACACCTTTCAAATTTCTAGTTTATGTTCTTAAGCAAACAACAAAATTATCCTCTCTTTACACTTCACTTAGGCATAAGATTAGTTGAATGGCTTATAAATATTACCAAATCCCTGTGGATACGACCCTGATACGATACACTGTATTAGGACGACTATAAGACGAATTCACGAAAAAGTCTTATCAGGAGGCAAACTCTGCCATTAGGTTTTTAATATTGTTTGTTGTCTTGTCTTCTCCCTTAGTTGATGCATGTTGCAGTGGGGACACTATAAGGACTTAGGTTGGGGGGAGAGTCTTTATGTTTAATTGTTGTTAAGTTGTTTGAGTCAAGGCATGTCAAGTTGTATGAATGTTCAATTAATAGTAAAATGTGTTTCAAGGTGGGCAGAGCTTGATAATGTGCGTGTGAGTGATTAAACTGTGCTTGAATGATTGATTGAGTTGCTAACTGCTTCCACACTTTTACTCTAGGCTTAGGTTGGAGCTTAGTGAGCTAAAAATGATCTGATGCTAAATTAGATGTTGGTAGACCTAGGTTGTGTCAAACTTCTACTAAAAACTTAGGGTAGCATAAGAAACAAGTTTGGGGGTGCTTAAGATACACTAAGGCCAAGTATCAAGAACAAATTAGGTCAGTGCACATTAGGTTAGTTTATGTTTATGTAAGGTACCAGTTATAAGGTACCAAAAAGTTGTAATAAGTGAAAAATATTGCATGTTGCCCACTATCTCTATATAGAAAAAGAAAAAAAAAGAAAAGAAGAAAAAAAAGAAGGAAAAAAATACAAATGAATAATAAAGGCACTACAACATAGTAGTATTAAAGTATTGTATCAAAAGTGGTTGTTAGTTTTCAGTATTGTTGTAATAAGTGCACTGGTCTATGGTTCTAAAATGCTTACATAAAAGCCCTTTGTCATGCTTATCTCACTATTCTTCTGTGGAAATTGTTAGTCTACCCTTCTTTTTGAAAAAACTTTTGACATAACCAAAAGAAAGTCACTCTTTCTTTAGCAAGGTGAAGTTTTGAAATTTGCTAAGAGCTGAATTGAGCCTAGTAGTCATACACTCACACTTGAGCAGTTAATAACTCAAAAATTCTTGAAAATCATGGGTTGTATTTGAGTGATGTTCTAAAAGTAAAACCCATTTAGAGCATGTTTGGAAAATTCCA
Source organism: Oxytropis ochrocephala (assembly GCA_020916435.1). NCBI lineage: Eukaryota > Viridiplantae > Streptophyta > Magnoliopsida > Fabales > Fabaceae > Oxytropis > Oxytropis ochrocephala. The sequence continues at coordinate 96,508,527 of CM037089.1, forward strand.
GGGTGAAGCAGTTGTGCAGCTTGAATATGCCTTTATGTCTGTCTTGTCAGTTCCTTGTCAAGTGTCATTACTTGAGGACGAGCAACGGTTCAAGTTTGGGGGTGTGATAACTCTTAGAAATAAGAGTTATTAATGCTCTTTTAGTTTGAATTATGGCCATCTAAGAGTATTTTGTGTAAATAATTAAGGTTTATATTTAAGTAATTTAATTATATTGTTCTTAGTAGTTATAATGTGTTTTGGGCACTTTTAGTGCCCTTTGTTTGGAATTAATGAGTTTTTAAGTGTGCAGGATCAGGTGCAATTTTAGCTGCTGCGGGAGCACTATTTCGCAAAAGTAGATGCGCTAAAAGTAGGACTTCCTCTCTCCCATAGTGGTCCCCGCATTTTTTGATGTGTTTCAGTATTTTTGTGGACATTGGGCCTGATGCTTATTCATTTATCGGGCTATCCTCATTGTTTGTGGGCCTATGGAAAAGATAAAGTATATAAATAAAACTTTTTTCCCTAGAAGGGGGATCGCTTCTTCCAAAAAACCCCTAGGTTTGGAATCATCCTAATTCCATCACACTCAGCCGCCATTCCATCCTCCATCACGTTTTTCCTTGTTCCTCTCCATCTTTTGTTGCTAAAACTTCATTGTTGGAGCTCTTTTACAAAAGCTTGTTGTTGTTGCTGTTGTTTCTACGGTTACAGCATTGGGCAGATTTGAAGGGAGCAAATTGATGATTGTAGGAGATCACACCAGATACCTACAAGTTTATCTCATCATCTTTTTCCTTGCTCTGAATATTGATTGTAAGCTTTGTAATGAATTCACTCTGTCGGTTTAATCGTTGTTTCTTTTTATTCAATCTCATCATGAGCTAATTTCCCTTTTAGTCAAGACTTTTATGATGTACTTTGGAACCATTTGATGAATGTTATGAATGCTACTATGACACTTTTATCTTGTGTGTTTTTATTGTTATAAACTCTATATAAGCCTGTACAACTTAGTTAGGGTAACGTGGTTTAACTACCGGAAGGAGTTTAATCATCGATTTCACAAGGTAATATGGTAGTCTAGGTAATAGGAATATTATCTAGCTTGGTAAAGATAAGAATATTACACCAAAATCATAGAGTGTTCTGAATCGTGCTATAAAAATTGTAGAATTGACCTAATGAGAGCTTAGGAGTAAGGGAATCTTAGCAAAATTCTATTTAATAGTGGCCGGAAGGCCCAATTTCATATTCTCGTCATGCAAAGTGCTAAAAGCAAAGATTCGTAGCAATGAGTCAATTGGGGAAAAATTACTAAACTGAGTCTTGACTAATTTACCATCCATTTTTACCTGACCCTTATTACTTTTTACTATCAATTGCACTTTAATTTACTGTCATTATCATCTTAATCATATTGTTACATGTTAGTTTATTGTCTTACAAACTAGATTAACCAAATTGGACATTTGTGAAATTAACCACACTCAATCCTCGTGGGAACGATCTTTACTTATCACTTTATTACTTGTTTTGACTGCGTATACTTGCACAACAAATTCTCACAACATATCCTGATGAGGGAACTGAAGAATGTTCCTGTTGATTATGCTATCTTTTATTTATGTAAATAAAAGTATCAGAATATTATGTGAATAGTGTAGTTTTGATATCGTCATTATTCTGTATGTATTATCTAGCTTGTATATTGATTCTCCTAAAGTCTATATAATAGAATCCCGATAGTGTAATTCAAACACCCGGTATTCAACATATGTATCTCTATTTTCTCTCTTAACTTTGTATCTAGAGCCAATTGAGAGACAACCTTAAATCGTGTTTACCTGGTAGACCCACTGTCCTCCGGTGAGAAATTTTTTTGGCAAACCGTGTTTCAATTCCGGTGTGCCCCTCATTTTCTTCCTACCGCCATGTTCTCCTTTTTCCAGCGTGCTTTTTTATTCCGTTTCTGATCAGAACCACCGCCAGCCACCACGCCGAAAAAATTTCCGATGACCTCTCCCGATAAAACCACCACCCACAGGGTCAAAGTTCCAGACTCATCGGACTCTTGACGTGCTCTCACGCAAGATTTCCCCTTCGACGATTCCAATCATCGTCGCGCCTATTTGCCTTGTGTGGCAGCATGTTGCCATTCGTCTTTGGGGGAGCTTCTACCTCGTGGGTCAGATTTCCCTCCCAGATCTAGATCTGCCCTTACTTTTTAGTTTCGAGCAGCGGTTGAACGCGTTACTATATAAACAGCCTTTTCTCTCTCCTGTTAAATGTGTTTTTCTCTCTCCTCTGGTTGACACATGATGTCTTCTGCCACCTTCAAGCCCGAGGCTAACATGTTCATAAAGTTTGTGACTTTTTCTCTCTCTTCAGAGTTGTTTGATGTAGTGGAAGACCCTGGATCTTAGGCCAGGGGGTGCAAAAAATCATTATAGAACATGTTGGTTATTGTTTAAATTGTTTTCACTATCCTCACTTAATTTTCTAACATTAAGAAATCAAATTATCTAGCTCTGAATTTATTTAAGAGGAAATCGACAAATAAGTCTCTAAGCAGGGACATATCTTCTTGGGAGCTGGAGGTAGAGCTGTCAATTCGGGCGGGCTCGGCCCATTCGGGCCAGCCCAATCGGGCCAACGACAATTTCGGGCTCGGGCGGGCTGGGCCAAATTTAATTCGGGCTCATAAATTTGGGCTCTATGCAGGTTGCGGGCCAAACGGGCTGGCCCATGGGCTCAAAAAATAATTAAAAGTGTGTCAATAAAATTAGCACATACCTGCACATGAAATCAATCTTGTTAGGAACCATCTAGTCAAGAAAAAAAAAGATAATTTCTACAAGTGGATAGAATATACTTTGTGGCTTATAACAGAAAATAGAGAAACATAAGAAAATTTTAAGGAAAATTAACATGATCCAAATCTTGATGTATGTAGTTTTACAAAAACCATTGATATTGCACACAAAAATGTGTCTAAAGAGTATGTTCATCAAATATATATATATATATATATATATATATATATATATATATATATATATATATATATATATATATATATATATATATAAGGTTTTCTAAATGTTTGTTTCAAAGAACACCGTGATTACTTTCCGAAATTTCTTCTTTTTAAAGCCCTGTATTGTTCTTACATAAGCTATATTTCCCAGCATTCATCTGTGTATCTATTTTATTTCTGTCAATCATTATAGTCATCAGGAACTGCAATGTGAGGTGGAAGCACTCAGAAAGAAGATTAAAAAATATGTAATTGCTCTCATTTTTGTAATTGCTCTAGTAAAAAAAAGTAATTGCTCTCATTTTTTTTTAAAAAGTGTCGGGCCAACGGGCTGGCCCAACCCGTTGCGGGCTGGCCCATGGCGGGCTACTAAATTTTCGGGCCGGGCGGGTTCGGGCTAAATTTTTTCATAACTCATATTTCTTACCCAACCCACCTATTTTGTCGGGCGGGTTGGGCCGGCCCGTCGGGCTGGGCTCATTTTGACAGCTCTAGCTGGAGGGTGCCACGGTACCCCCCATTTTTTTTTACAAATTTACTATGTATACACATATATTTTATATACAAATATAGATTATATATATAAACAAACGAACATAAATCACTAAAGAGCTGGACGACTTAGTGGTTGGGGCGTGCTGTTGTTCCTGGTTCGATTCCTACAACAGCCTTTTTAGTTTTTGCAGCCATTTTGCAAAATTTTCTCAAAACTAACACAAAAAATATATTCAGAGGGATTTGAACCGTGGGCAATGATGTTGACTATCTAAAAATTTACCACTAAACCGACTGAAATAATACATAAGTGTGATAAAAACTATTTTATATATTTGTTACAAATGTGGCACCCCCAAATTTTTTTTCCAAGATCCGCCACTATCTCTAAGTTTACACGCTCTTTCCTAGTTAAGTCCTAAAGTATCTCAGAATAAGAAGTAGTCCATAAAAGTATGTGATATCAGTAAAATTACTTCCTAAAGTTTAATAAATAGTCCCTTACAGAGATTAATAAGATAGATTTTTTTAAAAATGAGGTGCAAATTTAAGAATACTAGTGCAAGTTTAAAATTCCAGGGGGTTCAAAAAAGTTTATATAGGAGTACTAGTACACATTTTTTTCCAGGGGTTTAGTTGAACCCCCTAAACCTAACCTAGGTCTGCCACTAGTTTGATGGTTTCGGTTATTATACCTCAGTGTTTCGACTAATTTGGAGTACGATGTTTGTGATATTGGCAACATTTTTTGCTATGACATCACTATTTTTAAATGACGTTGTTTTTCTATTAAGATTCATTGGATTTGAAGACTTTCTCAAGTGGTTTGAGCACAACCAAATCTCTCGATCCACTACTTTGGTTGCACACACCGAGAATTCATCTGCTTGCGCAGCTAAACCCTCAATTGGTCCTTGGGTTCTTGATTGAGGTGCATCTGACCACACATCTGGTAATAACTCTATTTTCTCGTCTCTTTCTACATCTGATTATTTACCAACTGTGACCTCAGCTAATGGTTCTCAAACACAAGAAAAAGAAATAAGTAGTGCTCACATTTCTCCTTCCTTATTAGTTGATTCTGTCCTTTATTTATATACCCGAGTGTCCATTTAATTTGATTTCTGTTAGTCGTTCAACTCGTTGTCATAAATGCAAAGTTACCTTTACTGAAGATGATTTTACCGTGCAAGACCGGAATTCGGGAGAGGCGATTGGCATCAGATATGAGTCTAATGGTCTGTACCACTTTTCTTCCTCACCTTGAGTGTGCACTACCACAGATTCCCCTCTCACTATACATGCTCAACTAGGTCATCCTGGTCTTACCAAACTTCAAATATTGGCACCTAACCTCTCTAAATTATCCTGATTACAGTGTGAGTCATGTCAACTAGGTAAACACACTCGTAGTCAGTTCCCAAATCGAGTCAATAAACGAGCTTCACCCCCCTTTGCTTTAGTTCACTCTGATGTTTGGGGTCCTTTTCACACTCCTTCCACTTTAGGGTGCAAATACTTTATTACCTTTATTGATGATTTTTCTCGTTGCACCTGGTTGTTCCTGATGAAAATAGCTCAAAGTTATTCTCTATTTTTGAAATTTTTTATCAAGAGACCAAAACTTAGTTTTGTGTTTCTATTTGATCTTTGCATAGTGATAATTCCCGTGAGTTTTTGTCCCACCGATTTCAAAAATTTATGGCCTCTAACGACATTCTTCACCAAACTTCGTGTGCTCATACACCTCAACAAAATGGGGTCGTTGAACACAAGAATCGACATCTTATTGAAACAACTCGGACTCTTCTTCTTCACAATAATATCCCGTATCGGTTTTGGGGGATGTTGTTTTATCGGCATGTTATTTGATAAACTGCATGCCCTCTTCTGTCCTTGATGACAAAATACCTCATTCAGTCCTTTTTTCCTAATACTCCTTTACACTCACTTCAGTCACGTGTCTTCCGGTCCACTTGTTTTGTCCACAACCTCTCCCCGAGTCTTGACAAACGTTCAACTCATTCACTCAAGTGTGTCTTTCTTGGTTATCATCGGTCCCAAATAGGTTATCATTGTTATTCTCCTACTCTTCAGTGTTACCTTATATCGGTCGATGTCACCTTTTTCGAGTCTATCCCAAACTTTGAATCCAACCAATTACACCCTGAGCATCTTTATGAAGTCATCCCTTTACCTCCCATGATTGGTCCTCTTGAAGATGTCACACCTGAGACCCCTCCGGTGGTTCCCCCAACTGTACGGCCACTACAAACATATCATCGTCGCCAACAACCCTCTATGGTACATGTCACGGCCCCTGTTTCTCCTCTTGAGGCCATGTTAGACTCTCCACTGGTGCCATTTCCTTTATCGACTCCGGCCTTGCAACCTAAACCACCTGAACATGACCTCCCCATTTCTCTTCGTAAAGGTATACGGTGTACTCGAAACCCCTTCCCTCATTCTGTTGCTTTGAGTTATCACCATCTTTCTCCCCTTTACATTACAATTGTCTTTCTTCTTTGTCGTCTGTATTTATTCCTAAATCTACAGGTGAAGCTTTATCCTGCCCAGAATGGAGGCAAGCAATGATTGACGAGATGTGTGCTTTTCAGAGCAGTGGTACTTGGGAATTGGTTCCTCTACCTCCTGGGAAGTATTTGGTTGGTTGTCATTGGTTTTATATTGTTAAGGTTGGGCCTGATGGTAAGATTGATCGCTTTAAGGCTTGACTAGTAGCCAAAGGATAAACTCGGATATCTGGGTTGGATTACAATGACACTTTCTCACATGTGGCCAAAATGACATCTTTTAGACTCCTCCTCTCTATTGCAGCCATCTGATACAGGCCTCTCCATCAGCTTGACATTAAAAATGCCTTTTTGCATGGTGATCTTGAAGAGGAAGTGTATATGGAGCAACCACCTGGGTTTTTTTTGCTCAGGGGTAGTTCTCTAATATGGCATGTAGGCATCACGACTCTCTTTATGGTCTTAAGCAATCTCTGCGAGCTTGGTTTGGCAGGTTCAGCGATATAGTACAACAATTTGTATGATTCGTAGTGAAGCCGACCACTTTGTATTTTTTCGACATTCAGCCCATGGATGCGTCTATCTAATTTTTATGTGGATGATATTTTTATAACTGGTAGTGATCATCAGGGAATACTCTAGTTGAAGCTAAATCTCTCTAACCAGTTTCAGATAAAAAGACCTTGGCCGACTCTGCTACTTCTTAGGTATCGAGGTAGCCCAATCCAAGGATGGTCTAGTAATTTCATAGAGGAAATATGTCATCGATATTCTTGAAGAGACATGTCTATTGAATGCCAAACCAGTTGACACTCCTATGGATCCAAATGTCAAACTTCTACCTAATCAGGGGGAGCCACTTTCAGATCTTGAGAGATACAAAAGATTGGTTGAGAAGTTAAACTATATTACTGTCACACGTCCAGATATTTCCTTTGCAGTCAGTGTGGTAAGCCAATTCTTAAATTATCCTTGTCAAGATCATTGGGATGTCGTGATTCGAATCCTAAAGTATGTTAAAAGCGCTCAAGGAAAAAGTCTCATTTATGAAGATAGAGGGAACACTCAAATAGTTGGTTATTCAGATGCCGATTGGGTCGTCTCACCTAGTGATAGGCGATCCACTTCTGGGTAATGTGTCCTAGTTGGAGGAAATATGATATCCTGGAAAAGTAAGAAGCAAAATGTTGTTGCAATATCTAGTGCTGAAGCCGAATATAGAGCCTTGGCGTTAGTGACAGAAGAGCTCATTTGGCTGAAATAGTTACTCAAAGAGCTTCACTTTCAGGATGATGTGAAAATGACTCTTATATGTGATAATCAAGCGGCATTGCATATTGCATCTAATCTGGTTTTTCATGAGAGGTCTCAAAAATCGAAGTAGATTGTCACTTTGTCCGAGATAAGATTGAATCGGGAGATATCCCCACAAGTTTTGTCAACTCCAGTGACCAATTGGCTGTTGTCTTCACTAAATCTATAACAGGTCCTTGAATCAGCTACATATGTAACAAGCTCGATTCATATGATTTATATGCTTCAGATTGAGAGGGAGTGTTGATTACGCTATCTTTTTTTTGAAGCAACACTATCTTTTATTTATGTAAATAATAGTATCCGAACATTATGTGAATAGGATAGTTTTGATATCGTCATTTTTATGTAACTATCATAGAGATGTACTCTATTCATTACTAAGTATAATTAGCTTGAGAATGATAGGGTAACCTTAGAAGGTCGCAACGGAAACACAAAGAACAAACTCTACAGGAAGATAAGGTAAGGTATGAAGATAGGCCAAATTTTGGGGACAAAATTCTAAAAAAGGCGGAAATTAATGTAACATCCTAAATTTTCTTTAATTTGGTAATTTAAAGCAAATTTGGATCTTAGGGATAAAATAATAATTTTACCCAAAAATTAATAAAGAAAGAAAGAACGGAAAAAAGAAAAGAAGATAGAAATCAAAAGAGAGAAAGAGACGATGATGGAGAACTCACCGGAGAAGAAGGAGCCGCGGCCAATCAAAGAGAGAGAGAGAGAGAGAGAGAGAGAGAGAGGAACAAGGTGGAGCTCGATCAAAGATGTTTCAGCCTTAGCTTCAAGCTATTGAAGAAAAGAGATGGAAATTGAAGCTTAGGGAGCAAATTCCAAGGAAGATAGGTTCTCAATTCAGGAATTGGGGGTTTTCACTCTAAAGCTTCTAAGGAGAAATAGGTAACATAAATTTCCCCTTTAAAACTTCCATTAGGCTGTGCTAGGATTTATTGTCTTAATATTTGAATTAGATTGTTATTGAACATAATATTATGATTTCATAGTGGGTTGAAATAGGGTTGGATGGCTGCCCCCAATCCCCCACAACTATTTGTGTGATGTTTGCTATATTGAGAGTTACATAGAGCTCTAATAAGAAGGATTTGTAAACTATGTGATTGATGGGAAATTCATATATGAAAATGAAATCAGTAGTTTATGAAATAAAGAACATGAGAAGATTGTATGTTAAGTGTTTGATAATTGTTGTGTGTGAGACCAATTATTATAACTTATTTATTAAAACTCATCATGTGTACATGTTAAAGTTTGGAATTCTTAAAATAGTGCATGTCTTGTTAAGGGTATGAATTAGTGTGTTAAATGAACTAATAAACACAATTGGTAGTCAAATCAATGGAAGGGGGTCAAAGAAAGGTAAGGGTGGGTAGGGGCTGAAGATGTTAAATATCTAAATATTCAGCAGAAAATTGGGAAGAAAACCTACAAGGAAAATGTCATGTGAATGAAGTTATTTTTGCCAATTGGAAAAGTATACAATTTCCCTCCACTATTTTTCTTCTATTTTTATCATAAATCAAATCATACATATATACTCTATTTCCTACCTTTTTCTACTAGAGATATATGAATATGTCTCTCACAATGTACAAAAGAATATGTTTTTACACAAAATACAATGTAATTTAATAATAAATAAATAAGTCTAATTGAAGTCATAAGTGGCCGTTGCAACACAATGAGATTAAATTCCTGAGGTAAATGGCACAGCAGTGGTTTTCAACCATGCAGGGCCAGCAAGGAGTCCATTGACAGTGAATTTTGATGCCTCAGCTGAACTTTTCATCACATGAAAACCAGGCCATTTCACTCTATGGGCTGTAGACGAACCAGGCCCGTGATTTTGATACTCTCCATAATATAATGTGTCCTGAGCAAAATCAGTATCACCCCATGGAGACCAACCCAAAGGACTCACCAAGGTGTCCATGAAAGTTTTCATGAACACAACTCTTGAGTATTGTTGCCAAGGTCGGCCCAAGAAGGTGTTGAATTTGTGAACAACGGGCCTAAGATCCGGCGCGGCCCTAATTTGACAATTGTGGAATGAAATTCCAGTGTTTTGGAATGGGTCACCTCGACCTTGGGCTGTGATCATGTTAGCTTGACCATCTAAAGGCTTTCTTGCAAATATGTTACAATTCTGAAAAACCACTGCGGCATTTCCAAATATGAAGTCCACTGTGCCATAGATGAAGCATTGTCTATAAAATTGACGCTGTGCGTGGACCATTAGGGTGTCTTGGTAACCTGAAATGGCACACCGGTAAAAGACAGAAAGGTCTGAGGCTGATCGGAGTGCCACGGCTTGACCCTTGTGCGGACCGGCAGTGTTTTGGAAGGTAATGTCGCGTGCAATGAAATGAAGCCCGTCTATACCTGAATTTGAATAATTGAAAATTACAAGTTAGGGGGAAGCTATAAAACCACTATATGAATATCTTCTTTCAGTACCATACCTACTACTATAAGGTGCAAGTTTTTCTATAATATAGAAACTTTTGCAGGTGAGATTCTCTATATTATTCAATGCATACACCAGTGTTATTGATTGTGGATTACGGACTGTAGCGTTTTGTCAAAAATTGCTATTTTAAGCTGCCATTTCCGACATAAAACGCCAGGGCGCCATCATCCTTCAACAAATTGGTCATAGCAGTTGGAAAAATCTGCTATTTTATGTGGCTATTTGCTATGAAGTACTGACACGGACTCGCAGACACCGGTTTTAATTTTAAAAATACAAGTAATTGAAGTGTCGGTATACGACACGATGCGTGTCAGGCACCAAAAATGTCTTCAACCGAACGTGTCGGTGCTACACAGGCGATTTGATAACAGTGACATAAAAATGATAACATAGAAAGAGAAACTAAGTAGATTGAATATATATGACTCACCCGCTGTTGCAGAACTATAAGTAGTGAAACCTCCTTGAACACTTCTACCACTTGTTATTATAGTATTTCTCATTCCATCACCAACCAACATTATGTTATCATTGTGCACAGCAACCACAATATTCTCTCTATAAACCCCTTTCTTCACATATATCACAAACCTCTTCTTATCTTTTCTCTTTGCAGCTGCATTCAGAGCATCTTGAACAGTTTTAAAGTTTCCAGAACCATCTTTTGCCACCACAGAATTTGCCTTTATTGAAGAACCCTTCAATATCCTCCTCTCATTCCCAGAAAACCAACTTGGAAACTCTTCATCAATATCATCATTATTTTCGTCATTAGCTTTGAAATATTTCAGGAAATCCATATTGATGGCTAAGCTGTTTCTTATCAGCTCAGTTACATTACTTGTTGGAAACATGAAATTTTGATGAGCATCGAGTTCCACAGCACCAGTTTTGCATGTTTCAATGTTTGTGAGAGCAGTTGTGAGCCATGTTTGTGCATCAACTGGTGAACACTTTGAATTGTTAAGGCCTTCAAGTGTACGGTTGAGATGAAATATAGTGTTTTCATAAAGCTTCAAACAGTCACCATGCACAGTTTTATGCTCTACAGCATTTTGTTGAAAACTATATGCTTCTTTTTGCATGATAAGAGCTTGCTTTATAGCCATTTGAATAAGCATTCCTCTGAATTCAGTTCTGTGTTTGATTGTGAAAGTGCTGAGTTGACTTGTGTAGTGTTTGCATGGCTCAGGATGTGGTGTTAGATTGCACCAATAATCTATGTTGTTTTTGTTTGAGGAAGGTTCTTTTCTTGATGAGGCTATTGAGAAAACTGAAGATAATAATAAGAGTAGTGTGAAGAATTTGTTGCAAAGAGTTGCCATTTTCTAGTGAAGAATAAGAATAAAAAGAGTTTGATTTGAATGTATGTAATCAATGAATGTTTTTGTTAACTTGTTTTGGGTTATGACTTTGAGCTGCTATATATATAGATGTTTGAAGAGGTTAAAAACGTGTAAGAATGAATTGAAGTATGACACAGATACAAACTGTGAATGTTTGCAAGAAAGAATTTAGTTAATCAGAAATGAAATCTTATCTATAAGAATAATTTATTTTTTTTGACTCAATCTATAAGAATAATTAGTGTTACTATAATTGCAAGAAAAACAAGTGTCTTATGTTGTGGCTTCATTGTGCAGCTTCCGGAGCTTTCTTATTAATGCTCTGGTGATGGCTTTGACTATAGAAACATACAATTAAACTAGAGTTATGTTATTTGTTCACTCAATTAAACTAGAGTTATGTTATTTGTACACTCAAAATATTCAACACCCAACTCCAAGAAGTTTGGGTGCGAGTGGTTAACGAACAATATCAAAAGAGACGGACTCAGTTAGTACTTAGATTCGATCCCCAACGATGAAATAAATTTGAGCTGTACTTAACCAACTTCTGGGCTGAACTTCGGATTAGTCAGTTGGAGCCCCTTTTCCCTTGGACACTAGAGTAGGTGTGGTTCATTCATTTTAGTAGGTTGTTAAAAAAATGGGTTATTCATTATGCATGCATCAACTTAATTGAATTAATCATGAATTTGAAGGTGATTAAATATCTTATATGATTAAACTAATATTTTGATGAAAATGTTGAGTTAGCTTAAGTTGTGTGCTTATTTCATATACATGAACAATGCTGCAAAGTAAAATAGTATATATTATCCATCATTGAGCAAACTTCACAAAAAGGATAGCGGCTAAAAGAGTTCTTTGAACGCGGTGACCATTTTCAGATTCACCTATGCGTTTTGCTCAAGCATACCTCTAATTCTATGTAACCCATGTGCTTTTAGTTTACAGATTAAGCAAATGAAGGAATGATGAATAGAGATTTTGACATGTATATTAATATTAATTGCTAATTTATTGATGTGTCAACGCGTTCGTGTATATTATCAGTCTCATATTTTTATAGTTTAGTGCTAATGAATTGGTATTAGTTTTCTTTCTTTTTACTTCATTTGTCATCCGTACATTGACAGAAGTGCAAAAGCGCTTAAGTTAATCGATATGTTTAAGAATTTTGTTGATTCAGGATGGAAAGATGTCATGGATACGTAATATTCTCCAAGTGATGGATTGGCTCCTATGAAGCCCGGATACGAGATATTATACGAGATACGATACGACACGATACGATACGTGGATACGGGAAAATTTAGAAAATCAAGATACGATACGGCAGGGATACTTCAGTAAAAAATTAAATTAAAATTTAAAAATATAAAACATTAAGATACTTTTGATCAAAATAAGTAAGCATAGTCTCCCTCCCGCCAAGAAAACTCTGTTGGGAGGGAGAACCACAGTGACTCTGCACGGGTCACTAGGTTCTCGTAGATTAGTCGTCTCCAAGCAAGGCCAGGTGGAAATTAAGCGCACACCAAAAACACTGTAAGCCAAAAAAAGTTAGTAAGCATAGTTAAATGTCTTTTCCCCACACATTTTAAAATATATTCTTCCTCCTACGAACATGTCACAAAATAAGTTTAGGTTATATAGAATTGCTTACTATTCACTATTTAACACTAACTGTGTCATTCTCCTCTCCTCCATCTCCATCATCAAAATATAACATAGCTTCAAACTCTGGTTCATCAAGAGATATCTCTGCTAATTCAATTCCAACAACATCGAGTGGGTCATGTGTATCTCCACTAATGTCCCACATCTTTGTCTTTACTTTTCCATATCATTCATCTTTCCTAGACAAAAGATGAAGATTAGTATGCACACAAACCAAATTTTGTGCCCTTTTTGGATCCATTTTTCTCTTCAAAGAAAGGATAAAAGAGTAAGTATCTAATCGTTTTTTTATTTAAAAATAAATATAAATTGTAGGATACTCCCATTGTGGATCGTATCCTGTAAGTATCCAAAGAAATCCCTGTAAGTATCTCTGGTCTTTTTGATTTAAAAGTAAATATAAATTCTAGGATACTCTCAGGATACGTATCCGGAAGTATCCGACACGTATTGGTATCAGATACGTATCGGATACGGGTACATGACCTATTTTGGAGTATCGGGGCTTCATAGATTGGCTCCCATGATGACGCTCGGGCAGTTGCACATAGGACAAAAGTTAATAAGTTGGCACAAGGATGTGTTGGAGAGCCTAGCCTCCCACATGTGAGGAGAAGCACACGCCCAAAGGAATCTAACAAGAGGCTCACACGCCTACTACTCATTAGGTATTGGGTTGAATTGTCACTTTCTTCTTTTCTATCCGTACTCCTTTCTACTCGTATCTAGTGATGGGAATAGGTCAGGTCGACACACAGGAGCCTACAGCCCAGCCTATATCAGACATAGGCCAAACCAGATTTTTCTTAAATAGATCAGGCTAAGGCTTTAGCTAAACATGTCAGGCTTCAAAAAAACATTTTAGGCCTACTTTATGTATAATCATAAATTTGTTAATATTTTTATTAATTTAAACATTTAGACATATATCAATTTTTGACATATTTAATGTTATTATTATAAAATAATCTTTTAAATGGAAGTCATATAAAATAGAACATAATTTTACTGACCTATAAGCTTATTAGTCTATTAACAAAAGATACATCACTCAAAGGTTGTAAGTTTTCGTAAAAAAAATAGTGAAATAAGCTTTTAAATAGGCTTTCAAGCCTTATCAGACTTTCAAATGGGCCAAGCCAGGTCTATAAAGTGAGCCTCGACATGCCATGCGCCGCGCCAGCGCCAAACACTTTCAATCGCAGGTCGAGCCGAGTCACGCAAAAGTTCAAATTTCGGTTCATTTTATTCTCACCCCTACTCGTACCTCTAGGAATGGTCAAGCTTGACCTACTGTGTGTACTATTCCTCCTGTGACTTACACTGAGTATAGTTTCTTTTCTCATTTGAGCAATAAAACAATACACCTTTTATCATACTTGCACTTTTTATCATTACAATTTGGTGCTTTCATCGGCACCATGGCAACAATACTAGGATGAGGGAAATTCAGACCCAAAATTTCAAGCTCCCAGAATACTTAGAGACACGTGATGTAGAATTCCACGCAAGGACAAGTGGCCGCAGAAGCTTTCAATCTTTGCAAGAGCTCACTAGAGCACTAAAACTAGACTATGGACCTGCCATCTTTGATTCCTTTATAGCTAGTCTGTTTAAACTTACACAGACAGGGATTGTTTTTGAATATAATGTGAAATTCATATCATTAGCTAATTGAGCTTATGGCCTTAGTCCTCATGCCCTTTTGAATTGCTTCACTAGTGGTCTTAAAGACAACATCCATAGAGATGTCAGAGCCCAAACACCCACCTGTATGCTTACTAGAGTAGCCCTTGCCAAGCTTTTTGAAGACAAGTACAATCCTCCATCTGGAGTGAAAAATAATTTCAAAAATATCTTCAAAAGAAAAATTTGGAACGTTAAAAGTTCCTTAAAAAAAACTCACTTTTTGTATTTCGGATTTGTTGAAAAAAAAAATATTTTGAGGAGAAAATGAGAAGTTTATAAATTTGGGAGGTATTGGGTCTAATTGAAGGGGTCTGAAAGGCCATGGTCATTGGTATTTTCTCTTAAGCCTAATAAACAAAAATGAATTTCCTCAATTCATGAAGGGTTTTTTCCCACTCACCCTCCTACTCATAAACACCTCTTAAATTTTGAAAAACCCTAAAATACCCCTACCTCTTTCACTCCCACACTCCCCTCCTTTCCCTTCCCTTCCTGTAACCCTCACCTCTCTCTCTCTCTCTCTCTCTCTCTCTCTCTCTCTCTCTCTCTCTCTCTCTCTCTCTCTCTCTCTCTCTCTCTCTCTCTCTCTCTCTCTCTCTCTCTCTCTCTCTCTCTCTCTCTCTATATATATATATATATATATATATCTTGATTTCTCTCTCTCACCTCCCCCTCTCTACCTCTCAACCACCCTCAAGCACTAGGACACACTTCTCCCCTCCTCCCTCCTTTGTCTGCAACTCACGGTGAGTCTCCCTTCAACCCATTGTTCTGCATTTTTTTTCATTTCGTGGATGGTTTGGTACCTTAGTACCCAACCTGTTCAAAACTTTTAAAAACATTACATGATACTATGATGTTGAACCCCTAAATATAGGTGTGGTACTAAGGTACTGAATCGGTATCGAACCTTAGTATCGTGCATGTTTGCTATTGTGTTGATTTTTTTTTTTTTTGCGTTTTAAAATTGTTTTTCGTTGCTTTACGTATGGAAAGCATTATGGGTGGTGGTTCTCATGTGCTGCCTCTTCCCACTCTTCCATTCGAGGTCGTTGAAGAAATCATGTGTCGTGATAACTCTATTTTATAGAGTTATTCATGCATTTAAACTTAGATAATTACTTAAATTCAAGTATAATATGTGTTAAATATAGTAGTATGAATAAAATAACAACATTTGTAGTTTAAGATAAATGACATTCATAACTTAGCAATTTGTATGTATATTGGTATGTTTGATGTGTTTGTTCAGTGCATCTGCAGTTGATGCTTCTGCACCAGGAAATCAATAGTGCATCTGCACTAGAAGCATTTACACAGTGCATCTGCACATAGGTGCTTCTGCACCATTCTGCACCAAGACAGATTGCCCAACATTGGAAGCACCTCAATTCATACCAAGGCAGAAGCACCTCTATGACATCATGCTTAGTCACAATTCACGTGGAGGCACATGTCCACTTGCAAAATGCGGCGCCTACAATAGAAGACCATCATGAAAGGTCATTCATAAGGGACACATGGCTCTCTACCATTGGACTTCACTTTGAGATTAAGTGTTGGACTCAATTTCCTTCATCATGTTCTGAAAAGTAACCATGGTTAACTTGATTTCCAAGGAAACCCTCACTTGAAGAAAGATCCAAGGCTATATAAATGCTTCCACTTCTCACTTGAAGGAAATAATCTTTACATCCATTCTACCTACTTTTCTTGTATTTTTTTTACACTCTTTTTATAGTTTAGAAGTAGTTAGTTGATAAGAAGGTAAGGAAGGAATTGACAACTCCCTTCTTCACTTCTTCATCAAGCTAGTTAAGTATAGGGAATCAATGCATCTGAACCACTTGAAATCTTATGCAACGGAACTTCAATTTGTGTAACTTCTACGTTGTTGATTTCTTTTGTATTATGCATATTAATATGTTCTTTGCAGTTTCTCTCTGTTATATAACGTCTAATATGAGCTAAACTTCTTTAGTTGAGATGTTCTAATTTTATAATGAGCTTTTGAGTAAGTTATTGTGCTTTCAAGTGGTGTATGCATTTTTGTTCTTGTGTTATACTACATCCATCTTGTTTTAAGGTTATCGCTTAAAATGAGTAGAGTTATATTCACATACATGGTTTATAACTAGACATCAAGAACTAATAAGGGTGAGTGTTTTAATGAAGGCTTTGTTAACTTATTTAATAAAGAACACTTTATTAATTCCTTGTTAAGTCCTAGACATAGGATAACATAGTCTTTAGGGTGAAACAGTGGGTATTTCAAAGGCAGTAGTGAACTTATTTAGTAAGCCTAGACATAGGAAGCTTGTAATTAAACTCTGAAGAAAGTAGCTGAAAGGCACATACTGGTGCAACTGCACTTAAGTGCATCTGCACCACAGAAAACACAATACTATTGAAAGTGAATTATTTAGTGAAGACATCTCAACTATCTTTCTCAACTGATTTCCTCTACATTTTATTGTTTGTTTACATTTTGTTTACTTAACTCCAACACCCCAAAATTGTGAGTAGTGTAGCTGCACTAATTTATAACTCATAAGCATACAAAGGTTTAATCAATCCCTGTGGGTTCGACCTTTCTCATCACTATATTACTTGTTATACTGTGTACACTTGCACACTTTTCCACACACCAGTACGCTCCCCGTAAAGTCCCTTATGCAACTCTAGTGTGTCTGTAAGTCCTTAAAATCCCTAATCTCTGGAGAACGAGTTTTATCAAGAGGTTTTGCAGCTTGATTATGGAGGGGTGGATTTGGTTGATCGTACATTGAGTGTGTTGATATATAGCTTGTGCATCATAATAGACACACATTTGTTGATATGAGAAATGCTAGCAACACTCTCTTTTGCACATTCTCCCCAACACCCACTCTATGATTGGTTTAAATTCATGTGGGTCCCACCACTTTGGTAATGGGATCCAATAGTTTAGTAAAATCACGTGAAATTTAACCAATCATAGAGTGGTGTTGGAGAAAGTGTGCAAAAAGAGCGTTGCTAGCATTTCTCTTGTTGATGTTGGGGTCATGAAGGAGTACAAAAATAAGGAGTTGCTACTCGTCCTAATACTAGGGCACTATATGTTTTTGAGGATGACCAAGTGTTGTTGGAGTTTTGGTCAAGGTTGATTGTTTACAATTTTATATAGATGGTACTTTCAAGATTCCAGATATTCAAAACACCAGTGGTCAAAACATCTATGGTTTTTTGAGCCCAAAAGTCTATGTTGAGAGTTTGATATCACCTTGTTCTGAGTTTTAGGATGATGGTTTGTTTATATTGAAGGTTTTTTTTTTGTTTGGATGATGGTTTTTTTTGTGTGTTTTGTATGGGTGATGGAGTATACATTACTTTATTATGGTTTTTATATATTGGTTTATGTTTAAGCCAGAATTTTATTCATAAAAAGCAGAATCGTACATAACAAAACAAATTTAACAAAATACAAATGACAAACACCCGATTACAAGGAAAATTATTTTGAAGATGTTGTTGCAAAAGGAAAATTATCTCATTAGGAGCCCGTATTATATTGACATACAGCTTCATAGGACTAAGGAGCAGGTGTTTAGTAAAGGAAGGATGTTGGTGGAGATTGGTGTGAAAGAAATGCTGGTAAGTGAGTGCCTATTTTAGCGGGTGCCGTTGAATGTGAGTCGTTGATAAAAATTATTGATGATAAATCTGGACCGTTGAAATTCTACTTGTTGAGGCACATCTACAACAACAAATTTCATCCACTCCTTTTTCTGAGATAAAGGGTGAGATTCCAAAGAATCTATTAAATAAATTTGACAAATCATAGGTAGTTGATTAACATTGTTGGTGGAATCTGCATCGTTGAATTTCTAGTCGTTGATCAAAAGTGTTGGTGGAATATCAACCGTTAAATAAAGAAAATTTCTGTCAAATATCAATCTGCAGAATTATTAACAGGTTTGGTACCAAAGTACCGAGTTGGTTCGTTACCAAGGTACCGTGTTTATTCTGTTTCAGAATTAGCTAACACAGTAATCTCAAAAAAAAATAAGAATCAGCTACCACAGTACCTTGATACCAAACTAGTCCGGTACTTTAGTATCGAACTTAAAGTGTGTGGTAAAATATATGCCACGGTACCAAGGTATCGTACCCGTGCAATCCTAGAAAAAAGGGACGCACTGGAAAGAATTTATTCATTAAGGGTATATTTTTTTTTTCACAGGGTTAAGGGAGTTTTTAGTGAATAGGAAGGAGAGTATAAAAAAAAAAAAGGGGTCATTCATAAATAAATCTGGCCTTCACTCGCATTTAAATTATTTTTAGGGTGTTTTTTTTGTCATTACAATACTCAAGACCACCCACTTGAATCTCTCCCTTTTTTTACTTACACTAAATTTAGGACTCTAGCCAATGAAGGATGGTTCAGTTGGTAAGGAGTTGGTCCATTCATCGCAAGGGCCTTTTCAGTAGGTGATCTGTAAATACCGCTGTAAATGCTCAAAAAACCGTGCGGCCTGTCCTAACCCTGGTGAACTCTCGGACCCAACTCACCTAAACTTTTTGATATAAAAAAAATCTAGGACCCTTCTATTGTGTTCAGCTACAGGTTATCACGGTCCTAAGAAAACTATTGAGGGGATATATCAAAGCTGACAAGATACTAGCGTCGTGACCCGTGCGATGCACGAGGCCAAGGCTTTAGGTTCTACGGAAGAATTATAAGAGGAAGATTAGATTAATAGTAATTGAAGTCAAAGTTTAAGGACAATGGACAGCAAATTGTCGAACAAAAAAATAATTTGTGTTAAAGTTAGAGTAAATGGTTAGCCCATATTAAACAATATTATCATAGAATAGACACGTTTAATCAAATATGTTAAAGTAACTCAAAACACACCACTCAGAATCACACTTTACGTATTTCGTAATGAAACTATTTTTTCCAGTAAACCAGGTATTGAGGAACAAACTTTACATATTTGGATAATTACAATTTTTTCGAAAGCTAAAGTAACCTGAAGCACGCTACCTAATGTCGTACTTTACGTTTTTTGACAGGAAATTATTTTTTGGTTTGACCAAACAAATTACTTAGAAACGAACTTTGTATATTTGTACCATCTAAATTTATTTCTGAATTCTAAGTCACCCCAAAAAACACTACTTAGCGTAACACTTTACATATTTTGTCAAAAAATTAATTTTATATTTTGTTATGAAATCAACTGTTTCTAAATAAAATTGATTACTAAGAAACAAACTTCATAGCGTTACACTTTATATAATTTGTTACGAAATTAATGTTTGATTCCAAAAATTTGATTATGGAGGAGCAAATATCGCCTGTTTAAATAATTAAATTTTCTATTTAATCGTAAGTACCACTTAAATATAAAACATGAAAGAAGAGAGAGAGAGAGAGAGAGAGAGAGAGAGAGAGAGAGAGAGAGAGAAATAAAAATATGAAGGAAAAAAAGAAAAAAAAAGAGAGAAGGGGAGAGAGAGTTTGGAGAAGGAAAAAAAAGATGAGGGGGAGGGGGGGAGGGGGGATTTGGCGCCAAAAGGGGAGGGAGGGAAAGGGAGGTAGGTCCCACTTGGGAGACTACCTCCAGATTTAAATGTAGAGATAACACAAGATAGCGTAGAACCTATAATTGGTCTTAAAATGAAACAATATATTAGTTTAGTTGGAATCATTAAGTGAAAATGTAAAAATAAAAAATAAAAAATCAATGACTATCATCATATATTATCTTCCTTTCATGTATAATTTTAATAACCCCACATGTATAATTTTAATAACCCCACCGATCAGCAAAGGACTACAAAGCTAAAATGTCATCTTTATCCTCAAACAAAAGCGGGTGGATAAACTGAAGGGCAAAGTCGTAAAACATAACATTACAGTTCAAATTAAAACTATTTCTAGCTAAACAATCAGCAGTTCTATTGTAGTAACGAGGAATCTTGAACAAACTAATATCACCTTCTCCCAACCCAATACGCTTGATGTCTTTAATGTATGAGAGAGAGAAGTATGAGTGGATGTACGACCATCCAGCAACTCAACTAATTGAAAAGAATATGTTTCCAATCTTCTTGTAGCTCTTATCCCAAGCCAAACACAACCCGTGGAAAAACGCTCAGGCTTCAACTTCAATTGTTGGGCACCCGTCAAGCTTCATAGGAAAAGCAAAGAGGAATTCACCATCTTGATCCCGTACGACACCACTACAAACAACACTCGCTCCACCGTTTCTCACTGAACCATCCACATTCAATTTCATGAACCGAAAAGGAGGAGGAACCAGAGGATCAAGCATTTAATTCTATATTACTATTCGACCCAAAAAAATCTATATTACTACAAACTTAAAAAGTTTATTTTTTAGTGATTCTAGATTATATTTAAGTGAATTTCCAATTTTAAAATTACATTTAATAAACTTTTTATTTTTTCATCAAAAAATACTACTATATTTAACAATTAGAACTTTGAGCATCCACAATAGAGAAACCTCAAATTGAGTTCATAAATAGGTCCTACATGTACGCATCATTTATTTATAATTTTTTAATATAGTACTTTTATAAGAACTTCATCTCTCAAATCCAAAGTTTACTAAATGGGTCCTACTAGTAACTTCAAAAAAATAGACAACAACATATTTTATTAATTTTTTGTTGAAAAGTAAAAGTAAAAGAGGTGAGAGAGGATTTTCTATTCAATAAGAACTTATCCCCAATAGGTACTCATTTTTTTTCTCCACAATGGAGTACCTATTAAAGTTCACTTCTTAAGAGATAAGAAGTCCTCATTGTAGATGCTCTAAGTAGCGACAACTATAAGAAACTTGCAATAGAGACATCATATGTGGCATTGCTAGTAGCTATATTTTAGTTACCATGAAGAAAATAAGATAAGTAAACTATGATATTTTCTCTCTCATGATTTAATTGAAGGAGTATAATCGGGGTTAAATTACTTTTTTCTCCAATTCGGCAGAAATTCACGTTAAATAAAAAAAAACTGAAAAGAATAATTCAAGATCTAGCTATTGGACAGATCTGGAAGAGGGGCAACATCCTTGCAACTAGAGTCTTTTTTGGTGAATAAGTATTAGAGTTTAAAAGATACATTTAAAATCTTAAATCGAAAAAAATTAATGATTTGTATAGGTGGGGTTAAAAAATCCAAGTGTTGTACTAATTACACCAATGCTAAACCCATGACCGCTTGGAAGAGATCATTCAGATCCCTTCCAGCTTAATCAAATATTCTAGTTAATGCATAAGCGTTAAAACTGTTGAGGGAGAGAATTTCTATCTATTGTAGTCTTACTCAGTTCAACGAGTTAGTCTCTACAGTTGTGCGTCGATGATATCCAATTTAAAAAAGATTATACCAATGCAAATGAATAGGTGACCCAACCCAACTCCATCTCCATCTTTGAATTCAGTCTGTTATTAAACAAGTGTTTAACCAAAAAAGTTATTAAACAAGTGTGCTATAAACCTTGTAGTCAAAAAGTTAGTTTGTGCTGACAAAATGTTATATTGATTGCCTCAAAGAAAATGTTATATTGACTTCATAACAAGCATAGAAAACATGAACAATAACATGGGCATATAAAAACCAAAATATAGTAAACAACAACAGTCTTTGGGACAAATACAATTGGTAGTCAAATCCATGGAAGTGGTGAAAGAAAGGTAAGGGTGGATAGGGGCTGAAACTGTTAAATATCAAAGGGTGTTTCGATGAAGTATTTTTTAGAGGTAATGTAATTTTGAGGAGAATCAAAATATTTTAGAAAATTACATTACCTCCAAAGAGTGCTTCATCCAAACATGTTTACAATTTGTCAATTATGGTGTCACAGGGTTCATTGCTATTCTGTTGCTCTTTGCCATATGCAGCAATTAATAAAGCTTCTGCCCTTCCTACAACATGACAAATTTATTGAAATCAGAGTATATACAAAGTATGCGTAGTAATTAATAGGATATAGAAGACATGTCACATTAATATCTTTTCACTAATATTCAGCAGAAAATTCAGACATGGAGAGGCAACAAAATTACCCCCTTTGTGTTTTTGTTGAAAAATAGGATATAGAAGACATGTCTGTCACATTAACAAGACAATGGAATCAACTTTTCAATGGTGTAATAATTTTTTGATCAATTTTTAAGTGTAGAATCTTTCAAAAGTAAGTGGTAGAACTTATAATTGGCACAGTAGTTGAATAATGGAGTAAACAACAGAAATAAGTACCGTGATCTTTCTTTCTGCTTAAAAGGGAACTCAGTGATGGAAATAGTGTGGATGCAATTCTCCTGCTATCATCCTACAGTATAAAAATCCAACAGCTTTAATTAACAATTAACAAAGTCCCAACTAAACATCCATGATGAACAAATATTAAAGATTATCAGAATCACAAAATAGTAAAGGATAAAATAAATTTGTTTCCAAACAAAGCAAAGTTGCCTTTTGGGACTGTTTGTTTGGTAACATTTATTTACTAGGAAACTAAGGCTTTTTTAGTTTGAGAAAACATTTTCTGTTTTCATTGTGTTTTCAGTTTTAATTGTAAAATTGCCTCATTTTCACTTGATTTCCAATTTTCAAAGTGTTATATAGTAAACGGTAGGAAGAAAAAAGGAAGTTATTTTCACTATTTCATGTACAAATACTTGAAAATGGGAGTGAAAACAATCAAAGTTTTGCAAAGTGAAAGTAGAAAATGAAAACAAAAAATGTTTTCTCAACCAATCAGACCCTAGTATTCTCCAGAATCTTCTAATTATATTTCCTAACAAAACATTCCCACAAGGAGTTGGGAATCCAAGATTTCCCACAACTACATGTAGCATTATATGTGAAGCTATTTAAAAACATCTTTGGATTCTAAATCTAAATAATGGCTGTTTTGTGAAAGATGGCAACATAAAATCAAAGTAAGGAAAGAACAAAGATGCTTAAATTTATTGAAGGCATTCAGCTAACATCTTTTTTCTTTTTTGATGAAAAACTAACATCTGCTGATCATCCTTAAATTTTTGGAAATAATATAGAACCACTGAAAGTGGAAGAAAAACTGCATATGTTGATTAGAAAGCAAAGCACCCTTTATAATCTGTTGTGCCAGGACCAAACCAACCTTTCCTGCCTTGCTTCCAGAGAGTTCAAATTTAGCTTTCCAAGTAAAAGATGGCACTGGAACAACCGAAAACCCTGACGCAACTAAGATCCCAATCCATAGACCATACCCAAATCCACCACTCCACCAGCCCTTCAATGCAAAAGATAGAGAAAATATTAAGAAAGTAATGAGTTACTAATAAACTCTACGCCGCAATGTGTTGAAGTCTTTCAGAAACTAATTGGAACAAGCATACTAACCTGCTTCCCATCTTGTGGAAAAGGGAGTGACTGCTCTAAATACGCAGTGGTTCCTAATGAAATCAAGAATCAATTTGCAAATAGCTAACCACAAAGAGTGTCAACCTTCAATATGAAAAAGCGAAATAATGATTCAAAAACTTTAGCAAACTGGGGACTTATTACTCGGAGTCTATAAATTGCATCGTCAAAGATGAAAGATAATAAGCATAATCTATTACACAAATGCTAAAACTAACAAACAAGCAGCATGAGAAATACTTTTGGACAAGCCAAGGAAGTAGGAGATGACATCAAACAAAACCTATTTCATTAAATTTTGCACAAATACATGCGAAACCAGGTTATTAGCTTTCTGTCTAATCAACCTATCATATAAATGGCACTATCAATTTAGCTTTTCAAATGTAAATAACAAATATGGAGTTCATATAGTAGACCTTATCAAATCTTATGACAGTCGAGTGCATAGTAGTAAACAGTAAACACTACAGTTGGCTTTAGAATACTATCACATTTTGCATTAATGAAATTTATCAAAAAAAAAAAATACTAAAAACACAGATACAAGCAAACTTAAATTCTTACTAAAAATCAAGTCTGGGATTGTCTCAACTCTCAACATGTCATAATATTCATAAAGACTAGAAATGACGATATAACTCAAGAACGTCAGAATGATTAGTAACAATTCAACAAAATGACAGAGCAGATAACCTTACTAAGATGATTCATTTCCACCATTAGTGCAAATAGAAATAAACACTTGGTTGATGCACAGAGCCCAAAAAAGAAGTATAGAAAAAGCTCTGCACATTAATTAATGTAGAAATCAAGATAGAGAAGACAAACTATACCAGCTGGAGCATCAAAACTACGAACCAACTGAACAATAGAACTAGCATCTAAACGTCTTCTTGTTCTTTTGCCAACAAGTATTTTCACATGAGGAGAGTCAAATACCTGCATATATTGGACTGTTATAACCATATCCTTTGTCAATTTGGCGATAAAATTCTAAACAGAACCTACAGTAGCTATTTAAAACGTGAAAATCAAGGGACCTAGGGGATCTCATGCCAAACCAATTCTTATTAAGCAGAAAGGAATATCATATACTGTTGAAACCAACCTCATCTAGATTTCACTGCCTCTTCCTTATATGAACAAATCTAAGAGTAAGACTGTACACAGCATCAGTTAACAATGTTATGTCACTAATAAATTACTCTCCATTAACAATATAACAATATCAAAAGATCATCCATTGTGAATGTTGAATTAATTGTGTAGATAGTTGTTATTAGTTGTTAGTTGTTGGTTGAGAGTTATTGGGTTGTTGGTAGTTGTATTCATTAGAGTAATTGTATTTCTCTTGTATATATATAGATGTAAACCTCACTCAATCAATCAACCAAATACACTTTCAGTTTCAGTTTAAGTTGGTACCAGAGCTATCTGGTTCGTTCCTTCTTTTCTTCTGTTTTTTTTCCAAGTCTGTTTTTAGGGTTCCAGCCGCCACCTTGAGCGTTGACCCTCTATCTCCGTGCCTTCAACAGTAACACGCGCCCCACCATTGAAAACAGACGCCGCCGATCTGTCCTCCGTAGTAACCGCGCCGCCGTTTCAGCCACCACGCGCTCTCACGCGCCGCCACAGACGCGGCTTCTCTTCAGCGCGTGAGCTCCACGCGCCGCTCTGCTGTGCTCCGTTTGAGACGCCGTTTCCTCCGTTGTGTTCGCCGAAGGCTCCTCTATCTGTTTTGACCCTATAATCTCTTTGGGTTCCAGGTTTTGTTGGTGTTTTTACCCTTTCCTTGTGGCTGCCTTGCTGTCCTTGGTTGTTGTTACGTTCTTCTTCTTTGTTTCTTTGTTAAAACAAGTGTTTTAGTTGCTATTCGTACTGCTTACGGTTCTTTGTTTACGTTACGGTTGTTGTTCCAACTCGCTTTTATTCCATTGTGGTGATAATCCTAAGGAAACTAAGTCCGAGAGAAGAAGTTTGATCTCCTTCGCATTTTTCTCGAACTCCTACCATCACTTGGAGAAGTTGAATGGAAGGAATTATTTGATTGGCGTAATCGCGGTGGAAATATGGTTTTTGGGCCAAGGGATGTCCGACCATCTTGAGAAGAAGGAGGAAGACATCGCGCCTCCGAAAAGAGAATGGAAGAAGGTCGATTATCAACTTTTGGCTTTATTGTTTGATCTGTTGAGTCTAAATTAATGGTACATTTTCGTCCTTATAGGGCGTGTCACGAGGTTTGGAAGAAGCACAAACGGTTTATGCGAATGATATCCAACGGTTATATGAGACAATTCATAATCGCAACACACCGCAAATGTCTGATCTTGATCTTCCTTCCTATCTGAACAAGGCACAATCTATCTCGTGAGGAAGCTAAGTTGATGTTGTTAAAAGAGGATGTGAAGAAGATGACGTAAAGACTAGATAATATGCTTATGGTGTTTGTTCTCCATGGATTGCACAAAGAGTTTGAATCGGTTCGGAACCGGACATTGACTAATTCGACATCCCCACATTGAGGCGTTATTCGACCGTTTGCTCAGAGTTCCTTCTCCGTAAGCATCGGTAAAGACTAGTACTCCATCGCCAATGAGAGTCTTCTTGATATTGATTTACGATGTTGCTAACCGTGGAGGTCGAGGTCGTGGTCGTAGAGGAGTCTTTGATGTGGGTGGCGAGGTGGTAGAGAAAATCTCCATTGCTCTTATTGTAAGAGGATGGACACACTCAAGATCGGTGTTATTCTCTTCATGGATTTCCGACAAAACAAATAATGTAGCCCAATCTTCGTGAGGTGAGGAGGCGATATTTTCTCTGCCGATGCATATAAGGAGTTCCTTCAATTTAAGGCGACCAACAAGCATCGCCCTCTTGATTTGCTATTGCTTCGCAAATCAGTAACTCACACGCGGGTAATTCTACTGCATGCATTTTCCTACACCGAGTCCTCGGACCATGGATTTTAGATTCGGTGCATCCGATCACATATCCGTAATCTTTCACTCCTTTCTAAATTATCTCCTCCTAAAACACCTCACACCATTACTTATCTTTGATGGGTCTAAGTCACATGCAAATCGGTGTTGAGTCGAACTTCCCTCTTCCAACGTTACCATTAAACTCGGTATTATTTGTACCGTTTGTCCATTTGATTTAGTCTCTGTTGGCAAACTCATTGATGATAATTTGAATTGTGAAGTAACCTTCAATTCGATGGTGTTCATATACGGGGACCGGCACGGCGCGACGATTGGGCTGGATCTAGATCACGAGGTCTCTTCTCATCTCCATTCAAATTTCATCCACTATATGTGTCGCTTGATGTCTTCGAGATTCTTCATCGCCGTCTTGGTCATCCAAGTTTAGATAAGTTCAAGCGCATGGTCCTCATCTTTCACACCTACGCTCGGATTGCGAGTCATGTCAACTTGGTAAACATGCTAGAGTTTCTTTTCTAGTAGTGTCAACGATCAACTACTTCTCCCTTTGATATCGTTCATTCGATGTTTGGGGTCCTAGTCGTGTTCCTACTATTTTAGGTTATAAGTACTATGTTACTTTCATTGATGACTTTTCAAGGTGCACTTGGTTGTTTTTATTAAAAGACCGTTACGAGTTATTTAATGCCTTTCAAACGTTTCATTCTAAAATTCAAAATCAATTTGGAAAGACAATTCGAGTTTTACACAAAAATGATAATGCAAAAGAATATTTTTCTCGCTTCCTTTAACTCCTTTTTGACTTCTCACGGTATTATACACCAATCTAGTTGTCTCACACACCACAACAAAATGGTGTGGTGAACGTAAACACCGTCCATATTGTTGAAACCGCCGAACATCGTTGATCAATGCCAATGCACCATTGAAATTTTGGGGTGACGCCGTTTACAAAGATGTTATTTGATAACCGTATATGCCGTCTTTCTCGTCTAAGTAATCAAATTCCTCAGGCACTTTTATTTCCACAAGACCCACTTTATGTTGTTCCCCCACGTGTGTTTGGTTCCACTTGCTTTGTCCACGACCTCACTCCTGGTCGTGATAAATTGTCTGCACGAGCTGTCAAATGTGTCTTTGTTGGGTATTCTCGTGTTCAAAAGGGATATAGATGTTACTGTCCTAGTACACATCGTTTTTATGTATCTGCCGATGTTACTTTCTTTGAGGACACAATGTTCTTTGCGTCACCAGTCACTTCTAATTCAGTGCCACCTCCTGTGCTACCTGTACCTCTTCTTGATGTTCCTCAAGTTGTAGAACATGTCACTCCTACACAGGCTGACCACAGGTTTGGTATTACTTATGAGCGTCGTCGAGAAACCTGTAGCCCGCTCCTCCTGCACGATTCTCGTGACTTAGATCCTACTTCAATCCGCTTCCTGCTGCGGTCCTCTCCCGACACTTCTGGCGACTTGGCCCATTCAGATTCGTAAAAAGGTAAACGGTCCACTATTAATCCTCATCCTATTTATAACTTTTTGAGCTACCACAGGCTATCTCCTTGCCACTCTGCTTTATTGTCGCTTTGTCTCTATTACTATTCCTAAGAATGTTCAGAAGCACCTTTATCTCATCCGGGATGGAGACAGCAATGATTGATGAGATAGCGGCGTTGGAATCTAATAGTACATGGACTCTTGTCCTCATCCCACCGGAAAATCTACGCTTGGTTGTCGATGGGTTTTCTGATTAAAGTCGGACTGATGGACAAGTGGATCGGTTGAAGGCTCGCTTGGTAGCGAAAGGATATACTCGATTTATGGGTTAGATTATGGTGATGCTTTCTCTCGATTGCGAAAATGGCATCGATTCGTTTGTTTTTGTCTATAGCCGCCATTCGTCATTGGTCGTTATACCAACTTTGATATTAAAAATGCATTCCTTCATGGTGATTTAGAGGAGGAGATTTATATGGAGCAACCACCGGCTTTATTGCTCGAGAAGTCGACCTTTGTTTGCAAACTTAGAAAGTCATTGTATGGTTTAAAAACAATCACCTCGAGCCCAGGTTTGGAAAGTTTAGCAAAGTCATCGAACAATTTGGCATGATACGTTGTGAAGGTTCGATCACTCGGTTTTTCTTGAAATGCTCACCCTTAAATAAAATGATCTATCTTGTGGTATATGTGGATGATATTGTCCTTACAGTGATGATGAAGAGGGCATTAAACAACTTAAGCAACACTTGTTTAAGCAACTTTCAAACCAAGGATCTTGAGTCGTTTGCGATATTTTCTTGGGATAGAAGTTGCTTTCGATCCAAGTGTGGTATTGCTATTTCTCGGAGGAAATATGCTCTTGATATTCTGAAGGAGACCGGGATGCTTGACTATAAGCCTGTTGATACTCCTATGGACCCAAATGTAAAGCTTATACCTAATCAGGGGGAGCTCTATTCAGACCCAGGTCGATATAGAAGATTGGTTGGGAAGTTAAATTATCTCACTATGACCAGGCCTGACATTGCCTTTCCGGTTAGTGTCATTAGTCAGTTTCTTAACTCACCATGTGAAAGTCAACGGAATGCGATTGTTCGCATTCTAAGGTATATCAAAGGATCACCAGCAAAAGCTTATATCTATACGAGATAAAGCGCCACACTAATGTTCTTGGATATTCAGATGCAGTTTGGCCGGAGATGCCGGTGATAGAAGATCCACTTCCAGCTATTGTGTTCTCTTTGGCGGTAATTTGATCTCATGGAAAAGCAAGAAAACAGACTGTCGTTGCAAGGTCAAGCACGAAGTGAGTATCGTATCGTATATGGCTAATGCAACATGTGAACTTGTATGGTTAAGAAATTTGCTTCAGGAGTTGAAGTTTTGTGAGATTGGTCCTATGGAACTTGCTTGTGACAACCAATCCGCTCTACATCTCTCATCAAATCCAATATTTCATGAGAGAACTAAACATATAGAGGTCGATTGTCATTTCATTAGAGAAAAGATTCTCTCAGGCATCATCAAAACTTCCTTCGTCAGCTCTAATGATCAACTTGCAGACATGCTAACTAAGTCCTTACGAGGTCCTAGAATAGCATACATATGTAACAAGCTGGATGCTTCGATATATATGCTCCAACGAGGGGAGTGTTGAATTAATTGTGTAGATAGTTGTTATTAGTTGTTAGTTGTTGGTTGAGAGTTATTGGGTTGTTGGTAGTTGTATTCATTAGAGTAATTGTATTTCTCTTGTATATATATAGATGTAAACCTCACTCAATCAATCAACCAAATACACTTTCAGTTTCAGTTTAAGTGTGAAAAATATTATTTACAATCCCAAATCCCAATAACGAAAATATAATCATTAAGCATGCTTGCAATTATCACCTTAGTGCAGAACAATCTTTAAAAAATTTAATAGCAAACAACACTTCATCAGTTCTTCTACATTCAAATTCTACCTTCATCATATCCCAATCATCAATGGGTATCACTTCCATTGCCTTTGGTAGCCTAGATTATCAGACGCCTATGCACATGCTCAAAATTGTGCAAGCCCTATATACTTAAGCATAAAGCCTTAATGTCATCAACGATTCAACCCTACCCTAAACTTATAGGATTCTACAAAAATACTGCAAAAATGGACCTCAAATATTTCTTTTGCTAAATATATCCTTCCTCTATGGAATTACAACTGAACAAATATATAACAAGACATGTGACCTAAAAAACACAAAAAGGCGCAATCATCTCTATGTAGATTACATACTATTCCACCCACAAGCCAATTCTCAACAAACTATGCAAAAGAGGAAGCTAGCTACATTCTCTTTAACAGGCATTCATTGAAACACTTTTTATGACTAGAACATTTCTTAAAAAGACAACACATTTTTTTTTCAAAATTGGTCAATCTGAGAAATGCACCAAAGAGTTATTGAAAAATTTGTTCTTGGCAATTCTCCATGTAACAATAGCTATCAGCATATCAAAAGGTACGCAAACGCAACCTATAGGTTTCAGATAATATCCATAAACAGCACCCCTTTTTCTGATTGAAATATTCATAAACAGCTGTCAGATAGAAAATGCCAGTAGTTAAACAAATCTCTCAATGCAAAAATGGCCAAATCTATAAACAAAATCATTCATTCAAAGTAAATTCTGAACCAAACCAAACCAAATCTTCAGGAAAACTACACTAAAATAGCACACACTAGCACTTCAAGTTCAAAATATCACCCTTCATCCCCAAAATTTTCACGGATAAATTAAATCTATGTAACCCTATATCAAAACATCTTCCCTCATCCCCTGAAATGTACTGTTTAGGGACTAAATTGATGGACAAAAATAAACTATAAAGACTATTCAATAATTTTCATAGTTTAAGGACTAAATATGAGATAATGTGATACATTAGCTGCAAAATTGAGGGTTTATTCACAAATCAATAAAAAGGAAAGAACTTTATCATAAAGAGACAAAAAGAAGCACGATAAGTACCTGAGCTGAGCAAACAGAATCATGAATTTTCAAAAGCGCGATAGCACCAGAAACATCTGGGTCAATTCCAAGGATCAATTGAGAACCTTCATTTTTGTGTGTAAGATCCTGTTCTTCATTCAAAAGATTGGAATTGCTTTCGGGGGAAGTGTAAGAAAGTGAAGCCAACCAATTTTCCTTCAATTGAGCATTGGAAGTAGTCACAACGTTGCGCTTTCTGCGAGGAACTATTATTTGAGGTTGGGTTGGAGAAGAGGTACAGAAGGTTCTGATGTTAATGGAAGAAGTGAAGGAAATTGTGGATTTGAGTTTGGGAGAGAGTTTGTTCATTGAATGAAATTGGGTTTGCGGGAACTCTTTTGTGAATTGGGGTTTCAGAGATTCCATGAGAATGATAAAACACAAATGGAGAACGCAGAAGAAAGGAAAGGAAAGGAGGGAAGGAAGGATATGAAAACAAAATCAAATTCAATTTTTCCAATATTATGACTTAAATATATGTTACCATGCAAATATACCGATTATCTATCTATTTACTCCCCTATAAAAATAAAACTCTTAAAAAAAACCTTGCAAATATAAATTATTTCTAGTTACCCCCTGCTGTTAGATTTTGTTAACATATATCTTACCCCTTGCAAATATGTTCATTATCATTTACCCCCCTGCGTAAATATATGTTACCCCCTGCAAATATCCTCATTATCCATTTACCTCCTACAAATACGCTCATTAT
This sequence comes from Oxytropis ochrocephala, assembly GCA_020916435.1. Lineage (NCBI taxonomy): Eukaryota > Viridiplantae > Streptophyta > Magnoliopsida > Fabales > Fabaceae > Oxytropis > Oxytropis ochrocephala. Next base: position 96,540,729 of record CM037089.1, read on the forward strand.
CTGTTTACCCTCTTGCAAATAATAAGTGTTTCAACATACACTTAACGTTATTAACAAAATCTAACAGTAGGGGGGTAACTAGAAATAATTTATATTTGCAAGGTCTTTTTTAAGAGTTTTATTTTTACAGAGGGATAAATGGATAATTGGTATATTTGCAGGGGGTAACATATATTTAAGCCCAATATTTTTACAAATTTAGGCTTGTTTGGCAAAAATGAGTGGATACGGATAGCAGATAAGCTAGTTTATACTAGATAAGCTGATAGCGGATAGCTTATAGTAGGTAAACTAGCATATTGAATTTTAAGTGTTTGGTAAAATTAGCAGTTCAACTAGCTTATAATTATAAAATGACATAAATGGACATTTGTAATTAATGCTTGAATATGAGAAGAATCATTTAATAATGGATAAATGAGAAATTTAATTAAAATAATAAGGATAAAAGTGGTAGAAAAAATAAAATGCTACCAACTATAAGCTCAAACGCTACTTCAATTTATGATGATAAATATATTATATAATTGTAATATTTTAATTTTTTTCAAACCCAATGTTATATATTGTTTTGATTAAAATAAGTTTATGCCGAATATTTGTTTTTATGTTTATGTTTGAAAGTGATGTTGATTGTTGAAAAATTCTTAACAGAAACTGGATTTGGTTTTGGTTTTTCAAATTTTTAAAACTAAAAACAGAAAATGGTTTTGGTTCTGCACATTTGGTGTCGTTTTAGGTGGTTATGAGTTTTTGATTTTTGGTTTTCGGTATAAATCAGGTGTCCTATTCATCGCGCAAAGCTCTCTCTCAAGAGATTTAACATTGTTGCGTGTCTAAGGCTGGATATTGGTTAAGCTGGAAGAGACCCCTATCATTTTTTTGGTATATTTTTGGTATAAACCAATTATCCTCTGCGCGCAACTGCAGAAACTAATCCCTCGAGCCGGGTAGGACCATAATGGCGGCATCTCCCCTAAAGAGATTTAGCACTACTGCATGCCCAAGGCTGGATTCGAACCCAGGACTTTAGTTAAGCTGGAAGAGAGCCCTACCACCTTATCTAAGTGCTCTAGACCCCTACCATCTTATCTAAGTACTCTTGGATATTTTTGGTTTTCAAATATATATTTGAAAACAAAAATGTGTTCGGTAAAATATAAGCTGAAATGGTTTTTAATTCGTTTTCCAAACACAATTTGATCAATTTTAAAAATCTTAAAAAAATCTGACAATTCAGTGCTTATAAAAAGACTAGTCCACATACCTGTGCTACGCACAGGACAGACTAAAGTTGCAAACCAAGCAGAATGAAGGCAAAAAGGTAAATATGTCTAATAAGAGTTAATGTCTATAATACTCAATTAGAGTCCAATAAGTCTCGCTTGAAATACTCTATCATAGACGATTACTTCCTAATCATTTTTAACTTGCCTCATATGACCGTGGGCTGAGGACCGGGGGAGAAGAAGAGAAAAACTAGGGCGTCGAGGAAAACCACCAGACAAAATTATAGGAGAGAATTGCTAACAAATTGAACTCAAAAGGGCCCCTCGGGGCAGGCTACAAGATGAAATGCCTCGATGAGGGGGTGAGCCCGATGGGCAATGAGTAAGTCCGAGGGAGAGTTAAGCCTCAGCCTATAGAGTGCCTCGTCTATGTTGACTCGGGTGCCCGAGTCCATGAGGTTGCTTTAGGGGCAAGAGGCAGCCGAGGGAGCAAGTGATCGAGGTAAGGCAAGCTTGCTTGGAAGGCACGAGGGAAGCACGAGGAATTCACGTGCGAATAGCTGAAGATCAAACGAAGGAGCGAAGCCTTGGAGAGTGGCGGGAAGAGGTTCCACCCCACTAACCGTGCTAGTGGAGATCGTGGGTAGTGGCTCTGCTTCTTTAGGGCTCGAGAGCAATGAGATGCGTTGATTTTTGGTAGATCCAACGGTAGACAAATGTTCGCTAGGGGAGTGGCCGACAAGGGCCTATGTATATAAATAGGTTAGAGAGCAATTGTAAATGAGACACATCATCAATACAACAAAATTTATTTCAAATTTAACTTTCATTTACCACACTTTTTATTTATCTTTTACTTTAATGCATTAGGCCAGTAGAATAATCCAACTCTCGCGTCCCATCCACCCAACCTGACCTTTTCTAGAGGAGTCAGGATACCCATAGTCGAGGAATAGAGTTCCCTTCTCGACGCAATTGCTTGAAGAACAGAGGAATCGAAGACTTGTCCAAACCTCTGGCCGATCCCACGGCTAGGACCTAAGAGTTTGACGACAACAAAAATAGGCACGCCCGGTGGGACAGACACGGGGGAACAAACGAATATGTTTGATTCGCCTGGACTAGATTATTGTTGGTGCATGCACTTACGTTCCGGCAAAAACTTAAGTATGGAGCCATCATCGACATTAAAAAAGATTTGAAATAGGTGAACAATTCACTGATGGCAAGTTCAATCCTCTTATGGATATAGTAGGTGCATTCCTAATTTTGGAGTCCTACTTTGTGCAACACAGGCTACCTCTCCTAATTTTAATATTGTAGTGGGAAAAAGATTTGAAATCTTATTCTCAGTTCATTCTTTGAAATTATTTGGTGCATTACTCCTGAAAATCAAGTAGAAGGTCAAAGAATGTTATGCAGCAATAATAAATTTGGAAGATTGTAGGAATCGAAGAAAAGAAGTATTGAAGAGTGGAAGGAATTGGATCCTCTAACTTCACCTCCTCTAACTTTTCCTAACTTTAGTGCTTTTTTGATGAGAGAGAAAAATAAAAATAGAGGGAAATGGAGACAAATTATATGAGAGATAATATATTGGAGGAGAGATATAGATACAAAGTTAAAGGGAAGTTCCCTCCAAAAAGTTAGAGGATACTTACCCATGGAAGAAGGAACTACAGCAGGAAGAAAGATGGAAGGGACTACATTATTTTTTATATTTTTTAATTTATGATTTAACACCACGGTATTTAATCGGACGACTGGATTTTTTGCTGTAGGAAATTGCTTTAGAGTGTGTTTGGATAAGGGAATTTTTGAGGGTATTGTAATTTAAAAGTGTAATTCAAATGCTTTAAACCAAATTAACTTGTTTGGATAATAAAAGTGGAGAATTTTCAAAATAAATGGATTTTATGAGGTATTTAAGTAACATTGAGTTTAGGGAATTTGAAATACCACCTAGAAGTGGAGAATTTGAAATTTCTCTCTTGCTAAAAATGTTCTTTAAAAAAATATTGTTTTTTTTTGCATAATCCAATCTATCTAATCAAATCTAATCTATCTATTTAATCAAACAAACAACTTACAAAAAAACAATTTTAGACATCTTAATTTTTGACACATCACCACTTTCTCATTTTTTAATTTTATTTTCTCTTCCTTTCTCATTCACTTTCTCTCTTTCAATCTCACATTTCTCAATATTTCTCACTTTTTTATACATCTACTATTTGTCGCCCCCACACACCTTTTATTTAAAAATATTTGTTTTCCCAATTTTTTAATCTACTACATAATATAATATAATTAAATTAATATTAATTGCTCTACAATTTACTCATATTTACTATCTAATTTAATCTCTATTTATACAAACAAACCACACTCATCTAACTAAGAACAACATTGTAATTTACTATCACACTTTTTTCAAATTTCTTCTCCCAATGCATTTTCTTCTCACTTCCACTTTTTTCCTACTTTCTCCTACTTTTTTTCTTTCAAATTTCAAAATTCAAATCAAACTCACTCACTTTCTATCTACTAATCTATTTATCAATTTATACAAACAAATTACACTTAAATTACCAAAACAGACCTCTCTATTTACTTTACAACCCATCTAACTAAGGACAATACTGTAATTTATTATCACACATTTTTTCAAATTTCTTCTCCCAATTCACTTTCTTCTCACTCACATTTTTTTCCTACTTTCTCCTACTTTTTTTTTTCAATTTTAAAAATTCAAATCAAATGTCTCACTATCTACTACTACAAGAAAAATGGGTTTTTTTAGCGGATTTTTCCGCCAAAAAACACCAAATCCGCCGCAAATACAGGTGTTTTCGGCGGATTTTTCCGCCGATAAAAGGTCGTGGTGGCAACGTATTTCGTGGAATTTCATGCGTACTTTCCGGCGGATTTTAAGTCATTTCCGTGGATTTTTGCGGGAATTTGCGCGTGATTTCCCCTGTGCTTTTCTGTGGAATTTTGCACTTTTTGGCGGATTTTTCCGCCAAAAAAATTTATTATTATTTTTTTTTAAAAATCCGCCGCAAATACATTAAAATCGGCAAAAAAAAAATTTATTTTATTTTTTAAAAATCCGCCGCAAATACATTATAATCCGCCAAAAAAAATTTATTATTTTTTTTTTAAAAATCCGCCGCAAATACATTAAAATCCGCCAAATTTTATTTTATTTTATTTTCAAAAAAATCCGCCGCAAATAACCTAATTTCTGCCGAAAAATACTTTTTTTTTAAAAAAAATTTAAAAAAAATTTATAAACGTTTTTTAAAATTAAATAAATTTAAAAAAAAATATAAATAACATATTTAAATTAAAAAACTCAAATAGTGATAACCAAATAAAATGTTTTTAAAATATAAATAAATTTAAATTAAAAATATAAATAGTAACAAAGAAACAAAAATCACCAAACTCAAACAAATCTTAAACAAACAACACCACAATTAGTAACAAAGTATAAGTTAAAACAAAATATAACTTAAAACAAAGTCTAAATTAAAACATACCTTCAAAACAAATTTGAGAGAAGTGTTGAGTAATAGTAAAGATTTAATGTGAGGATTGTTAAGAGAGTGAAATGGTGAGAGAGTGAAGTGTTGAGAGAGTGAAATGTTGAGAGAGTGAAATGTTGAGAGAGTGTTGAAATCAGATTTATTAAGGGAGGATGAAGAGAGCCGTTGGAATCGAGGTCATTTTCATACGGATTCTCGCTTTTTCAGTGGAATCAAGATTGCTTTTGACCAGAGGTAGTCATTTTCGGCGGATTCGAGGTCATTTTCGCAGCGATTTTGTTGGTTTTTGGCGGATTTTAAAAAAAAAATTGGGGGAAATTAGTGTATTTGCGGTGGATTTAAAAAAAAAAAAATTTATTTTTTAAAAATCCGCCGCAAACACATAAAAATCCGCCAAAATTTTTTTTTTTTTGAAATCCGCCGCAAATACCCTAATTTCCCCCAAAAATTTTTATTTTTTTAAAAATCCATATAACGTCAAAAATCCCCACAAATGTCAAAAATCATGAAAACTTTTACGGTGGATTAAATCCCCCACAAATGTCAAAAATCCGCCGGAAAGTTTGTGGGGGATTAAAATCCGCCAGAAAGTTTTGCCTTGGATTTTCAGTTTTTCTTGTAGTACTATAATCTATTAATCAACTCAACTAATCATTGAAACTACGAAATAACTGCACCGATATATAAAAAACACGATATAATTGCACTTATATATAAAAAATACGAGATTAATATCTAACTATCTATTTATACAAACAAACCACACTTAAAAAGGAAAACATTGTAATTTACTATCACATTATTTTCAAAAAAAATTCTTCCAATGCACTTTATTCTCACTCCTACTTTTTTTTCCTACTTTCTCATACATTTTTTTTTTCAAATTTCAAAATTATAATCAAACACACTCACATTTTTTTCCACTATCTATTATAATCTACTAATCAACTAAAATAATCAATTGAAACTATGAGATAACTACACTGATATATAAAAAACACGAGATAACTGTACTGATATCTAAAAAACACGACATTAATATCTAAAAAATCAAGAAGACTTAATGACTATTTAAACTACTGATTAATATTTAAAACACATGTGACAAATATTTGTCGTTGATACCTATAAAAGGACAAATAATTGTCACAAATATATAATAAAACACGTGATAAATATTTCTTATTGATAATCTATTATCTATCTAATCTAATATCTATTTATCTAATCAACTAAAATAATCAATTGAAACTACGAGATAATTGCACTAATATAAAAAAACACGGGATAACTTCACTGATATATAAAAAACACATGATTAACATAAAAAAACTTAAATGACTATTTAAACTACTGAATAATATTTAAAACACAGATGACAAATATTTGTCACTAATACCTAAAAAAGGAAAATTTTCAAAATTCTAATCAAACCCACTCATTTCTTTTTCCAATATCTATTGTAATCTACTATTTAACTAAAATAATTAATTGAAACTACGAGATAACTGTACTGACATATAAAAAAACACGGGATAACTGCAATGATATATCTAAAAATATGGGATAGCTGCACTGATATATAAAAAGAACACTACACTGATATATAAAAAAACACGAGATAATTGTACTGATATATAAAAACAACAGATAACTACAATGATATATATAAAAACACAGGAAGCTGCACTGGAATATAAAAAAACAATGCACTGATATAATCTACTATCTATCTTTTACTATCTACTATAATCTACTAATCCACTAAAATAATCAATTGAAACTATGCGATAACTGCACTGATATATAAAAAACACGATATAACTGTACTAATACATAAAAAAATGGGATAACTGCAATGATATATATATATATATATATATATAAAAACACGGGATTGCTGCACTGAAATATAAAAAACACTAGATAACAACACTGATATATAAAAAAACACTGCACTGATATATAAAAGGACACAGGATAAATGCACAGATTATTTTTAAATGATACTTTTACATTTTTGGATTTTAATATGTATCTATTTTCTTATTTGAGACTCATTTTTTATCTACTTTAAATTTGTCTTTTTTTTTTCACGGGGTGTTGTCCAAACTATTTAAATTATGTTTAAGTTCATTCATGAAAATAACACGCACGATAGCACCTGTGCGTATGCACAGGTATCCTACTAGTGATTTACTTTAAAGTAAATTCTTTTTCAAAAATTTCAAATTGGCTCTCTCTATCTCTCTCTCTCGATTTATCTTCATCTCCGCACAGTACTCGAGATAGATTAATATTCCACATAAAATTAAGTTGTTTCTAAATTAATTACACAACCACTATCTTCTATTCAGTCAATCATTTCAGTCGCACAATTTAACAAAACAAAAACTTTTTTACTAAAAACCATTTTCCTTTTTTCTATTTAATGTAAGGATCCTACTCTGGGGATTGCGAAGTACAGGATATTGAGTAGAAACTGTGTTTGTGTGTTTTGTTACAGAGCACTAAGAACTCTGTATATTTTTTTATTCAAACAACAATCAAATTGAATCAATTTTATAATGTATGGACAAACCAGCTTATCTCGTAATTGGTGGGAACTGGTCGATAATCAGTCATACCAGTCTAAAACCGCGAGAATCGGCCAAATCGGCCGACAACTAGTCAGATTTTTAAAAAAAAATATAAAATTTAGAGTTCGGGTTGAACTCTTGAATAAGTGCTTTCACCGGCTCAATGATTTGTCCGATTTTCAAAAACTTAGGTCGAGCCCGACATTTGGTGGATCAGTTTCGTCGATCGCTGAGCTCGCATGTTTGTTCGAAGTTTGGGTAAAATGAAAAGTTTTAAAAAAATGAAGTATTTTAATTACTCTATCCAAACAACGAATTTGAAGAATTAAGAATTTTAAAAGTTATATCCAAACAAAGAATGTAACAATGAAGGGAATTCAATTGAAGCAATTAAATATCGTAGAATTTCAAATTCCCTAAAAATTTGAATTGCTCCATCCAAACACTGCCTTAGAGAAATGACTATTGAGGATCCAAATCCCAAATCCAACTTCAAGAACTTAAAATGCTCTAATCAATCAAATGAGTTAACAGGGAGCCAATCAGAAATGCCTTGCCAAAAATGACTTTGCCTAATGTGCATTATGTTTCACAATACACAACTACCCATTTTATTGCAAACCTACCCTTCATTTTTCGAAAAACTTCAATCAAAACCCCATATCCTTCAACTTCCTCCCTCGTTCGTTCAAATAGCTTATCTATCTCAGGCGCCGACAGATGCACAACCCCCACCCAGTCCACCCACTCCCTCCCCATGCTCTCTCTAGACAGAAAAAAAGTAAGAGAGAAAGAGAAGTAGAGAGAGAGAGAGAAACACCAATTTAGCTTTCATTTAGTTGGAAACGTTGCCGTCTTTTCTTCCCGCGACATTTTCTCTTTGCTAAAAATCGAGAATTCTTCATTGAGCAGGTGGCGATCGCATTTCTAATATGCGACGATTCGTCACTACCTATCTTCACTTCTGTACATGGTCACTGGGAACTCTCGCCTTTGTTCTCTTTTCGTTCCTTAAGAAGTTCGATTTGTGAGGTAAATTCTATGAACTTTTTAAATTCCAGGGATTCTCCTGAAAAAAATTGGTTGGGGTACCTTTTTATTTATTTATTTTTGAGTAAACTCTTAAATACTCAAATAATTTGACAGCATTCTCTATCTTGTATTTTTTGACAATATTATTATTCTCTATCTTGTATTTTATTTTATTTTACAAAAGCCATTTAGTACATTTTATTAATAATAATCAAATCTGAGATACATTTGAGGCTCACTAGAAAACAAATTCTTACGAGACAAAGGATATATATATGGGAGCGTCATCCGTTGAACATCCGGGAGAGGAATAATAATTAAAATCATGTAGCTGACAAAAATCATCTCTGCCCTTTTAAAAAAAAAAAATAATCTCTGTCCAAATGCAACAGAGGGAATGCAGAGTAAAAGAAAAAAAGGAATATCCCCACTATTATCCATCTCTCTATTGCTCCTCTCATTCTTCCTTCTGCTCAGGACTGCGGTCAGTGTTCTTTTAGCCTTTAATTTTTATATTTCCATTTCTTATTTATTTATTTATTTATTTACTTCCATTTGTCTCCAAACTCCACTAGGTTTGACATCATCAGCTTAATAGTTCGTTCTCATGTGATTTATTTTTAATTTTTGTTTCTCGGCAATTTAATTAGCATCATTTGATGTATAATTGTAACAAAATGTTTGTTCTTGTGTAAGTGTAGGTAGTGCCATGATGGGTTGGAGGAGATGTTGCTGTGTTGTCTTAATTGCTCTGATGCTTCTTCTTCTTCCATTAATGGCTTATTCGGGTTCTATTGTCAACAACCTCCCTGGTTATGATGGAGATCTTCCATTCAAACTTGAAACTGGGTCAGTTTATTTTTCAAATGATGATTTCTATTGATACAATCTTTCATTCAATAAGAACTATGGAGGTGGTTATGATGATTAGTTAAGTTAACAAAAAATGATTTTTTGTGCAAATGTTCGCCAATTATGATTATTGTGTAGATACATAGGAGTGGGAGAAGAAGCAAAGGTGCAAATATTTTATTATTTTGTGGAGTCTCAAAGAAATCCTTTCATTGATCCAATTTTACTTTGGTTCGTTGGAGGTCCAGGATGCTCTGGTCTTTCAGCTTTCTTTTTTGAAAATGGTAAATCATTATTTGTTTTCTTTTAGGATAACGCAAATTAATTAATTAATTAAATCTTACTTATCATAAAAATATTGTTCTAGGTGGCTTTACAAGTAATAACTTGATGCATTCTTATTTCTTAAAACCTTCATTCATTTGTTTTCTTTTAGGATAACACAAATCATTTGAAATTGCCAGTTCCTTCAAATGGAAAAACTAAACAAGGCGTTTGGGTACATTTAAGAAAAAGTAAAATTTATCGACTGAGATGTTTGGTAGTTTGAATTAATCAAGATTGCTGCTTTTGAGTGTTTGCAGGGCCTTTAGTAATGGATCGCAATTACAGTGGAAACCTTCCAAAACTTGAGTTGAACCCATATTCATGGACACATATGCTGAATATGATATACATAGATATGCCAGTAGGCACTGGATTCTCTTACTCAGAAACCCAACAAGACTACTATAGTAGTGACATCTTGTGGGTTGAACATACATATTCTTTTTACAAAAGGTCTGCCATTTTTCTACTTCTATTCTTTCTAATCTAATGAGTTTTAGTAGAAATTGGCTATCTAATGAGTTTTACTTTCACTGCAGTGGTTTATTGATCATCCAAAGTTTAGCTCAAATCCATTTTACATTGGTGGTGGCTCATATTCAGGAATAACTACGGGTCCTTTAGTTCAAAAAGTGTATGAAGGTAAATAACAAATGTTAATTTGATGACCTAAATTTTTTGACCTTAGCCTAAATGTTTGTTCTTTTCTATTTCTTCATTGCTTCTTGGAAGGGCAGGATACATAACAAGACAAGTGCCACACATAAACATCAAAGTATGAAATGGCACAAAACCTTTTTTTCTTTTTTGCTAATTAAATATTAGCTTTTGAATTACTATGTATAATTAATTACTTGTTTCATTTATCAACAGGGTTATGTGCTTGCTAGCCCATTAGTTGATTCATATCAGGATGCAAACATGAAAGTTTTATATGCATACCATATGAATCTTATACCAAAAGAACTCTACGAGGTTACTTTTCCATCATCGTCTATTGATCTAGAGTATATTTGATTAGCGTTTTAAAAAATGTGTTTAAATAATTAAGAACAAATTTTTATTCTTTGTTAACTCTTAAAAACAGAAAACTAAATTTGAAATTTATAATCAAGCAGACCATTTATTTATACAACAAAATTAATGCCATAACATGACTTTCTTTCTTTGCAGTCATTGAAAGAAAATTGCAATGGTAATTATGTATACATTGATCCGGAAAACACAAAGTGTGTCTCAGATTATGAAGCTTATTCTGAGGTTAGTTTTATGTTGTAACTTGTATGTGCTCATAGTTATGCATTTATTTGGTATAAATTAATCTGGTTACCTATATTGTTTTGCAGCTAGTTCGTTATATAAACGAACAACAAATTTTAGAACCTCTTTGTATTACTACACCTGCAGTGAACCACATAATTCAACTACCAGTTCAACATCGTTCAGAATTTTGGTGTCGAGTTAAGAAAATCTCTCTCTCTCTCTCTCTCTCTCTCTCTAAATCTATCTCCCCCGCCCCCACCAAATTTGTGTCTTTAGGTGTTGATCACGCATGCTCTGTTTACAATTACTTATTGTTTGGAGTCTCACATCATATAAATGTGACAGTATGAAAAAGTGTTTATAAGTGGAAGACATTATTCTCTTACAAGTCGGATTTGTATGGTTGAATTACACCCAACCCAAATTTGAGTATTATATCAAATCTATCCATGATTTGTCGGGCCACTCGCGCGCTATTGAGCCACTTGTATGACGCTCCAGTTGTCTAGTCCCAGGCATTAGAGGGTGTGTTGAAACTTGAGAGTCCTACATTTGAAGTCATATGACCTGAAAAAATCAAAAATGTTTATAAGTAGGAGACATCCCTCATCTTACAAGTCGATTTTTAGGGTTTAGTTAGGTCCGACCCAAATTCTTAATATCAGATTGGATAGCAGAGCTAACTTGATTAAATTATCAATTGTGTTATAGAGTTATGATCACATTCTTATCGACACATGGGCAAATGATGAAAATGTGTGGAAGGCCCTTCATGTAAGAAAGGTAATATACTGCATATTGTATCATTTAAATTTTAACGATTACTATAATCAAATTAATTAATTAAAGTTTTGTTGGAGCTAAGCATTTATTAATACAAGAATTCAATGTAAATAGGGAACTAAGGAGGAGTTCATAAGATGCAACAAGACTTTGGCATACACCACAACTCGACTCAGTGTTGTTGATTATTATAAGAATCTCACTAATGCCAACCTCCAAGCTCTGGTTTACTGGTAACTTGTAAACTTATTTTGATGCATCCATTTTGTCGAAATTCGTAGACTAATTAAATTGATTGACGAAGATAAACTTTAGGAACTATTGAATGGAATCTCATAGTTAAGGGACGAAATAACAGATAGAGTGATAATTTAAGGACTAATGACTGGTGTTATTTATAATATGATCTTTCCAACCTATAAAATTACATTCTATAAATGATTTTTAAACTCAACTTTTAGCTGATAATTGCAGTTCGGATCTTGACCTGGCTTTACCACATCTGGGTACCGAATATTGGATCAAGTCATTGAAGATGAGCACACATGACAAATGGCATGCCTGGTTTGTTGAGGGTCAAGTGGCCGGGTAATTTAACTTGTAATTTATGTTAGTAATTAAAATACTAAGTAAGTAGTTTGGATATACACAGTAGGTATGATTGAGAAACTAGTTTAGTGTTAAATAAGTTCTAAATTTGACAACTTTTTTAATGGTTAAAGTTCATTCGTGGTTAATGAAATATTTGATTTCGTTAACGATTATGTCATGTGTTGCAACGCATTAATCACTAACCGAATTTTGTTAACCACGAATTTGAATATTATTAACTCCCTAATGGGTAATTTATCAAATGAGAAATTCATTTTTACCAAAGTAACATGGTATCAAAGCCTATCCAAGATCCGTTGCCACCCTGTTGTTAGGCCGCTCGGGTCACGCTCCAGATGTCTGTTCCTGGGCGTGAGGGGGGTGTGTTAAGAGTCCCACATTGGATGTGATATGACCTTAAAAAGAGTTTCTAAGTGGATGACAACCCTTACCTTACAAGCCGGTTTTGTGGGGTTGAGTTAGGCCTAAACCACAATATTCTAAAAAAACTTGCTTAACAGAAATTAGAACCTGTCATTCTTCACATATTTCTATATGATAATATATGAAAGTAAACAATGTGGCATCTCATTAATTAAGTGGTTTTACACAGATTCACAGAAATCTACAAAATGAAAGAAGACCACTACTTAACTTATGTGACTGTGAAGGCAAGTAAAATTCTAATTCCAAAATTGCTTTTAGTGAAATGTAATACAGTCATATTCTTTCTCTTATTTGATTATAAGTTTTATCATTTTAATGTAATGCAGGGTGCAGGCCATGTGGCCCAGACATTTAAGCCTAAGGAAGTTTATAATATGATTAATAGGTGGTTTTCATTTTCTCTTATCTAAGATTTTGCTTCCATTTGATGTGGTATTTTATTCTATTCATATGTAGACAAAATACTCAACTTAATTTTTTCCATTAGGGTATTTCAAGTTTATATTTAAATATATGTACATGTTCCAAAGCACTTAAGCAGTGTTTGATATACATGATTTTTCACATTAAAAATTATGCATTTATGGAAATCATAATTTCTGGGAATATCCAAGTTAAGATTTTTGAATTTAGGTGCTTAATTTTGGAGTTTAATTTGTGTTGTAAGAATGATGTAAGGACTAGAGTTACTAGTACTGGTCGTAGCAAATGTGTATTGTAAAATTAGACCTGGCCCCGACCCGGCCCGTTGCCATGCCTATGCAAAATTCATGCTCCTTTAGCTTGACAGAGTTAAAGATAGTTACTATATTAGTGTAGCCAGTTTTCCTCCCTGTTGTATTTTAGTGACATTAATATGTTTTCTGGCATATGCTTTTGCTGTTTTATTTTGATGCTCATTATGAGCTAAACATTTGAAGTTAGGATATTCTTAACTTGTAAGTGATCTTTAATGGTTTAATAGATATGATATTTTACTTACCACTTTTGCACCAAAGGAGTGCAAAGCAGGAGGTCCCCGCCCGGGTTCAAACCCGGAAAACTATCATTCTCCCTCCCCATCCAACATTGTCTAGAAAAATATCTTAGCACTTTTGGTTCTTGTGTTATTATTATTTTTAAGCTTCCTTTAGCCTATTTGTTACGGCTTTTTTTTTTAAAAAAAAAAACACTTTTTTTCTGAAATAACCACTTATGACGATACGTTGTCCATTTGTTACAAATTTTAAAAAAATGAAAAGCTGAAAATAATCTAAGAACTGCTTCATATGAGAAGTTTTTTGGTAGTTGGTAGATTGTCTGTGGTAAGGAATTCAACACAATTCTTTTTGGTAGTTGGTTGATTGTTTTGTGGTAAGGAATTTAAGACAGTGTTTTTATTCTTTGTAGGGTTTCAAAGGGGTTTGGGGTTTTGTTGTTGGAGTATGCTTCATTCCTATCTTTCCAGATCTGCCAATGGGTGTGGAACAATCAAGAGGTGAAATTAGGGTTTTGAGGTGAATAGGTGGTGATGGAGTCTAGAATCCAACTGTGAATGGTAATTAGGCCAAGTCTATTGGGTGGGGGGAGGAATTGTAGACCAAACCAAAGTGGAGTGGTCCATGGACATTGGACACAATAGAAGGAGGTGTTCAAGTGTTTCAGGTTCAAAATGACACGTAGGGCAAATAGGGGTTTGAGAAATATTCTTTTTATAGAGAGCAGCTCGAGATGGTAGGACATTATGTCATGTTTCACCAGATAAAATGTTTGATTTTGGAGGGAACAGAGGCAAACCAAATGTGGTTCCATAGTTCATCTGGGTAAGTAGAGGATGAGGAGGGGTTGGTGTTAAGAATAGGTTATGTGGTAATAAGGCACAGGGAGTTAATGAGGAAGTTAATGCCACAATTATTATTGAGAAAATCTAGGGGATTCACATTAATGAGCCGCACCACGATAGGATTGAATATGTAACTGATAGCAAGATCCATGGGGAGTGGCTGGTTGTGCATGTAGCGACCGAAAAATCCGGGAAAGAATTCTTCGAAATGGTTCTTTAGGAAGCCGCCACCAAATTTTAGTTTAAGGGCAAATTCGGAAAATCCCTTTAAGTTTTAAGATAAGGCGTTGTTAGGGTTCGGGAGTCGTTATGTGTGGGGAAGGTATTAGCACCCCACAACATCCTATTGTCTAATTAATTTAGGATTTATATAATAATTACCCTTTTATTTGTAGAAAAAAGACTTATTTAGGTTTTTGTTTTTAGTGCTTGTGAGGGTTGAGTCTTGCTCCTACGCACCTCAGGATGCAATGGAGGAATCAAAGCCACGTAGTTCTTCCCCAAAAAAGTTGTGGGTTGGTGTTTTTTTAATGTAGGGTCCTAGGATTCCTTGAATCTATCTGACCATCGATTCTAGGGCCGCTCATTAACCCGATTGTCATGAACCGATTTAGCCCCTACTTTTTGAAAATAATTTTAGAGTTTTTGAAAGAAAGTGGTTTGGTGTGAAGTGGGTTCGTTTTAGAATAGGTATTCTAGAACTCCCGAATCTGCATCTGACTCATTAGTTCTAGAACGCCGACTAACCCGACTATACAAATAGACTTAATCCCCTATTTTTTTAGGAAAATGGTTTATTCGTATTTATTAAGTGTGTAGGGTTCTTGAGAATGCATGTTTTCATTGGCTACACAAAATAATGACTAACCTTGGTTTGTACAACCGACTTAGCCGCTTTTATTTTTAGAGAAATAATTTATTCGTTAGGTTTGTAGGGTTCTTGAATCAGATGTACTTCATTGGCCTCTAAAATAATGACTAACCCACAGTACAATCGATTTAGCCGTTTATTTTATTTTGCGAGAAAAATTATTTATATTATTATTGAAAAAGAAAAAAAAGAAACAGGGGTGAACATAGTAAATTGGGGTTTTATTAGTCGCAGAGGTTGTATGAATAATAAGGGGTGTGAAAAGGAAAGCCTGGGCGCACATACGGAGCCCAGTATGCGAATCGGGCTTAAGTGGGGAGGTGCATGCGTGAATCGGGGTGTGCGTTTAGCATTCTCGAACAAAACAAATTAAAAACAAAATAAAAAAATAAAAGGGATACAAAGATATAAACACGAGACCTAAACGAAAACCCTAAATCTGATTCATCCCTTCCTTCCATCCCAGCCGCGGCGGCAAGAGAGAGAGAGAGGAAACCAAGAGAGAGAGATTTACTGAGTCGTCATGCGGCGTGGTTTATGGCCACGGTTTCTCTGGCGACGCGAGCGGTGATAGAGAGGAGGAGAGAGAGAGGAAACGGCGTGGCTCTCTGGTGGAGAGAGGGCACCAGCGTGGATCGGTGAGGGGTGGTTGCGGCGGTGGTTTTCTCGCACGTTCGTTCCTTCTTTCTTTTGTTTCAGTTCCTTTGTTTTTCTATTTTTTCGTTTTTGTGTTTCACTGATCCAGATCTGTGTTTTTTTGGGTTCATAGGTTCAGTTTTGGTGGTAGTGTGTTTGAAGGAAAGCTTCAGCGGTGGTGGACGGTGTTTTTTCATGCTTTTGGATCGGTTTCTGGGAGCTCTCGCCGGAGAAGACGACCGGAGCTCCGGCGAGCCTAAGGTCAGTGTTCCTGCTTGTTTTTTTGGCTTTCTCTGGGTCTGATTTCTCTCCTACTCCGTTTTATTTCTCCATTTATTCTGTTTTGGTATTTTTTAGTCTCTGAGTATATTTATCTTCCTAAAGGAACTATTTTATTTTGAAACTACACAAACAAAATCAGTTTTTTTAAGCACAGCCTATTTGATGAATCATAATCAGAGTATACACGTTTTTGTTCTTGAAGCACAGCATGAGGACTTTATTCATGAAATTTTGAAAATACACTAACTGTTTTTGATTCTGTAGCATATGTTATTTTTTACTAGTACATACATGCGAATTTGAAATCTAAACAACATATAAACCCCTATTTACAGATCTAAGGAAAAAAAGAAATACCAACCTGTTTTCAGATTACTCAAAAAAAATAAAACGATCTCTCTACTGCTTTCTGCTTCCCTTCTACTGTGTTCTGAGTCCTTCCTCCCTCTTTTTTTTGACTGCTCAGATCTACACCATCTGTTTAGATGATTAGGGTTTCAGTGTAAAACCCTAATCTTTTTTCAGTGATTTTTCTTACTCGAAATTCGTGTCTTTGACTGAGGTCTAATCCTGTTTTTATACTAAAATTCTAGGTTTAGCATTTAATTTTGTTTTCCTTGGGCTTTGACTAACTTTGACCCTCCTTGTTTTTCGATCTCATGCATTCAAATCAAGAGTTGGAGAGCAAATTAAAATCCTAATTGCACCTCTCGTATTTTTTTGCATTTTTTCTATTATTTTTTCGATTCCCATTTTTCGTATTTTTAGTATTATGATTTTTTTGTATTTTTGGACTCTTTGGACTATTAAGTGCTTTTAATTTCTAAATTAAACTAAATACTATTTTTGACATTTTTGGATCATATATGGTATTTTTAAATTGTAAATTAAATTGAATTTTTGACATTTTTAGACATGTTGGACTCTTAAACATTGTGAATTAAACTAAATTGAATTTTTGACATTTTTAGACTTATTAAGTGCTTAAATAAATTAAGTGAACAAAGTAAGGAAAAATAATAATAGAAAAAAAAGCCAAATATAAAGACGAAAACGAACCGGACTTGACGACTGCGCTAAGACTAGACCAACAACATAAGAAAATGAGCGCGTAAAAAATAACTCGGAATCGCATCCTTAGGTCTGAATTTAAGCCAACTTTGAGAAAAATGGATTTCAGAGACCGGTTCACGTCATTTACTAAACTTGAATACAGATATTAAATCGAAGAACGCACAAAAAGATCGATCATTCGCGCGCGCCTTATTTAAATAACGGTATTTCGAGTTAGTTGAACATAGTGACTGGAGTTGGCTTGGGTTGGTAATCGGGACCCTACACTGATAACTCTCATAAACATGCGACTCCGAAACACGCCCTTACTAGAAATAAACGGCTAGAACAAGAAAAAGAATACGGACAAAATTGGGGTATAACAGCTGCCCCTCTTTATTAATATTTTACTAGAAAGTGCTGAGCTCTAGAACTTTCGTAGTAGAAATAGAAATAAAGATAAGATAGACGCTAATTTTGTCCGTTTAAGTGGGAAGTGAAGTTTTGAGAGGAGCAAGGAAGGGTTAACACTCGGTGCATTAACCGTGAAGTTAAATGGAGGGTCATCAAGGACTCAAGGAGCGCTAAGGCTCAAGGACTACTCGTGGTCCGAAGGAGCGATAAGGCTCAAAGGACCACTTAAGGTCCGGAAGGTCGCTTAGGCCTTAATTGAAGGACCGTCGTGGTGCGAAGGAGCGCAATTAGCTACGATACTAATTAAACGGCCCGAGGGGCCTTTATACTCGAAAGCGGCCATGATGGGTCAAAATCGGATCCGAATCGATATGTTGACCATGAAGGGCGTGCACCGTGTCTTAGGTCGACACGACTAGTCCGAGCGACCACTCGGGTTCGAAGGTCCGCTCGGGCTCGACTCGACGTTGCGACTGGGCCACTTAGAGCATCAAGGAGCGTAGTGCTCGAAAGGACCACTCGGTCCGAAGGATCTTGGTGATCTCGTATGTAGTGTGGCATTATAGTTGGATGCCCCAGTGAGGGTGTGTGTTTGAGTGAAACCTTTAATAATGCAGTGCATGGTATATGAGTGTTTTTAATGAGTGGTGTTTGGCGGGATAATGCATGAGATGTGGAATGATGCTTTTCTCGTTTTTTTTTTTTTTTTTTTTTAGGCCAGTCCTTTTTTTCTGGTTCTATCAACTCGGGGGTTTCCTGGCGTGAGATACGAAGTCATCTTGTATATTTGTATCGCGAGATTGACATGCTGGGGTGTGCTGTGATTCATTTGATTGTGGGTGCCTTTATTCATTTTTCGCGACTGCTTTTATGAGAGATCATATCTTTTCTGTAATTTTCAAGAATTTCGTAATGATCGTAATGCTTATGATTATGGCACATGTTTCACAATTCAGTATCATTTACCAAAAAACATCATTTCAAAATGAGGAGAACGAAAGAGAATGGAAAGTGTTTGATATTAATATGGAAGCCAAAGTATGCAGAAGGCACACTGACTGAAAGATTACATCGATGTAGAATTGAAAGAAACAGAAAAACTAGAATACTAAGCGATTTGTTGGTAGCTAATGTCCTTTGAAACAACATCGTCGGACACCCATATTCACGCCTTTGACCAATCATCATTCGACTTTCGTAAATGTTATGCGCCTCGATATTTTGGTCCAACTTCTTGACCCTAATTTTTGCCCTCGATTGCCCTTTTGGGTTTTCAATCCACCGTCGCTTTAACTTTTGCTGAGGCCGCCCTTTCGGGTTTCGACCTAGCGAGCTTATTCTTGCTTGGCTCCTTTTTCTCTTTTTCGTATAATTTCTTTAGGCATAGTATTTCTTGATCGCATCGTAATTGATCGAGATGGAGGTCTTCACCATCCATATTGGTGAGAATTAAGGATCCTCCGTAGAATGACTTCTTCACCACATAAGGCCCTTCGTAGTTCGGGGTCCATTTCCCACGTGAATCCTTTTGGATAGGTAAGATCTTCTTGAGCACCAGTCCCCTCTTGAAATTGTCTAGACGAACCCTTTATATCGTAGGCTCTCTTCATCCTTTGTTGATACAACCGCCCATGGCACAATGCAACTAGCCTCTTCTCATCGATGAGGTTCAACTGATCTAGGCGAGCCTGAACCCATTCTGCCTCTTCTAGTTCTGTCTCCATTAGTACCCGCAGCGAGGGTATTTCAACTTCGATGGGTAGTACTGCTTCCATCCCATACACTAGTGAGAACGGTGTTGCCCCCGTCCGTCGCGGATGAAGTTCGGTGCACCGTAAAGCAAAGGGGAGCATTTCGTGCGCTCTTTGAAAGTCACTACCATCTTCTGCACAATCTTCTTGATATTTTTATTTGCCGCTTCGACTGCCCCGTTCATCTTTGGCCGGTACGGGGAGGAGTTATGGTGTTGTATCTTGAAGTCGTCGCACAACTCTTTCATCATTTTGTTGTTCAAGTTGGTCCCATTATCTGTGATGATTCTATTTGGGAGACCGTAACGGCAGATCGATCTCTTTTATGAACTTGACAACCACGCACCTTGTCACACTTGTATAAGAAGCGCTTTCAACCCATTTGGTGAAATAATCGATAGCAACCAAGATGAAGCGGTGCCCGCTTGATGCTTTAGGCTCAATAGGGCGATGACATCCATTCCCCACATTGAGAACGGCGTGGAGCCGACAAAACATTCAGAGATGCTGGTGGTACATGGATGTTGTCGGCGTAAACTTGACACTTGTGGCATTTCCTCACATAACTGAAGCAGTCTGTTTCCATTGTCGACCAGTAATAGCCAGCCGTCAAGATCTTTCTTGCCATAGTATGCCCGTTAGAATGAGTTCCAAGGATCCTCATGGATATCTTTCATAATTCTTTCTCGCTTTTCTTTTGCTACACATCTGAGGAGGACCATATCATGATTCCTTTTGTAGAGCACTTCACCATTCAAAAAGAAACCCATTGATAACCTTCTTAGTGTTCTCTTATCATTTTCTGAGGCACCAGGAGGATATTCTCTGTTTGTGATATATTGTTTGATGTCATAATACCAAGGCTTACTGTCGGGTTCTTTTTCGATTGCGTGGCAATGATGTGCTGGTAGCTCACGATTTTGTATCTTCAGGAATGTGAGACTTTTGTTATCCATGATATTGAACATTGACGACAAAGTTGCTAAGGCGTCAGCCAACTGATTTTCTTCCCGAGGGAAATAGTGAAAAGAGATCTCCTCAAATTGCTCAGCCATTTCTAGGATGTGATCGCGATAGGGGATTAGTTTGGAATCTCTTGTTTCCCAATCGCCCCTTAGCTGATGGATGACCAAAGCCGAGTCTCCGTATATATCGAGTCTTTTAACTTTCCACTCGAGGGCTGCCTGAATGCCTAAAGTACATGCTTCATACTCAGCGATATTGTTGGTGCAATAGAAACTCAGTCTGGCTGTGAATGGTATGAAGCGATTGTCTGGGGAGATTAACACAGCCCCTACTCCGTGCCCCCACATATTTGAAGCACCGTCAAATGACATGGTCCACCTTTCGTCGCCTGGAATTTTTTCTTCTTCCAACAGGGCCATTATATCTTCATCTGGGAAATCACACTGCATCGATTGGTAGTCTTCGATAGGCTGATGTGCCAAGTATTCGGCCAATGTACTGCCTTTGATTGCTTTCTGAGTGACATACAAAAGATCGTACTCGGACAAAGAAAGATTTGCCAATGAGCAATTCTCCCTGTGAGTGCGGGTTTTTCAAAGATGTACTTGATCGGGTCCATTTTAGACACCAACCAAGTCGTGTGGCTTAGCATGTACTGCCTTAGTCAACGTGCAGCCCAGGCTAAAGCACAACACGTTTTCTCCAACAATGAGTATCTAGTCTCGCACTCTGTGAACTTTTTGCTTAGATAGTAGATAGCATATTCCTTCTTCCCGACTCGCCCCATTGCCCCTCCAAGACACAACCCATCGAGTTGTCTAGAATCATAAGTACATGATGAGAGGTCCGCTCGCACAGTGGCATTAAGATTGGCGTGTTCCGGAGATACCTCTTGATTTTCTCAAAGGCTTCTTGACGCTTTTCATTCCACTTTGCCTCTTGATTCTTGCACAATAGCTTGAAGATTGGCTCACAGGTGAATGTTAGCTGGGATATGAACCTGGAAATGTAATTCAATCTTCCGAGGAAACCACGAACCTCTTTCTCAGTTTTAGGTGTTGGCATTTCAAGAATTGCTCGTACTTTGGCCGGATCTACCTCTATCCCTCTTTGACCGACTATGAATCCTAACAACTTCCCCGATCTTACTCCAAAGTGCATTTGGTCGATTCATCGAGCTTGAACCTCCTTAGGCGTTTAAAGAGTTTGTGCGCATTAACAATATGCTCTTCATCGCTTTTGGATTTTGCGATCATATCATCCACATAGACTTCTATTTCTTTGTGCATCATATCGTGGAATAGTGCTACCATTGCTCTCTGGTACGTGGCACCAGCGTTCTTCAACCCAAATTGCATAACTTTGTAACAGAAGGTCCCCCATAGAGTGATGAAGGTGGTTTTTTCCATATCTTCAGGGGCCATCTTGATCTGATTATATCCGGAGTATCCATCCATAAAGGAGAAGAGAGAGTGTTGTGCTGTGCTATCTACCAGTACATCAATGTGAGGCAGAGGGAAGTCATCTTTAGGGCTGGCTCTGTTCAAATCCCTGTAGTCGACACATATTCGGACCTTCCCATCCTTCTTCTGGATCGGACAATATTGGCTACCCATTGAGGATATTTGGACACCGCTAGAAATCCGGCATCAAATTGCTTCTTAACCTCATCCCCGATTTTCAATGACATTTCGGCTTCATCCTTCTCGGTTTACGTTTCACCGGTGGGCATTCGAGCTTCACCGCGCTTTATGTTCGACTATGTTGGTGTCTAGTCGTGCATGTCTTTGTATGTCCATGCAAAAATATCGGCATAGTCAAATAAGAGCTTAACCGCTTTCTCACGCCAAAGATCCGCATTGTAGTTCCGATCTTAATCTCCTTTCTCGTCCTCATCTGTACTCCAAGTTGATTGTTTCAATTGATTCCTCGTGGGGCTGAATCACTTTGTCCTCTTGTTCCATCATTCTCATTAACTTTGGAGGGGTTTCCCAGTCATTTTCAACATCTTCTTCGGTTTGATTAATGGGATGATCAAAGTTATGATATGGATTACCGACATTGTTATTTTCAAAGACAAAATTTTTAGATCTGCATTAGCGAAAATTGACGGAATGAAAACAGGTGGAAGAAAGAGCGAAACGAATAAATAAGAAGCGAAGAAAATTATTGAAGAATTCAAAACGTTATTTTATTGATACTTGATACTGAATAAAACATGTGTGCCCTTATTGAGTTATCCTAAGGCCTTGGGCAGAGCCAGAGGATTTGCATTACAGAAAAATTACTTTGAATTGAAAACTACAGGAAAATCGACAATCTCCCAGTTCTTCAGTCTTTCATCTGCGGGGCACAGGCGTATAAGGTTGAAGACACCGTCCTCCGTACTTGGATCATCTTCAATTGCAGCAATCTGGTTAGGATTTAGAATCCCCGCGCTTCGAAAGCTTTGGTTGATATCACAAATGAGCAACTTCTTCACCCTTGGCTCTCTGCCTTCGAGCCTTGCCATTCTCTTCTCTTTCTTTTCTTGGTAGACCCTATTCTTATCCTTGCGACTGTGCCAAGATCCTATCCCATATCCGTTCTTGTTGTCGACAATTGATCAACGTCTCAATCCTCTTGCTCGGTCTTCCTAGGCCGCCTTCGGCCTTTGAACCCATTGGTCGGCATGACCTTGGCAACCATCATGGCGGCCTTGGACAATCTTGGTTTAGGCATCGGGGTCCCTTCTCCAACAAAGGTGGTGTTGGCGATTTCCAGGGCTTGGAAAGCGGTTTCGAATGATTCCTCAGCTGCCTCGATGTAGCGGGCGGAGGATGACTTATTGACCAGCAGCTCCTCTTCCCCAAAAACCACTACTAACTTGCCATTCACAACAAACTTGAGCTTCTGATGTAAAGATGATGGAACAGCTCCAGCAGAATGGATCCATGGCCTCCCCAGGAGACAGCTATAGGAGGGGAGGATGTCCATGACTTGAAAAACCACTATGAAGAGTTCTGGACCTACACATGCATGTGCAACTCCATCTCTCCAATGACTTCTCTCTTTGACCCATCAAAGGCTCTAACTAGTGTAGAGCTGGGCTTCATGTAGGAACAATCCACATCTAGCCTTTCCATAGTGGTCTTAGGCAGGACATTCAGGGAAGAACCATTGTCGATAAGCACTCGGGCGAGAGCATACTCCCCACATTTCACAGAAATATGTAAGGCCTTGTTGTGCCTCTCTCTCCTTCTACTTGGAATCTCGTCTGTCTGTAAAAGTGAGGTAGTTGCTTGCAACGATATTCCCTACTATCCCGTCTAGGCGGCAAGCGGTGATGTCTTGAGCGACGTGTGCCTCGTTGAGTACTTTCATTAGCGCAAAGACGGTGAGCTTCGTAATGAGTAGCGAGGATAGCAAAGATATCTTGGCAGGAGTGTGGTTCATTTGGTCCACCACTTGGTACTCGCTCCGCCTCATTAGTTTTAAGGATTCACCGGCTTCTTGCTCGACAACACCTTCTTGCTTGTGCTCCTCAAGAAACCTGTGTTCTTTGTTTTTGCCTTTGCGGACCCTTTCTTCCTCCTCCCTTGACTTTTCCTACCGAGTTCTTGAGAGTATAGATGCGCCCACTTCGGGTCATACCGCTAGTCCCTGAGATATTAGTGACATCAGGGTTGCTTGGTAGCCCTTTCACTTGAACTTGAACGTCGTAATTCCAGGGGACCGCCTTGGTACTTTTGAAAGGGAAGGGAGTTGGCACTTGAATAGTGATGGGCCTTGGCATAGCCAGTGCCAATTTTGTGTCAGTTTTGTAGCGGATCTCTGGTGGTCGCTTGGATATTGCTTGACTGGAGAGTATACACACCTTCTCCTTCTTCGGAACCCATCTGCACTATGCTCTGGTCTAGTAGGTCTTGAAGAACCCGTTTGAATGATTCACAAGATCCAATACAGTGAGGGTCAGTACACACACTTTTGTTGGTGCATCCCTTCACAATGACTCCGAAATGACACAATTGAGCATGTATGGTATCCAAAGGTGTCCTGATGTCTTCCACCTTTTTGATTAAGAATTCTCCTCCAATAGCATTAACAGATGAATTTGCATGCCCCTAGAGGATTTGTGGCCACATTCGGACCGCCTTCTTTGAAGTTCAACATCTTGAGTCGATCACTCTTGTACTACATATTTAAACGCCTTGCGCTTTTCGGGCTTGAATGGCCTATTGCCCCAGTGTGGAATCCACAGCAGCGTTAGAATCATAACCTCTTGGGAAAGGAGGCTGGAGTGGTCTCATCGGTCGGAGAGTGATTAGGTTATTGTTAATGAGGTGGTTGAAGAGGTGCATGTGAGACATGGGTATGGGGTCAAAGTTGATGTGTTTTCTTTCCGGTAGTTTTGGGTTCTGTAATTTTGGTAGGGAGGTGGAGTTTGTTGTGTTTGGGCGGGAAGTTGAAAGGTTGGTGAAGGGGTATTGTAGGGGGCTTTGTGATGGCATTTGTTTCTCCTTCTCTCTTTTTGGGATATCCAGAGAAAGGCTTTTTCTCGGTTGTAGGTTCTGTGGAGCTATGGGTAATTTTCCATTTTTCATTGCACTTTCTATCCTCTCCCCTATGGTAACCATGTCCGAGAAATTTGAAGACACTCCTCCGATCAACTTGTCAAAGTAGGGTGACTAAGAGTCTCCATGAACATGGCAACCATTTCTTTCTCTAACAGGGTGGTGCTACTGCAAAACTAACCTCTCCGGTATTGGGCATATTCCTTGAACGACTCATTGTCTCTTTTGGTCATGTTCGAGTTGCGTCCGATCGGAGCCATATCAATGTTATACTTATACCGCTTTAAAAAGCGTCGCCTAGGTCTTTCCAAAGACCGAATGTGAGTGCGCTCGGTTGCATATACCCGACGATCTTTGCTCACTAAGCCGCCCCGGAAGTAGTGGATCGAAAGTTTGTCGCTATGCAAACCGAGCCATCTTTCTGCAGTACATGATCAGGTGACTACGAGGACAGGTTGCCCCTCGATATTTGTCGAAGTCCGGCACTTTGAATTTATGAGGGATGATCACATTGGGAACGAGGCATAAGTCATATGCATCCCCTACTCCCACATTGGATCCTTCCACAGCTCTTAGACGCTCTTCTAGTATTTGCAGCTTATCTTTTGCTTGAGGATCTTCAGTTTGGTAGCCATGAGAAAGGCCACCCGCATTGTGGTAGGGATGAGGAACTGGAACCACGACAGGGCGAGTATGATTCTTGAAGTCAGGTTCGGGGATTTGAGAAAATCCATGGGCGGCGCCAGAGGTCTTGTGTTGAGCTTGTTCCGCCTCATCACCACATTGTTTCCTGCTATTTCATCTTGATACTGTGCAACAAACTCAGAAGTATCTCCTCCATAGACAGCATCTGCTGTTGGAGGCGTGTAACCCTGTGGTAAACCCCATTGAGGCCATTGCACACCCTGAGCGTTGGGGTTAGGAGGACGGGATACGTTTGTGGCCTGGTTCCCGATGTTTCCAGCTGAAACCCCTTCTTCGTCGTTCTTCTTGGCGAGAAGCTCCATCATTCTGGCCATCTGGTCTTTCGTGCCCGAATTTCGGTCATCCGCTCCTTCACTTCTCAATCTCGCCCTTGATTACTCGGTTGTCTTGAATTTCAGCCATCTTTTTGCTTGAGAGCGGGTCCAATAACGATGTTGATGAACCGGTTTGCCTTTTTTCTCGCTTTTTTTTTTTTCAAAATGTATGACGCGTGAGTATGAGTATGCATGAATTGCGAATGTATGATGGAATGTATCGCGTCGGGAATTGTAAGCCATTGTTTACGACAAATAAAGCGCAAACTTAGATCAAAAATCAAAGGAGTTCATTCATTAATAAAACGTGAAAACATAATGTTTGATAATCGGACAACTACATTCAAGCTCTTTTCCTTTTCTTATCATCGGGCACACGCGCTTTAATTTGGAGTACTTCAATAAGATTCCTCTGAGAACTTAACAAATCTAACAACTTTAGTGGGAGTGTTTTCTCTAGTCATAACGAGTTCACCCGCTTTGACGCCCGGAACTTCTCTCGATAGCTTCATTACCCATCCCGCCAAGCATGAGAACCTCTCTTTCCAATTATGTGCAATGACCGTCCCAACTTCGTGTTCGGACTTAAGGTGAGTAAGGTCATCTTCGGTCTCTTTGCAAAGCAACTCACACAGATTCGGCGAAACTCTTTGCCTCGGTGGTATCTCTCGAATCATTTGTTGTAGGGTCGCTGACATTCTTCAAGCCTTCCTAGCACTACACCTTTAGCCTTCCTTTCAACCCCAAGTTTACTCTCGTACTCCGCAACTAACTCCTCCGAGTGAGCTCTCATTCTTTCTAGTTGACCTTGCAAGTCCTTCTCAGCTGCTCTGGATCTGCTTAGTTGTGCTTCAAATGCATAGGCTTTGTCAATAGCTCTATCTCTATCTTGGTTACGTGCTTTGAGTTCATCATTAGCGCCTTTGAGACATTTTTGCACATCAAAGAGTTTTTTACTGCCCGCGCTCAGCTCCTCAACATAGTCAGCGATGCGCTTATCTTTGAGAGCATTCTCTTGCCGCATGTTCCTCTTTTCTTGAAGAGCTCTTTCTAACTGAGCTCGTAGTTCAGCTTTCTCTTGCTCGGATTTTGCCAAGGCGTTCTTGAGTTTCGGCTTCCTCATTAAGGATAGGTGTAGGTTCGTGAACTTCGCTCACCGGAAGTGCGGGACGGAAGGGTAGTTTGACCTCTTGGACTCGAGTTGAACCCACTCAAGGTAACTTTCCCTACATTAGTTCCTCATGACCCAATTCAAGGCGACCTTTCTTGAGTACTCATCCCATGCACGATCGATTCTTCTCAAAGATACTAAGATCTTCGAACCTCTTTTGTCGGACTGAAGGAGGTCAATGATTCTGTTGGAGGCGGATGCGACATCGGATAACCAAGTTGTCTTAAGGCAAGTGCGGGATTGTAATTGATGCAACCCTTAGTTCCTATGAGAGGACATTTGGGAAACCCTTACATTGGTAAATAAACTCATTTGTGTCTCGAGCAAGGGAACACCATGTTATGTCGCTTCCACGAGGTTGGTGATGTATTGCTTCGATCGGTTTGCTTTTAGCTTCAATGTGATGGTTACTCTTGAAGATGTGGGAGACAAACCAACGATACAAAGATACATGTAAGCAACATATGAGCACACCGCTTTCTTGTCATGGCGATCATGGAGAGCGTAATATACGTCAGCAAGGATAACTGAGGTAGGATTCTGTCCTCGAGTTTTGAAGGCTAGAAAGACGTCAATGGCAGTGTAGTCAACAAAGTCAAGAACATAAGGGAACAAAACAATCCCATAGATAAGGAGTGCTAGGACATCACCGAAGGCAACCCAATCATTTTTACCAGCTAAAACCGAAGCCACTTCTTCCAAGTATTCTCTAGGTAGACCTTCCATTTTCTCTTTTACCACCACTTCTTTAGCTAAACTTGACGCATTGACTTTGAGGATACCGGTCAAACCTTTAACCCAAGAGTGGTTTTCAGCATATTGGTAGGGCTTATTGTTCTCAGCGGGGAATTGCAGAATCTGTTCGAACTCTTCCAAGGTTGGAGCCAACTGATAGTCTTGGAAAGTGAAGCACCGAAGTTGTAGATCATAGAACTGGGCTAGAGCAGTAAGGGCCTCTGCTTGCACATTGATCTTGAGGAGACTCAGAATATTCCCGTATTTGTTGGAGAAGGAATCACGTCGCCCTGATGGCATCTTGTCGCTTAGGTCAAGCAAGCTTTTTATGTCTGGTTGTCTGATTTTCAATTTCACAGTTTTCTTGATGCTTTGATCCATTTTTTCGAAAAAAGGCTTACAATTCCCTGTCAGCAAATTAAAACAATGCATGTAAGGAAAAAATGCATGTAATGTGGCATATTTTTTTGTATGCATGTGAAGTCGCTAGCTGTAGCGACCGAAAAATCCGGGAAAGGATTCTTCGAAATGGTTCTTTAGGAAGCCGCCACCAAATTTTAGTTTAAGGGCAAATTCGGAAAATCCCTTTAAGTTTTAAGATAAGGCGTTGTTAGGGTTCGGGAGTCGTTATGTGTGGGGAAGGTATTAGCACCCCACAACATCCTATTGTCTAATTAATTTAGGATTTATTTAATAATTACCCTTTTATTTGTAGAAAAAAGACTTATTTAGGTTTTTGTTTTTTAGTGCTTGACAAGGGTTGAGTCTTGCTCCTACGTACCTCCAGATGCAATGGAGGAATCAAAGCCACGTAGTTCTTCCCGAAAAAGTTGTGGGTTGGTGTTTTTAATCGTATGGGTCCTAGGATTCCTTGAACTGCATGTACCATCGATTCTAGGACGTCAAGCTAACCCGATTGTACAACCGACTTAGCCCCTACTTTTTGAAAATAATTTTAGAGTTTTTGAAAGAAAGTGGTTTGGTGTGAAGTGGGTTCGTTTTAGAATAGGTATTCTAGAACTCCCCGAATCTGCATGACTCATTAGTTCTAGAACGCAGACTAACTCCGATCAGTATGCAGTAATTTAATCCCCTATTTTTTTTTAGGAAAATGGTTTATTCGTATTTATTAAGTGTGTAGGGTTACTGAACTGTACAGCTCATTGGCCCTAAAATAATGACTAACCCGGTTGTACAACCGACTTAGCCGTTTTATTTTTAGAGAAATAATTTATTCGTTAGGTTTGTAGGGTTACTGAACTGTACAGCTCATTGGCCCTAAAATAATGACTAACCCGGTTGTACAACCGACTTAGCCGTTTATTTTATTTTGCGAGAAAAATTATTTATATTATTATTGAAAAAGAAAAAAAAACGAAACAGGGGGTGAACATAGTAAATTGGGGTTTTATTAGTCGCAGAGGGCTGTATGAATAATAAGGGGTGTGAAAAGGAAAGCCCAGTTCGCACATGGGAGCCCAGTATGCAGAACTGGGCTTAAGTGGGGAGAGGTGCATGCGTGAATCGGGGGTGTGCGTTTAGCATTCTGAACAAAACAAATTAAAAACAAAATAAAAAAATAAAAGGGATACAGCATATAAACCTGAGACCTAAACGAAAACCCTAAATCTGATTCATCCCTTCCTTCCATCCCAGCCGTGGCGGCACGAGAGAGAGAGGAAACCAAGGCGAAAATTTCGCCGGTGTTTCAGGAGAGTGAGAGAGAGATTTACGGAGCTGTTCGCGGCGTGGTTTATGGCCACGGTTTCTACGGCGACGCGACGGTGATAGAGAGGGAGAGAGGAGGAAACGGCGTGGCTCGGTGGTGGAGAGAGGACGACGGCGTGGATCGGTGAGGGGGTGGTTGCGACGGTGGTTTTCTGCACAGGTTCGTTCCCTTCTTCTTTCTGTTTCAGTTCCTTTGTTTTTCTATTTTTTCATTTTTGTGTTTCACTGATCCAGATCTGTGTTTTTTTGGGTTCATAGGTTCAGTTTTGGTGGTAGTGTGTTTGAAGGAAAGCTTCAGCGGTGGTGGACGGTGTTTTTTCATGCTTTTGGATCGGTTTCTGGGAGCTCTCGCCGGAGCTCTCGCCGGAGAAGACGACCGGAGCTCCGGCGAGCC
This sequence comes from Oxytropis ochrocephala, assembly GCA_020916435.1. Classification (NCBI taxonomy): domain Eukaryota; kingdom Viridiplantae; phylum Streptophyta; class Magnoliopsida; order Fabales; family Fabaceae; genus Oxytropis; species Oxytropis ochrocephala. Next base: position 96,570,778 of record CM037089.1, read on the forward strand.
TAAGGTCAGTGTTCCTGCTTGTTTTTTTGGCTTTCTCTGGGTCTGATTTCTCTCCTACTCCGTTTAATTTCTCCATTTATTCTGTTTTGGTATTTTTTAGTCTCTGAGTATATTTATCTTCCTAAAGGAACTATTTTATTTTGAAACTACACAAACAAAATCAGTTTTTTTAAGCACAGCCTATTTGATGAATCATAATCAGAGTATACACGTTTTTGTTCTTGAAGCACAGCATGAGGACTTTATTCATGAAATTTTGAAAATACACTAACTGTTTTTGATTCTGTAGCATATGTTATTTTTTACTAGTACATACATGCGAATTTGAAATCTAAACAACATATAAACCCCTATTTACAGATCTAAGGAAAATTAAAAAGAAATACCAACCTGTTTTCAGATTACTCAAAAAAAATAAAACGATCTCTCTACTGCTTTCTGCTTCCCTTCTACTGTGTTCTGAGTCCTTCCTCCCTCTTTTTTTTGACTGCTCAGATCTACACAATCTATTTAGATGATTAGGGTTTCAGTGTAAAACCCTAATCTTTTTTCAGTGATTTTCCTTACTCGAAATTCGTGTCTTTGACTGAGGTCTAATCCTGTTTTTATACTAAAATTCTAGGTTTAGCATTTAATTTTGTTTTCCTTGGGCTTTGACTAACTTTGGCCATCCTTGTTTTTCAGATCTGCAGCCCAAATCAGCAGTTGGAGAGCAGCTGAAAATCCTAATTGCACCTCTGTATTTTTTTGCATTTTTTTTTCTATTATTTTCGGATTCCCATTTTTCGTATTTTTAGTATTATGATTTTTTTGTATTTTTGGACTCTTTGGACTATTAAGTGCTTTTAATTTCTAAATTAAACTAAATACTATTTTTTGACATTTTTTGGACTGTTATGGTATTTTTAAATTGTAAATTAAATTGAATTTTTTGACATTTTTAGACATGTTGGACTCTTAAACATTGTGAATTAAACTAAATTGAATTTTTGACATTTTTAGACTTATTAAGTGCTTAAATAAATTAAGTGAACAAAGTAAGGAAAAATAATAATAGAAAAAAAAGCCAAATATAAAGACGAAAACGAACCGGACTTGACGACTGCGCTAAGACTAGACCAACAACATAAGAAAATGGGCGCGTAAAAAATAACTCGGAATCGCATCCTTAGGTCTGAATTTAAGCCAACTTTGAGAAAATGGATTTCGTGAGACCGGTTCACGCATTTACTAAACTTGAATACATATATTAAATCGAAGAACGCACAAAAAGATCGATCATTCGCGCGCGCGCCTAATTTAAATAACGGTATTTCGAGTTAGTTGAACATAGTGACTGGAGTTGGCTTGGGTTGGTAATCGGGACCCTACACTGATAACTCTCGTAAACATGCGACTCCGAAACACACCCTTACTAGAAATAAACGGCTAGAACAAGAAAAAGAATACGGACAAAATTGGGGTATAACAGTGCAAATATTATCTGGAATCTAAATCAGAGAGGTATCATAACAGTTTCAATTAACTAACTAGTAGATGATAAAAGCAACTAGAAGTGTGACTTACAACTAAAAAGGACAAAGCCCACTTGGGAAACCTTGTAAGCCCGACCCAAAAGCCTTCAATCATATCAAATATCAAAACTATTTGAGGAAGTGTTGTGTCGAATCGAACCAGTTTTGGGCTTTAAGCGAGAAAGTTCTCGATGAGGCTTTGGATAACACAAGAGATTGGAATCCTAAGTTGTTTAATGTTTTACATGTAACATCCCAGAAAGCTTTTAGGATTGTCGACTGTCTCCACAAACCAACACGAGCCTTATCAGCATGCGTGTCCTCACTTGCATGCTTTCCAGGGAACTTCCTAGACGGTCTCGCATCCCAAAATTGCTCCAAGTCAAGCACACTTAACTACGGAGTTCTTATGTTCAAGGCTCCAGAAAAGATAATGCATTTGTTGGTATAGGTAGCCCAAATCAATTTTTTTAAGTCTTCCTTCAACTGTACTGTCCCAAAACTATACAGCCTCAGGATCCCTCTCATTCCGCTGCGTATTCAGTTGATTCACGCGCCCTTTCCCTATAAGCTGTCAAGATACACTCTTTGTCTGTGCCAACGTTTGGGCATCGACGAGTGCACCCCACCCTCGTTATCTATGAACGTCACATGCCCACCAGCTTCTGATTGGTTCGTCCCTGAACCACACCGTACTAGGAGAGGTGTGCTCTGATACCATTTGTAGCATCCCATATTTCTTTTAGGATTGTCGATTGTCCCCACAAACCAACACGAGTCTTTTCAGCATGCGTTGTCCTCACTTGCATGTTTTCCGGGAAACTTTCTAAAACGTCACCCATCCCAAAGTTGCTCCAAGTCAAGCACGCTTAACTTTGGAGTTATTATGTTCAAGGCTCTCGAAAAGATAATTCATTTGTTGATATAGGTAGTCCAAATCAATTCTTTTAAGCATTTCTTCAACTGTACAGTCTCATACCTATACATCCTCAAGATCCCTCTCATTCTGGTGCGTATTCTGTTCATTCACACACCCCTTCCCTATAAATTATCAGGAGCCGCTCTTTGCCGGTGCCAACTTTTGGGCACCGACGATTGCTCCCTACCCTCGTCATCCACGGATGTCACTTTACACCTGTTCCACAAATTCATCAAATTTTAAGCTCTGAAAAACCAAAATTTTTTGAAGCCCCAAATGTTTTTGAAACAGAGGTATTCAAGAACAAGGAAAGAGAAAAAAAGATAGAAAGAGAGATGATACAGTGTGGTGTGGTGTACGATAAGATTCGTGTGCTCATTCAATCCAATCATTGTTAAAAGTGATTCATGGCGAAGGACTCCATAGAAGCCACAAATTTTCTAAGTAATCTAGTACATCTTGTTTGTTAAAAATAAAGTAAGAAAAAAAATGAGTTTTTTTTATTGTTTAAAAAATGAAGCAATTAGTTCAAAAAAAAAATGAAGCAATTTAATATAAAAAAGAAACAAACAAAATGCAGCTATCAATGATAAGCTGTCAATTTACCCTTATGCAACTAAAATTCCCGGACTTAAGACAAAAAATAATATAAAGATGTGGGCTTAATGAGGACCTTGTTATAATGACTTGATTTTCATATTAACAAATGCAATTAGAAAAATATATTCAACAAACAAGAAATTGTATTTATATTAGGAGAAGTATATTTTTCCTTCTTGATGTTTTTAACATCAAAAAGATTATATAGAAAATGCTAATTGTTTTTGTCAGAAAAAAAAAAAGAAATGCTAATTATTTTGGGTAGTATTCTATACCCTCCCATGTAGGGACCAAACCAGAAATAATTGTGTTGGGGTGGGGGGATATAACACATGATAAATAAAATCAACAAAAAATCAATTTAGGTACGAAATTGGTTAAAAGTAGTGTTTTGAAAACTGAACCGGACGTTGAGTTTGTGAGACCACTGGGTTAAAATCGCTCAAACCGAAACGTAAGGTTTCGGGTTTTGGTTTAGCAAGTTCAACTGTTCGGTTGGTTCGGTTTTAAAAAAATTGGTTAAAAGATATGGCGTTAGTTATTATTTTTACTATTCAACTTAATGATTTACTTTCTACAATTTTTTAGTTTAAGGAAAAAAGTCTAACAAGTTGGTGTAAGCTTTTTTGTTTTGAAGTAATATTGATGAGTAAAGCTCTTTGGTACGATACGAAAAGTACGGCGGTACCTTGTAAATTCTGCTTTCACCATCAACCACGTGATGTGTTATCATACGGCAAAGAGTAAATTTAGTTGTTTTCTTATATTTCTTACACATGTCATTCGTACCGAATAGCACTTCTGAATGATGATTTGATTCTGCTCTTTCATTAAAGAATGGAACTACTATTCAATTCTTCAAATATTGTGTGTTAAAATCTCAATTTTCTGAGAATTCTGTTATTGAAAACTTAAAGTTGTTATATCAGCTATATTTTCTTTGATAAACTTATCAAGTAAAATATCAATCAATTATATACTAAAACAAAAGAAGAGGCAAATGAAATAAAAAAGTGGTGGTGAATAATTTTTGTGCACTTTGGTATTAGATTATTTTATAGTTGTGGGGTAGTGACTGCCCCTAATTCTATATACCTAGTTTCAAACATTTATGTATTGCATTATTTGGAGGAAGCATCAATTTATTTTCATCCATAAGTTAACTCACACATACAATCACATAAGAGATCCATAAAAACTCATAAAGAGAAGTCCACAAAGCAAATACAAAAGATCACCCACGACAAAACATCACTTGGAAGCAAATACAAAGAATGGTGCATAAACCTTATTCTAGTCTAAAACTGAACATTTAGAAAAAGAAATGAAAGAACAATAACCATAGAATCACCCCCGAACATGGTTTGTCATCGTCCACTTCTTCAGCTTTCCCACTTTTATCAAATTTGCCACATAAATCTCGTCAGCAACATTTTCTATCCATCTGAAGTAAGCATGCCTCCATTTCTTCTTGAAAAATAAAGTTCTAATAACTGTCCAAAATCCGGTCCCAAAGCCAAGTGCTATGACATTTAAAGTAGAACCATATTTTCTATTTTATCTTCCTCATCATCTTCACCATCTTTGCTTTCAGAAGTTGGATGTGAAACATCTCCAGAACACTTATTCTGACCAAGATCCAAAATTTCTCTGAGACACTGAAAGTTCCCCTTGAAGATTATTATTGTTCAAATGCAACCAAGTGAATGAGCAAAGACTCGCAAATGAGCTTGGAAACACATCTACTAGTTTGTTGGATGACAGATTTATTTCATAGAAAAATTGTTGATTAGCCTTTCAACAATTTGGAATTTCACCAGATAAGTTGTTATTCGAAAGGTCAAGGCTTCGTAAGTTGCTTAATTGACACAGAGATACTGGTATTAGGGGCGTGTTATGTTTTTTTGGATAATGGGTTTCATTTCACTCACACAACATAGATATATACTGCATTTTCACTTGTTGATATGCTTCGTGGAAACATCAAATTGTCAAGTCATGCTATAATAAAAACTTAAGAATTTGAAATTAATTTCAACAACATATATATAATTGACATATGATACAAGTTGCAACCGTGTTTATCTTTCCGAGCAAGGAAATTATATGTTTATATTTTATAGGCTAAATTATAGTTTCGATCTCTCTATCATCAAAAATTCAAAAATTTTGTCCCCCTATTTTATAACACAGATATTTAGTCTTCTTATTTTAATAATTCAGACATTTTAGCCTAATGAGGTTTTTTTTTTTTAAATTTTTTTTTGCTGATTTGGAGGTTTGTAAAAAAAAAAGGTGATGTGGCAGTTGACAAAGGCTATAGACGTGGTTGCCATGTCATTATTTATTACAAAAAAAGTAATTTTAATTAAAAAATTAATTTTCATATTTTTAATTAAAAATTTAATTATTATGTTATTTAATGTAGCGACCGAAAAATCCGGGAAAGGATTCTTCGAAAGGTTCTTAGGAAGCCGCCACCAAATTTTAGTTTAAGGGCAAATTCGGAAAATCACTTTAGGTTTTAGGACAAGACATCGTTAGGGTTCGAGAGTCGTTATGTGTGGGGAAGGTATTAGCACCCCACGACATCCACTGTCTAATTAATTAAGATTTATTTACTAATTACCCTTTTATTTGTAGAGAAAAAGACTTATTTAAGTTTTTGGTTTTTAGTGCTTGACAAGAGTGGACTCTTGCTCCTACGTACCTCCGGATGCAATGGAGGAATCAAAGCTACGTAGTTCTTCCTGAAAAAAGTTTGTGGGTTGGTATTTTTTAGTGTAGGGGTCCTGGGATTCCTTGAACTGTACAGCTCACTGATTCCTAGGACGCTGACTAACCCGATTGTACAACCGACTTAATCCCATACTTTTTGAAAATGATTTTTGAATTTTTGAAAGGAGTTGGTTTGATGTGAGGTGGGTTGATTTTAGAATAGGTATTCTAGAACTCCTAAACTGTACAGCTCATTAATTCTAGAACGTTGATTAACCCGGTTGTACAACCGACTTAGTCCCCTATTTTAGGAAAAATGGTCCATTCGTATTTATTAAGTTTTCAGGGTTACTGAACTGTACAGCTCATTGGCCCTAGAATAATGACTAACCCGATTGTACAACCGACTTAGCCGTTTATTTAGGAAAAATAATTTATTCGTATTTCATTAAGTTTTTTTTTGTAGGATTACTGAACTGTATAGCTCATTGGTCCTAAAATGATGACTAACCCGGTTGTACAACCGACTTAGCCGTTTATTTGACTTCGAGAGAAAAATTATTTATGTGGGAATTAGAGAAAGAAAAAAAAATAAAAAGAAAGACAGGGGGTGACAATTGTAAATTGGGGTTTTATTAGTCGCAGGGGTGCAGGCGTGAATAAGAGGGGTGCGCTTAGTATTCTGAAAAGTAAAAAAAAAAGAAAAGGAAAGTACGGATATTGTACAGGCCCAATAACAGAAACCTAAACCTAAAAAATTCACTCACTCTCCCTTCCATCTAGTTGCTGCGCCGCGCAGCCAAGAGAGAGAGAGGGACGTGATCTCTGACGAAAATACAGGGGAAAGAGAGAGAAAAATCCGGCGAGGTGTTCGCCGGTTTCCTTGAAGGGGAGCTGTTCGGTTTTGGGCTGTTGGTAGAGGAGTTGCCTCGCGATGAGGGAGAGGGAAGGACGGCGGAGCTGACGGCCAAAGGGGAGGTTTCGGTTGGGTTCCTTTACGAAGACAAGCTCACTGATTATAGGTTCGGTTCCAAATTCGTTTTTTCGCAGTGATTTTCTGAGTTTAGGTTTTCAGTTTCGGTTCGGTTTCATGGAGGTCCCACTGGAGCTCTCGCCGGAGAAGACGACCGGAGCTCCAGCGAGCTCAAGGTCAGTTTTTTTATCCCTCTTCTTTATTCGGTTTGTTCCTTAGTCTGGTCTGATGCTGTCTCTGACTTAATTCCCTCTTCTTTAAAACCACACAATTATCATGCTTTGAATCCTAACTTGTTCTTGAGTTTTTGCACTTTAATGTGTACTCCTCCCTAATTTTGTAATCTGATTCACAACTCTATGATGTCTATCATTTAGTTTTAGTTTTCAAAGAACAAGAAAAGTAATGTTCAGTCTGTTTGTTGATGGCAATATTTTTATTCACAAAACATATATAAACTAAACTTACATTCCAAATTGTTACTGAAAAACATAAATCAGTTCACGTAAGTTATTTTATTTCTAGCTGTTAATTGTTTTTAGAGGGACCAACCTTTACTCCAGCTTCAGATTGGCCTCCTAGTATGTTGCTGTTTGTAACTGCTGTATTTGTGTATCTGATTCTTTGAATCCCTGACTGCTACTGCTTCTACTCTTTAACAACCAGAACTTCAGAACCGTGTTTTTGTGGATTAGGGTTTCGATGTGAAACTCTAATCCTATTTTTGGGTGATTTTAGCAGTAGTTTCCTGCCTTCATCTGTGTGTTTTTTGACTGCTGATTGACTATTTATTTATAGCATAGAATTAGGTTAAGGCATTAATTGAGTTTTGACTGGGTCTTGGATGATTCTTCAAGTTGGAACCCAGGCCTAACAGCAGCTGCAGCAGCTTGGAATGCTGCCTGGAAACCCTAAATTGCTGCTTACTATTTTATTTTCGGATTTGTTATTTTTTGTATTTTTAGTATTATTTATTTTTGTATTTTTGGACTTATTTGACTCCTAAGTGCTTCTAATTTGTAAATTAAACTAAGTAGAATTATTTTTGATATTTTTGGACACTTTTAAACTGTAAATTAAACTAAATAGAATTTTTTGACATTTTTGGATTGTATATATGCTTAAATAAATTAAATGAACAAAATAAGAATAAAAATAATAAGGAAAAGGAGTCAGGCCAAATACAAAGACGAGAACGGGTCGGACTCGACAAATACGCCAAACTAGACCAGAATAGAAGAAATGGGCGCGTTAACTAAAAACACTAAAATTAACTCGGAATCGCATTCTTAAGTCCGAATTTAAACCACATTTTTGAGAGCAATGACTTTAGGTAGACCTGTTCATGTACGACTAAACTCAAATACGGATATTAAACTGAAGAACGCACGAAAAGATCGATCATTCGCGCGCGTTCCTAATTTAATCAACGACATTTTGATTTAGTTGAACGGAGTGATTGAAATTGGTAACCGAGACTCTACACTAATAATTCTCGTAATCATGCGACTCCGAAACACGCCCCTAATAAAAATAAACGACTAAGACAAGAAAAAGAAGACGGACAAAATTGGGGTATAACAGCTGCCCCTCTTTATTTATATTTTACTAGAAAATGTGAGGTGTATTCAAATTTTCGTAGTAGAAATAGAAATAAAGATAGAATAGACGTCAATTTTGTTCGTTTCGAGGGTTTAAGAATATACAAGGAGCGGTTAACACTTGGCGCATTGACCGAGAACAAAATGAAGGATCGCTCGGGATCTGAAGGAGCACTAAGGCTCTGAAGGGCCGCTAGGGGCCTTAAAGGAGCACTAAAACTCTGAATGACCACTCGGGGTCTAGAAGGCTGCGTAGGCCTTAATAGAGGACCATCGTGGTCTGAAGGAGCGCTACTAGCTACGGTACTAGTATGACGATCTGAGGGGCCTTTAGATTCGAGCGGCCAGGGGTCAAGATCAGATCCGGAACTGATATGTTGACCAATAGAGGACGTCCACCATGTCTTAGGCTGACACAGCTAGTCTGAAGGACCACGCGGGGTCTGTGAAGGTCCGTCGGGCTCGACTCCGACGTTGCGACCTGGGCCACTTAGGGCACTGCTCTGAAGGACCACTTGGGGTCTATAGGGATCAGCCTGGTGATCCGTGATATGATATGAGATCAACGTTTAAAGCGCTGATTTTAGAGGAACAAAATATAGGGACTGACACTTGTCGTGTCTTTTTTTTTTAAAATGAAAAAACAACCTACGCTTGGTGTACTTAACAATGCAATGAAAGATATCTGCTTGTATGTGATGTATGCACTTGTAATGATTAATATGTGGTGGGATGATGAATGAAATGTGGGATGACTTTTTTTGTTTTTTGCTTTTTGCTTGTTACGTAATAAATGCGTGAAATGCAGATGTGAATATGATGCAAATGAAATGTTTTGATGTAAATGCTATGGTGCATGGTGTGATGATATGATATGATATGATATGATATGATATGATATGATATGATATGATATGATATGAGTGATTGGGGTATAGAAACATTTTTGGTAATGATGAGATGTGAGACTTTAGATGCGAGAAGCAGAGATGAATATTGATCATTCTTTGGAAAAGTTAGTTTTGATTCTAACTTCGGCAATTTCAAGGTCGTTATCTCTGATTAATCGGCGTGAAAAGGTACTTGACTGTATTTGCAAGCTCGTTCATTTTCTCTTCCATTATGATGCCCCATGATGACCGAAGTTTATGTCCACAAAGTTACCTAAGTGGATTTTTAGCATCATATGATCAACTTGTGTGAAGATGTATAGTAGTGCGAATATAGATGAATGAGTCAGTTAACTTGGGGTTCTAAAGACCTAGGGTGTGGACATTTGTGGCACATGAAGGGGTGAATGACTGACCGGTCTTTGTCAATGTCATGAAAGGTAGGTTTTCCCAAGCCAAGGAATGCAGGACTGCCCCAATTTAGATTTGATGACGGTGAGTGTCTGCCCCTGTCTAGTGGTGACAAGCTAGGGGTGTAGAAGATGATGAGTTGGGAATGCATTGGCTTTGGAATGAAAGGTGGCAAGTAGGAGATGTTGTCTTAACCCATAGAGTTTGATGTTTCCCTAATTATGGTAAGGACAAGATTGCCCCGACAAGAGTAGAAACATTTAGGATAATGAGTTGAGAAATTGCCCCAGTATGGTTTTTTGGCTGTGAATATGGCAAGGGGATGAGATGGGTGTAGGGTGAATTTTCCCATTTGAAGGTGGAGTGAAGAGCGACAGGATTGCCCCACTTGGAATGGTATTTCGAATGGTTGGCTTTAGTGAGATTGGGAAAGGTGACGGAGTTAAGGTTATGGGTTTTTGGAATTTGTCTGGTATGGCTATAGGCTGGATGTGGTATGACACTGTACAAATTTCCCCAAGTTCAAATGGAATAGATGGTGAAAGGGATGTCCCGCCTTAGGATATAGGTGACGATCCTAGTATAAACTTTTGGTTATCTTTTAAGTGACTCTCACACTATGATAGTCTTGCGTTTGCTGTAACACCCCAAAATAATTCAATTAATTAACTTAGTTGAGTTATTAAGGGTTTGCAACATTTTACTTTTAAGTCAAGTAATTCATTAAGTGAAGGTTAAGCATGTGTGGCATTTTAGGAAAATGTCTAAGTTAGGAAAGGGTGTGGGTAGAAGAAGCCCACGGCCTAATAAGGCCAAGGCCTCATTTAAGTCCCTTAGGACATGTTAAATGGTGCCTTCGTAGGAGACCATTTACATTGTTCCAAAAATAGTCAAAGTTACCAAATTAAGAAAGTAGAGAGAAGTGAGACTTAGAGAGAAGGAAGAGAACCGGAAGGGAGAACCGAGAGAAAAGTGGAAGAGTGAGCTTTGAATCTTGAAGGATTCCTAGAAGTGCTAGTGAAGAGGGTGTGTCTACTGGTTGTGATCAAAGTTAGGGGCTCTTTTAATCCTTGTAATGTTTTGTGTTTGGTAGTATTTTGGTGTGAGTGGTTCTGATCACCTTGCATGTGTGTTTTATGTGTTGTTCATAACGTGTTTTGGTTGTGTTTTGCTCTTTCTTTGTGATTTGTGGTGAGGCACGATGGTGGATCGGTTGGGAAAGAGAGAGGAGTGTAACACTCTCTCTGTTCTGTGTGGTACGAAGGGAGCATTGCATGGTGAGGCATCAGAGGGTGAATCAACGTAGTGTGAAGAAAATGAGTTTGCATGTAGAGTTAGGGAGAGGATCGGAGACGATGGAGTGAGTATCCGAGTGTGCATGAGTATGGTATCTTTGAAATGGGTTGCATGTTGGGTTTAAGTAAAGAAACAGAGTAAAAGAAGTAAAATGGGAGTTAAGCGCCTTTATTACGCTGCAGAACCAAGTACCCTTCAGCTTAGAGTGAGAGAAACCGAGTTGAGGGAAGTCAACGCCTAGGGTGTCTTGGTGTTGAGAGTCTGTTGGTGAGTTTGAGGGAGAGGATGTGTCCAAATACCATTAGCGAGGGGTAAGGGCGCATAAACCGAAGTGTAGGTGTTTCGCCTTAAGGTTACCGAGGTGTGAGAGGTAGTGAACCAAGTCTTCTTCAAGCCGAGGTAGCGCCACCGAGGTGAAACGCCAAAAATGCCTAAGTGGAAGTGACTAGACGAGATTGTACGAGGAGTGAATCCACACGAGTGAGAGGTTCTAGCCTGGCGGAGTGCGTGGCGTGAGCGTGCTACCGAATTGAGGGTTTGCGTGTAACATGCCGAGGTGCCAAAGCTGAGCTAGGTGCCGAGGTGATGTAGAATACCGAGTTGGAGTAGTTAGCCGAGGTACACACATAGTGTGCCGAAGTGATGTTAGGCGCCAATGTTGCCTAGCACATTGTGGGACGCCACTGTGAGTGCTATTTTAGCACCAAGTGTGCCAAATGCGGGGCGATTAAGTCCATTTTGGTCCTTAGGTGACACTTTGGTCCCAAAGTGTCGCCATGGGTCCTCGGTGTGACAATTAGTCCATCATGGAGTGCCGAGGTGATTGAGAGGTCGGTTGTAGGTCCTAGGGTGATTCTACCGGTTTAGTAGGGTCGACCTTAGCACTGTGATGATGTCTAGATGGTGTGGACGTTAGTGTGAGCGACAGAGTAGAACGACGGAGTAACGACGGTGAACGACGGTGTAAGCATTCACATGCGTTATGTTTGATTGGTGTGTGATTGCATTTGTCATGAAGTCACATGTTCATGTGCATATTACGACGGAGGAGGTTTCGGCCTCGATGTGGTAGGACTTCGGTCTCCATATCAAATAACGACGGAGTAAATAACGACGGTGGAGGTACCTCATTGCATAATGCCCTGTGGTTGGGTTGCATACATGCATACATTTCATAATTTAATGTGTTTTTGGTGATTGATAATTGTTGTGGTTATTTGAACTATCGGTGAGTGGTCAGATTAGTTGAACGAGGTGCTTTAGTGCTATCTCTAACCTTAAGCTTCTTCACATTATATTACTTGTGTTAAGAGACTCACCCTAGCTGCTTTTATGTTGCTTCTCATGTCGGCAACTTGCAGGTACACATGAGTGATAGTTGTGCCTAGCTCAAGTCGGTTGTGTTCGCTCGGTCGTGTGTAACACCGGATTGGGGCCGAGTAGATTTTAGTGCTTCTTATGCCGATCTTGTGTACTTTCTGCTAGATAATCTTTTGAACTAAAACTATCACATTTTGTTGTAACTTTTTACTATGTATTATGACTTGATGTCTTACTGGCCGAGGTGCCTTATGTTATGGGCTTAGACCCTTTTGCCGATGTGATGCGCATGATTACATGTTAAGTATAATGTCAGGCAAATTGCTTTGAACTTAATTGAATTTCTGCTTTACTTTTTAAATCATCAAATGTAGCCTCCTTTGAGTGGAATTTTGCAACTCTGATTTTAATTTAGTAGATCGAATTGATTAGATAAGGGGGGTGTTACACATTGTCTCCACAGGTGAGGTCGTCTCTCACTTGCACATCATCCATTTGAATGACATGGGGCGGTCAGAACATACTTCCTCAGTTGAGATACATGGAACACATCGTGCAAATTTGACAGATTGGGTGGCAATGCAATTCGATGACGCCACCTTCCCAACTCTCTCAAGATTTGATAGGGTCCAATGAAACGAGGTGACGCTTGGACCTCGAGCTCGTCCAACTCGATCCACAGGGGGTGACTCTAAGGAATACATGGTGGACGCTTGTAGAATTTATGAAGAAGATAGTGTGGCTACTAGCCGAGCTGGGAAAGATAAGAAGACTTTTCAACCTCAGTACCGTTGGAAACCTTACGACCATTCTGGTGGTAGAGGAAGGGGGAATTCCGCAGGGAGAGGAAAGCCTAGTAGGGGAGACGCTCCTGCTATTCTGACCTGTTACAAGTGTGGATTGCCTGGGCACAAGGCGAAGGAGTGCAAGGCTGAGGTGAAGAGGTGTTATAGATGTGGCAAGGAGGGCCACCTATCTGCTGAGTGTGGGCGAAAGGAGATAGTGCTTTTCAATTGTGGAGAGATGGGGCACATCACCCCCAAGTGTCCAAAGCCGGGCAAGAGAGAGGCGTGGGAAAGTGTTTGCATTAGCCGGGTCCGAGGTAGAGAACGAAATCACAGTGCGTGTTATATCAACGGTGTTCCTCTAGTTGCAATTGTAGATACTCTTGGCAACTCATTCCTTCATTTCTCGCCATGTGTGCTAATAGACCGAGTTTAGTGTTGTCTTCATTGGTAAGGAGATGGTCATTGACACTCCGGCTAAGGGTTCGATGACTACCTCTCGTATGTTCAAGTGCCCACCGATCGTATTCGGCGGGGACTTCACCGTTAACTTAATTTGTTTACCACTGTAGGGAATGGACGTCATCCTTGGTATGGATTGGTTGGTAGACAACCATGTTCATATCAATTCGCTACGAGAGATCGGTTAGTTTTCCCGCTATCGAGGTGAAGGAATCGGCTTTACTTCTGCTAGACAAGTGCTCAAGTTGTTAGGAGAAGGGGTTACTCTGTTTGCATTATGGGCGCTATTAACAGTGAGAATCAAGTCAAGATTGAAGATCCGCCATGGTTAGAGAGTTTGCCGAGGTGTTTCTGAAGAAATACCTGATGTGCCACCGAGAGAGAGATCGAGTTCACCATAGAATTGATTCTCGAACAAGACCGATGTCTATGGCACCTTACGATCGTCCGCATCCGAGCCGTCCGAAATAAGAAACAGTTGGAAGAATTGCTAGAGAGGAAATTCGCGAGACCAAGCGTATCACCGTGGGGAGCACTTTGTGTTACTAGTGAAGAAGAAAGATGGAAGCATGAGGTTGTGCGTGGACTACGCATACTTGAACAAGGTTACAATTAAGAACAAGTATCCACTACCAAGAATTGACGATTTGATGGATCAATTAGTGGGTGCTCGGGTATTTTCCAAGATTGATTTGAGGTCGGGCTACCATCAAATCAAAGTGAAGGACGAAGACGTACCAAAGGCGGCTTTAGAACTCCTGGTATGGACACTACGAGTACTTAGTAATGCCATTCGGTGTCACTAATGCTCCAGGGTATTCATGGAGTATATGAATCGTATTTTCCATGAGTACTTAGATCGGTTTGTGGTAGTGTTCATAGATGATATCTTGGTCTACTCCAAGTCGGCGGCAGAAGAGCATGTCGAGCACTTAAGGGTAGTCTTGAAGGTTCCGAAGGAGAAGAAGTCGTATGCGAAGCTATCCAAGTGTGAGTTTTGGTTGAGGAAGTGAGTTTCCTAGGCCATGTGATTTCCAAAGAATGGGATTGCAGTGGACCCTTCAAAGATTGAAGCCGTGTTGAAGTGGGAGACACCCAAGTCGACCACCGGTGAGGAGCTTCATGGTATTAGCCGGTTATTACGTAAGATTCATTGAGGTTTCTCCAAATTGGCGTTGCCATTAACCCAATTGACATGTAAAGATAGGGCTTTCGTATGGGATGACCGATGCGAAGAGAGTTTCCAAGAGTTGAAGAGGAGATTGACAACGTCGCCGATCTTGACGTTGCCTAATCCGGAGGATCCTTTTGTGATCTATTGTGATGCATCTAAGTTAGGTTTGGGTGCAGTGTCTTTGATGCAAGAAGGTAAAGTAGTGGCGTGCGCTTCAAGGCAATCAAGACTCATGAGAAGAATTACCCCACTCATGATTTAGAGCTAGGCTAGCCGTAGTGTTTGCATTGAAGATATGGAGGCATTACCTTTATGGTTCGAGGTTCGAGGTGTTTAGTGATCACAAGAGTTTACGATACTTGTTTGATCGTAAGGAATTGAATATGAGGCGAGGAGATGGTTGGAGTTATTGAAGGACTATGACTTGATGCGAACTATCACCCGTGGAAGGCCAATGTTGTAGGCGATGCACCGAGTAGGAAATCTCGCATATGTCATCGATGATGGTAAAGGAGCTGGAATTGATTGAACAGTTTAGAGATTTGAGCCTAGTATGTGAAGTAACACCTCGGAGTGTTAAGTTGGGGATGCTGAAGATCACCAATGAGTTCATGGTTAGTATAAGGGAAGCACAGAAGGTTGATGTGAAGTTGGTTGATGTGTTTGTGAGAGTTGGCCGAGCTGATAACAAAGATTTTGAGTTGGATGCGCAAGGATTGTTGAGGTTCAGAGGTCGGATATGTATACCTGATGATGAGGAGATCAAGAAGGCAATTCTGGAGGAGTGTCACAGAAGTCGGTTGAGTATCCATCCAGGAGCTACGAAGATGTATCAAGACTTGAAGAAATTATTCGTGGCAAGGAATGAAGAAGGATGTGGCTCGTTTAAATCTATGCTTGTTTGACTTGCCGAAAGTCAAAGGTGGAGCACCGTGGCGGCGGGGTTGATGCAACCGCTGCATATTCCCGAATGGAAGTGGGACAAAGATTTCCATGGACTTTGTAACCGGGTTGCGAGGACAACAAGAGGTTTGACACCATTTGGGTGATTGTTGATAGGTGACAAAGTCATCACACTTTATTCCTATTAACATCACATACCCAAAGGCCGAGGTTAGCGTAAATTTATATCAATGTCATTGTGAAGCTTCATGGAATCCCTTTGAGTATTGTATCGCATGTAGATCCAAGGTTTACTTCGAATTTTGGAAGAGTTTGCAAGAGGCGTTGGGTTCCAAGTTGCGTTTGAGCTCGGCATACCATCCTCGGGATCGATGGTCAATCCGAGAGGACTATCCAATCCTTAGAAGACTTATTGAGAGCTTGTGTGCTTGAGCAAGGAGGTGCGTGGGATTCGTATCTACCATTGATAGAATTCACTTACAACAACAGTCATCATTCAAGTATTGGAATGGCACCATTTGAAGCATTGTATGGCCGTAGGTGTAGGACTCCACTATGTTGGCATGAAACAGAGAGAGAGTTGTGTTAGGCCCCGAGTTGGTTAGAGAGACTACCGAGAAGGTTAAGATGATCAGAGAGAAGATGAGGGCTTCACAAAGCAGACATAAGAGTTACCATGACTAAAGGAGGAAAGACTTAGAATTTCAAGCCTACGACCATGTATTCCTTAGAGTCACCCCCGTGGATCGGAGTTGACGAGCTCTGAGGTCCAAGAAATCACTACCTAGTTTCATTGGACCCTATCAAATCTTGGAGAGAGTTGGGAAGGTGGCGTCATCAATTGCATTGCCACCCAATCAGTAAATTTGCACGATGTGTTCCATGTATCTCAACCGAGGAAGTATGTTCTGACCCGTCCCCATGTCATTCAAATGGATGATGTGCAAGTGAGAGACGACCTCACTGTGTGGAGACAATGCCGATCGAATTGAAGACCGAGAAGTAAAGACCCTTAGGGAAAAGAAATCAAGTTGGTGAAGGTGGTTTGGGTAGGAGCCGTGGGTGAGCATGCTACTTGGGAGCTAGAGAGCAAGATGAAGGAAGTCTATTCCGAAATTTGTTTGATTGAGGTAAGATTCCGAGGACGTAATCTCCTAAGTAGGGGAGGGTTGTAACACCCCAAAATAATTCAATTAATTAACTTAGTTGAGTTATTAAGGGTTTGCAACATTTTACTTTTAAGTCAAGTAATTCATTAAGTGAGTGTTAAGCATGTGTTACTCTTTAGGAAAATGTCTAAGTTAGGAAAGGGTGTGGGTAGAAGAAGCCCACGGCCTAATAAGGCCAAGGCCTCATTTAAGTCCCTTAGGACATGTTAAATGGTGCCTTCAGTAGAGACCATTTACATTGTTCCAAAAAAAGTCAAAATTACCAAATTAAGAAAGTAGAGAGAAGTGAGACTTAGAGAGAAGGAAGAGAACCAGGAAGGGGAGAACCGAGAGAAAAAGGGAAGAGTGAGTTTGAATCTTGAAGGATTCCTAGAAGTGCTAGTGAAGAGGGTGTGTCTCTGACTGCCAGATCAGTTAGGGGCTCTTTTAATCCTTGTAATGTTTTGTGTTTGGTAGTATTTTGGTGTGAGTGGTTCTCGATCACCTTGCATGTGTGTTTTATGTGTTGTTCATAACGTGTTTTGTTGTGTTTTGCTCTTTCTTTGTGATTTGTGGTGAGGTACGATGGTGGATCGGTTGGGAGAGAGAGGAGTGTAACACTCTCTGCTGTGCAGTGTGGTACGGAAGGAGCATTGCATGGTGAGGCATCGGAGGGTGAATCGGCGTAGTGTGAAGAAAATGAGTTTGCATGTAGAGTTAGGGAGAGGATCGGAGACGATGGAGTCGATGATCAGAGTGTGCATGAGTGTGGTATCTTGGAAATGGGTTGCATGTTGGGTTTAAGTAAAGAAACATAGTAAAAGAAGTAAAATGGGAGTTAAGCGCCTTTATTACGCTGCGTAAACCAAGTACCCTTCACCTAGAGAGTGAGAGAAACCGAAGCCGAGGGAAGTCAACGCCTAGGTGTCTTGGTGTTGAGAGTCCATTGGTGAGTTTGAGGAGAGTATGTGTCCAAATACCATTAGCGAGGGTAAGGGCGCATAAACCGAAGTGTAGGTGTTTCGCCTTAAGGTTACCGAGGTGTAGATGTAGTGAACCAAAGTCTTCAAGCCGAGGTAGCGTCACCGAGGTGAAACGCCAAAATGCCTAAGTGGAAGTGACTAGACGAGATTGTACGAGGAGCTGAATCCACACGAGTGAGAGGTTCTAGCCTAAGGGAGTGCGTGAATCGTGAGCGTGCTCTGAGAATGAGGGTTTGCGTGTAACATGCCTAGGTGCCAAAGCCGAGCTAGGTGCCGAGGTGATGTAGAATACCGAGTTGGAGTAGTTAGCCGAGGTACACACATAGTGTGCCGAAGTGATGTTAGGCGCCAATGTTTCCTAGCACATTGTGGGACGCCACTGTGAGTGCTATTTTAGCACCAAGTGTGCCAAGTACGGGAGCGATTAAGTCCATTTTGGTCCTTAGGTGACACTTTGGTCCCTAAAGTGTCGTTGCGGTCCTCGGTGTGACAATTAGTCCACCATGGAGAGCCGAGGTGATTGAGAGGTCGGTTGTAGGTCCTAGGGTGATTCTACCGGTGTAGTAGGGTCGACCTTAGCACTGTGATGATGTCTAGATGGTGTGGACGTTAGTGTGAGCGACGGAGTAGAACGACGGAGTAGAACAACGGAGTAACGACGGTGAACAACGGTGTAAGCATTCACATGCGTTATGTTTGATTGGAGTGTGATTGCCTTTGTCATGAAGTCACATGTGCATATTACGACGGAGGAGGTTTCGGCCTCGATGTGGTAGGACTTCGGTCTCCATATCAAATAACGACAGAGTAAATAACGACGGAGAGCCGATAGGCTAAATAACGACGGTGGAGGTACCTCATTGCATAATGCCCTGTGGTTGGGTTGCATACATGCATACATTTCATAATTTAATGTGTTTTTGAGCTGATTGATAATTGTTGTGGTTATTTGAACTATCGGTGAGTGGCTGTATTAGCTGAATCGAGGTGCTTTAGTGCTATCTCTAACCTTAAGCTTCTTCACATTATATTACTTGTGTTAAGAGACTCACCCTAGCTGCTTTTATGTTGCTTCTCATGTCCGCAACTTGCGGTACACATGAGTGATAGTTGTGCCTAGCTCAAGTCGGTTATGTCCGCTCCAGTCGTGTAACACCGGGTTCGGTCGAGTAGATTTTAGTGCTTCTTATGCCGATCTTGTGTACTTTCTCGCTAGATAGTCTTTTGAACTAAAACTATCACATTTTGTTGTAACTTTTACTATGTATTATGACTTGATGTCTTATTGGCGAGGTGCCTTATGTTATGGGCTTAGACCCTTTTGCCGATGTGATGCGCATGATTACATGTTTAGTATAATGTTGTGCAATTTGTTTGAACTTAATTGAATTTCTGCTTTCCTTTTAAATCATCAAATGTAGCCCTCCTTTAAGTGGAATTTTGCAACTCTGATTTTAATTTAGTAGATCGAATTGATTAGATAAGGGGGTGTTACACATTGTCTCCACAGTGAGGTCGTCTCTCACTTGCACATCATCCATTTGAATGACATGGGACGGGTCAGGAACATACTTCCTCGGTTGAGATACATGGAACACATCGTGCAAATTTGATGATTGGGTGGCAATGCAATTGATGCGCCACCTTCCCAACTCTCCAAGATTTGATAGGGTCCAATGAAACGAGGTGACGCTTTCTTGGACCTCGTGAGCTCGTCCAACTCGATCCACGGTGGGTGACTCTAAGGAATACATGGTCGCCGGCTTGAAATTCTAAGTCTTTCCTCCTTTTGTCATGGTAACTCTTCTGTCTGCTTTGTGAAGCCCTCATCTTCTCTCTGATCATCTTAACCTTCTCGGTAGTCTCTCTAACCAACTCGGGTCCTAACACAACCCTCTCTCCTGTTTCATGCCAACATAGTGGAGTCCTACACCTACGGCCATACAATGCTTCAAATGGTGCCATTCCAATACTTGAATGATGACTGTTGTTGTAAGTGAATTCTATCAATGGTAGATACGAATCCCACGCACCTCCTTGCTCAAGCACACAAGCTCTCAATAAGTCTTCTAAGGACTGGATAGTCCTCTCGGATTGACCATCAGTCTGAGGATGGTATGCCGAGCTCAAACGCAACTTGGAACCCAACGCCTCTTGCAAACTCTTCCAAAATTCCGAAGTAAACCTTGGATCTGCATGCGATACAATACTCAAAGGGATTCCATGAAGCTTCACAATGACATTGATATAAATTTCGCTAACCTCTGGACCGGGTATGTGATGTTAATAGGAATAAAGTGTGATGACTTTGTCACCTATCAACAATCACCCAAATGGTGTCAAACCTCTTGTTGTCCTCTCGGCAACCCTTACAAAAGTCCATGGAAATGCTCGTCCCACTTCCATTCAGAATATGCAACGGTTGCATCAACCCCGCTACTTCGGTGCTCCACCTTTGACTTCGGCAAGTCAAACAAGCATAGACGAAACGAGCTACATCCTTCTTCATTCCTTGCCACCGAATAATTTCTTCAAGTCTTGATACATCTTCGTAGCTCTCGGATGGATACTCAACCGACTTCTCGTGACACTCCTCCGCACTGCCTTCTTGATCTCCTCATCATCGTGTATACATATCCGACCTCTCAACCTCAACAATCCTTGCGCATCCAACTCAAAATCTTTGTTATCACCGACCAACTCTCACAAACACATCAACCAACTTCATATCAACCTTCAGTGCTTCCCTTATACTAACCATGAACTCATTGGTGATCTTCAAATCCCCCAACTTAACACTCCGAGGTGTTACTTCACATACTAGGCTCAAATATCTAAACTGCTCAATCAATTCCAGCTCCTTTACCATCATCGATGACATATGCAGAGATTTCCTACTCAAGCGCATCGCCTACAACATTGGCCTTCCTCGGGTGATAGTTCGCATCAAGTCATAGTCCTTCAATAACTCCAACCATCTCCTCTCGCTCATATTCAATTCCTTCTGATCAAACAAGTACTGTAAACTCTTGTGATCACTAAACACCTCGAACCTCGAACCATAAAGGTAATGCCTCCATATCTTCAATGCAAACACTACGGCAGCTAGCTCTAAATCATGAGTGGGGTAATTCTTCTCATGAGTCTTCGCTGCCTTGAAGCGTGCGCCACTACTTTACCTTCTTGCATCAAAGACACAGCCCAAACCTAACTTAGATGCATCACAATAGATCACAAAAGGATCCTCTGGATTAGGCAACGTCAAGATCGGCGACGTTGTCAATCTCCTCTTCAACTCTTGGAAACTCTCTTCGCATCGGTCATCCCATACGAAAGCCCTATCTTTACATGTCAATTGGGTTAATGGCAATGCCAATTTGGAGAAACCTCAATGAATCTTCTCAGAGTAACCGGCTAACCCCATGAAGCTCCTCACTTGGTGGTCGACTTGGTGTCTCCCACTTCAACACAACTTCAATCTTTGAAGGGTCCACTGCAATCCCATTGCTGGAAATCACATGGCCTAGGAAACTCACTTCCCTCAACCAAAACTCACACTTGGATAGCTTCATGATACAGCCTTCTTCTCCTTCGTAACCTTCAAAGACTACCCTTAAGTGCTCGGCATGCTCTTCTGCCGACTTGGAGTAGACAAGATATCGCCTATGAACACTACCACAAACCGATCTAAGTACTCATGGAAAATACGATTCATATACTCCATGAATACCCCTGGAGCATTAGTGACACCGAATGGCATTACTAAGTACTCGTAGTGTCCATACCGAGTTCTAAAAGCCGTCTTTGGTACGTCTTCGTCCTTCACTTTGATTTGATGGTAGCCCGACCTCAAATCAATCTTGGAAAATACCTGAGCACCCACTAATTGATCCATCAAATCGTCAATTCTTGGTAGTGGATACTTGTTCTTAATTGTAACCTTGTTCAACTGTCTGTAGTCCACACACAACCTCATGCTTCCATCTTTCTTCTTCACTAGTAACACAGGTGCTCCCCACGGTGATACGCTTGGTCTCGCGAATTTCCTCTCTAGCAATTCTTCCAACTGCTTCTTCACACTCAGATATACTCGGATGCGCACATTCTCGTAGTGCCATAGACACCAGGTCTTGTTCCAGAATCAATTCTATGGTGAACTCGATCTCTCTCTCGTGTGGCACATCGTGAATTTCTTCAGAAACACCGCTGATATAACACGCACTGCGATTTTCGTTCTCTACCTCGAACCCACTAATGCAAACACTTTCCCACGCCTCTCTCTTGCTTCTGGCTTTGGACACTTGGGACCGATGTGCCCCATCTCTCCACAATTGAAATGCAGACTATCTCCTTTCGCCCACACTCGGTAGATAGGTGGCCCTCCTTGCCACATTTATAACACCTCTTCACCTCACCCTTGCACTCCTTCGCCTTGTGCCTGTGCAATCCACACTTGTAATAGTCGTAATAGCAGGAGCGCGTCCCCTACTAGGCTTTCCTCTCCTCGCGGAATTCCCCTTCCTCTACCACCGAATGGTCATAAGGTTTCCAACCTGCACGAGGTTGAAAAGTCTTCTTATCTTTCCCACTTTCTGGCTAGTAGCCACACTATCTTCTTCATAAATTCCGCAACTGCCTACCAACTCTGAATACACCCTTATCCTTTGATACCCAATTGCCCGCTTGATCTCGTGCTTCAAACCGTTTCAAACTTGATACACTTGGAGAACTCTGCAATCGGTCCAGATGTAATGGGGGTAAACTTTATCACTTCGGAAAACTTGGCAAAGATACTCCGACACTGGTCATGTTACCTTGTTTGAGCTCCAAGAATTCCATCTCTTTCTTTCCTCTCACATCTTCTGGTAGTACTTCCTCATGAACTCTTTCTTAAAATTCTCCCATGTGATCTCCTCCTCTGCAGCCTTCTAGTCTTGGAAGAACTCCAAGCCACCAAATCGTCGGCTTCCTCAATGAGCATATGAGTCCCAAACCTCACTTTTTGCTCATCGGTGCAATCCATCACTCTGAATATTCTCTCTATTTCTTTCAACCATGCTAGAGCCCCATCAGGATCATACCTCCCCTTGAAGGTAGGAGGATTCTCCTTTGGAAAGTAGCGAGCCTACGAGCTCCAAAGATCATCGGCATTCTCTCACGAGGTCGATTCCCATAGCATTTGCCATCGCTCCAACGCAGCGTGCCTATAGCAAAGATCATCTCTTCCAGCTCTTCTAGCCATTCTTACTTCACTGATTACACAATCAAGAACTGGTTTAGAACGAGCCTAAGACTCGAGGCTTAAGACACTTAGACTCAATACTTGGTCGGACAAGACCGAACTTATGCTCGATACCAACAATGTAACACCCTTTATCTAATCAATTCGATCTACTAAATTAAAATCGAGTTGCAAAATTCCACTCAAAGGAGGGCTACATTTGATGATTTAAAAAGGAAAATGTAATTTCAATTAAGTTCAAACAATCGCACAAAGATCATACTAAATGTAATCATGCGCATCACATCGGCAAAAAGGTCTAAGCCCATAACATAAGGCACCTCGGCCAAGAAAGCATCAAGTCATAATGCATAGTAAAGAAGTTACAACAAAATGTGATAGTTTTAGTTCAAAAGACTATCTAGCGTAAAATACACAAGATCGGCATAAAAAGCACTAAAATCTACTCGGCCCCATCCCAAAGTTACACGCACCAGAGCGCATACACAACCGACTTGAGCTAGGCACAACCATCACTCATGTGTACCGCAAGTTGCCGACATGAGAAGCAACATAAAAGCAGCTAGGTGAGTCTCTTAACACAACTAATATAATGTGAAGAAGCGTAAGGTTAGAGATAGCACTAAAGCACCTCTGCTCAAACTAATACACCACTCACCGATAGTTCAAATAAATTCTACAACCGCCCACCATGTATTCCTTAGAGTCACCCCAGTGGATCGAGTTGATTTAGCTCGAGGTCCAAGAAATCACACCTTGTTTCATTGGACCCTATCAAATCTTGGAGAGAGTTGGGAAGGTGGCGTCTCAATTGCATTGCCACCCAATCTGTCATCAAATTTGCACGATGTGTTCCATGTATCTCAACCGAGGAAGTATGTTCTGACCCGTCCCCATGTCATTCAAATGGATGATGTGCAAGTGAGAGACGACCTCACCGTGTGGAGACAATGTGTAACACCCCTTATCTAATCAATTCGATCTACTAAATTAAAATCGAGTTGCAAAATTCCACTCAAAGGAGGCTACATTTGATGATTTAAAAGGAAAACAGAAATTCAATTAAGTTCAAACAAATGCACAACATTATACTAAACATGTAATCATGCGCATCACATCGGCAAAGTGGTCTAAGCCCATAACATAAGGCACCTCGGCGATAAGACATCAAGTCATAATACATAGTAAAAGTTACAACAAAATGTGATAGTTTTAGTTCAAAAGATTATCTAGCGTAAAGTACACAAGATCGGCATAAGAAGCACTAAAATCTACTCGGCCCCAACCCAGTGTTACACACTTAACTGCAGCGGTACACAACCGACTTGAGCTAGGCACAACTATCACTCATGTGTACCTGCAAGTTGCCGACATGAGAAGCAACATAAAAGCAGCTAGGGTGAGTCTCTTAACACAAGTAATATAATTTGAAGAAGCTTAAGGTTAGAGATAGCACTAAAGCACCTCGGTTCAGCTAATACAGCCACTCACCGATAGTTCAAATAACCACAACAATTATCAATCAGCTCAAAAACACATTAAATTATGAAATGTATGCATGTATGCAAATAACCACAGGGCATTATTTGAACTACTTAATTGAATTTCTGTTTTCCTTTTTAAATCATCAAATGTAGCCCTCCTTTGAGTGGAATTTTGCAACTCTGATTTTAATTTAGTAGATCGAATTGATTAGATAAGGGGGTGTTACACATTGTCTCCACAGTGAGGTCGTCTCTCACTTGCACATCATCCATTTGAATGACATGGGACGGGTCAGGAACATACTTCCTCAGTTGAGATACATGGAACACATCGTGCAAATTTGACAGATTGGGTGGCAATGCAATTCGGTACGCCACCTTCCCAACTCTCTCCAAGATTTGATAGGGTCCAATGAAACAAGGTGACAGTTTCTTGGACCTCAGAGCTCGTCCAACTCCAGTCACAGGGGTGACTCTAAGGAATACATGGTGGACAGTTGTAGAATTTATTTGAACTATCGGTGAGTGGCTGTATTAGCTGAACCGAGGTGCTTTAGTGCTATCTCTAACCTTAAGCTTCTTCACATTATATTACTTGTGTTAAGAGACTCACCCTAGCTGCTTTTATGTTGCTTCTCATGTCGGCAACTTGCAGGTACACATGAGTGATGGTTGTGCCTAGCTCAAGTCGGTTGTGTCTGCTCTGGTCGTGTAACACTGGGATGGGGCCGAGTAGATTTTAGTGCTTTTTATGCCGATCTTGTGTATTTTCTGCTAGATAGTCTTTTGAACTAAAACTATCACATTTTGTTGTAACTTCTTTACTATGCATTATGACTTGATGCTTACTGGCCGAGGTGCCTTATGTTATGGGCTTAGACCTTTTTGCCGATGTGATGCGCATGATTACTGCTTAGTATGATCTCGTGCGCTTGTTTGAACTTAATTGAAATTCTGTTTTCCTTTTTAAATCATCAAATGTAGCCCTCCTTTGAGTGGAATTTTGCAACTCTGATTTTAATTTAGTAGATCGAATTGATTAGATAAGGGGGTGTTACATTTACTATGATGAAAACTGCACTTGGTGATAACTAAGCCTTGAATGAATCTCTGGGGTGCAAGCCCTCTTTGATTTTTTTTTTTTTTGAGAAATATATTTTTTCTAGCAAACATATTGTAAATAAATAAACTTATTTGTCCTAAGATAAAAACAAAAGCAATCGGTCATTGATCAGAATGGATTTTTGGAGTTGTGATGTGGTTGATGGTTAATGGTTTATGAAGGAAGGGATAATTGGGCTCAAAGAAGATGATTTTTTTTATTGAGCGGTATGATTTGACTAATGGTTAATGGTTTATGAAAGAAGGGTTTATTAGGCTCAATGAGGTGTTTGAGGTTTTATTGCGATAAGAACATCTTATGTGCCTCATGGTAGAATGGATCTGTTTAGGGATGTGACTTGGCCAAGGGTTTATGAAGGATAGGATATTGAGGACAAGGGAAGTGTTTGGGGGTTTATTTCAGACAAGAATCTCTTATGCATTTAATGGTAAGAAGTATCAGCTCATAATTGTACCACTTTTGCTTTTTCGTGGTTTTTCGATCTTCTTTTTTGATTTCACTTTTTTTTTTTTTTTTGATTTTGATTTTTTTCTTTTTCTTTCTTTCGAGCTGAGTGACTTGATAAAAATGATACACCATTTTTGATGTGGAATTGATCCTTGTCTAGGGTGATTGAAAGGTTTTAGATTTTGGCTTAAGGTGGGTGGCAAAGGATTTTTGAGGGTATGGAAAGATGGTTCAACTTCATTTCACATCATGATTGCTCGTTTTCTCAAAAATTAACTTAAGGACAATAATTTACTTATTTACAAAATATTTGCTCTTTTTTTTCTTTATTTCTCCTTTTTTTATGCCCTAATTTTTGCTTAGGCCGCTCTTACGAGTTTTTGACCTAACGGGCCTTTTTGAATTTATTATTATTATTTTTTGTAAAGGACTTGCACCAAGGGAATGCAACGTTGACAAGTTTTTTAGAGATCACACATTTGCCCCAGTATGGAGGGCCTAAAGTGTTATTTCACTAGGGGAACCAACCAGAAACGTCAACTATGTACTGATGTGGGGAGTATGTACTTTATGGGTGGTCGGGGTGGGATTAGACTTTGACGGGGGATGATGGTAAGGTAGGGACGCTAACTGACTCAGACAAAAATAAACACACATGTTACCCAAGTCACTACACAAATGCTCCGTAGAGAGTTAACATTTAAAACATGATAGAAATTTTTGATGGGCATTTCGGTCATTTATCATGGGATGGAAGAGATGCACGTTTGGTTAAAAATGTGAGCAAGCTAAAAATTTGGAAAACTGAGTGACTTGAAACACCTTGAGCTTGCAACGGCATGGCTAAACTTTTTCAAAAGAATTATTTGTCTCACAAGAATGCCTCCTCTCATCACAATCTTTCTCTCAAAATTATGTTTTTTCGTTTTTATAATGCATGATGTAAGTATGCAAATGAATGAATGCGGATGAAATGAGAATGCGAATGAACGAATGAATGTATGTGAAATGCGAATGTGATGTATGTGTATGAAATGATAATATATGATTTTATTCGTCATGTCGGGGAATTATAAACTTTTCATTGGAGAGTAAAGTACAAAATTTAATTTTGACTTCAATATGCACGGCTTCTCTCCAAGGTAAAGATTTAAATTCCCTGACGGTCATAAAAGTGCATGCAACAGTAGATGTTTATTTGCTGTATGCATGTGGTATATTTTCTAAAAAAGTAGTAAAAAAAATGATTTTTGGTTTTTTGATTTTTTTTTTTAGAAGACGGTATGCATAAATATTTGTTTGAATGCGAGGGTATAAAGCTCCTTTGTGACCCTAGAAATGTATCTTCTGAGTGGGTCTAAGGTTTCTTTTATAGTGAACCTCACAGGATAGTTCTAAAGAATCCTACACATGGTCCCTAGAGCCAAGGACTCACCAAGAACATCGACCCCAAAGAATAGGCAAGCTATTAGAAGGGATAACATCCTCAAAATGAATCAAACTCTAGGTGAGATTTTCGTGACCACCCAACGAGATGTACGTCCCGCAGGCCATCACTACACAATCTCGTTCTAACTTAGGTTTATGCTCGAGTCTGGGTAGAGGACTTTTCTCACGTGTGTGAAGTGTAGAAGTGAAGTGTGTGTAGGAGCAATTTTAAAAACAACCCAAAAGCTGCAAACAGACAAACAAACATATATACAAATATCGTCTTCTACCCTAGGGTTTACACAGATAAATAACATAATTATGCAAAAGCAAATAAATAAATAAAAGGGTAAAAATTGAATTAATCCTAAATTAATTAGACGAGGTTTTGACTCTCTAAAAATAAATAAGTCCCCAGTGGAGTCGCCAGCTGTAGCGACCGAAAAATCCGGGAAAGGATTCTTCGAAAGGTTCTTAGGAAGCCGCCACCAAATTTTAGTTTAAGGGCAAATTCGGAAAATCCCTTTAGGTTTTAGGACAAGACATCGTTAGGGTTCGGGAGTCGTTATGTGTGGGGAAGGTATTAGCACCCCACGACATCCACTGTCTAATTAATTAAGATTTATTTACTAATTACCCTTTTATTTGTAGAGAAAAAGACTTATTTAAGTTTTTGGTTTTTAGTGCTTGACAAGAGTGGACTCTTGCTCCTACGTACCTCCGGATGCAATGGAGGAATCAAAGCTACGTAGTTCTTCCTGAAAAAAGTTTGTGGGTTGGTATTTTTTAGTGTAGGGGTCCTGGGATTCCTTGAACTGTATAGCTCACTGATTCCTAGGACGCTGACTAACCCGATTGTACAACCGACTTAGTCCCCTACTTTTTGAAAATGATTTTTGAATTTTTGAAAGGAGTTGGTTTGATGTGAGGTGGGTTGATTTTAGAATAGGTATTCTAGAACTCCTGAACTGTACAACTCATTAATTCTAGAACGTTGATTAACCCGGTTGTACAACCGACTTAGTCCCCTATTTTAGGAAAAATGGTCCATTCGTATTTATTAAGTTTTCGTGGTTACCGAATCAGACAAACTCATTGGCTTAGAATAATGACTAACCCGATTGTACAACCGACTTAGCCGTTTATTTAGGAAAAATAATTTATTCGTATTTCATTAAGTTTTTTTTTTGTAGGATTACTGAACTGTACAGCTCATTGGTCCTAAAATGATGACTAACCCGGTTGTACAACCGACTTAGCCGTTTATTTGACTTCGAGAGAAAAATTATTTATGTGGGAATTAGAGAAAGAAAAAAAAATAAAAAGAAAGACAGTGGGTGACAATTGTAAATTGAGGTTTTATTAGTCGCAGGGGTGCAGGCGTGAATAAGAGGGGTGCGCTTAGTATTCTGAAAAGTAAAAAAAAAAGAAAAGGAAAATACGGATATTGTACAGGCCCAATAACAGAAACCTAAACCTAAAAAATTCACTCACTCTCCCTTCCATCTAGTTGCTGCGCCGCGCAGCCAAGAGAGAGAGAGAGGGACGTGATCTCCGGCGAAAATACAGGGGAAAGAGAGAGAAAAATCCGGCGAGGTGTTCGCCGGTTTCCTTGAAGGGGAGCTGTTCGGTTCTGGGCTGTTGGTAGAGGATTTGCCTCGCGATGAGGGAGAGGGAAGGACGGCGGAGCTGACGGCCAAAGGGGAGGTTTCGGTTGGGTTCCTTTTCGAAGACAAGCTCACTGATTATAGGTTCGGTTCCAAATTCGTTTTTTCGCAGTGATTTTCTGAGTTTAGGTTTTCAGTTTCGGTTCGGTTTCATGGAGGTCCCGCCGGAGCTCTCGCCGGAGAAGACGACCGGAGCTCCGGCGAGCTCAAGGTCAGTTTTTTTATCCCTCTTCTTTATTCGGTTTGTTCCTTAGTCTGGTCTGATGCTGTCTCTGACTTAATTCCCTCTTCTTTAAAACCACACAATTATCATGCTTTGAATCCTAACCTGTTCTTGAGTTTTTGCACTTTAATGTGTACTCCTCCCTAATTTTGTAATCTGATTCACAACTCTATGATGTCTATCATTTAGTTTTAGTTTTCAGCAACAAGAAAAGTAATGTTCAGGTCTGTTTGTTGATGGCAATATTTTTATTCACAAAACATATATAAACTAAACTTACATTCCAAATTGTTACTGAAAAACATAAATCAGTTAACGTAAGTTATTTTATTTCTAGCTGTTAATTGTTTTTAGAGGGACTAACCTTTACTCCAGCTTCAGATTGGCCTCCTAGTATGTTGCTGTTTGTAACTGCTGTATTTGTGTATCTGATTCTTTGAATCCTCGATCACTCTCGCTTCTACTCTTTAACAACCGTAACTTCGTAATCAGAGTTTTTGTGGATTAGGGTTTCGATGTGAAACTCTAATCCTATTTTTGGGTGATTTTAGCAGTAGTTTCCTGCCTTCATCTGTGTGTTTTTTGACTGCTGATTGACTGTTTATTTATAGCATAGAATTAGGTTAAGGCATTAATTGAGTTTTGACTGGGTCTTGGATGATTCTTCGAGTTGGATCCTGTGCCTAATAAAGAAATTTGCAGCAGCTTGGAATGTTGCTGAAACCCTAAATTGTCGCTACTATTTTATTTTCGGATTTGTTATTTTTGTATTTTTAGTATTATTTATTTTTGTATTTTTGGACTTATTTGACTCCTAAGTGCTTCTAATTTGTAAATTAAACTAAGTAGAATTATTTTTGATATTTTTGAACACTTTTAAATCAGAAATTAAACTAAATAGAATTTTTGACATTTTTGGATTGTATATATGCTTAAATAAATTAAATGAACAAAATAAGAATAAAAATAATAAGGAAAAGGAGTCAGGCCAAATACAAAGACGAGAACGGCTCGGACTCGACAAATACGCCAAACTAGACCAGAATAGAAGAAATGGGCGCGTTAACTAAAAACACTAAAATTAACTCGGAATCGCATTCTTAAGTCCGAATTTAAACCACATTTTTGAGAGCAATGACTTTAGGTAGACCTGTTCATGTACGACTAAACTCAAATACGGATATTAAACTGAAGAACGCACGAAAAGATCGATCATTCGCGCGCGTTCCTAATTTAATCAACGACATTTTGATTTAGTTGAACAGAGTGATTGAAATTGGTAACCGAGACTCTACACTAATAATTCTCGTAATCATGCGACTCCGAAACACTCCCCTAATAAAAATAAACGACTAAGACAAGAAAAAGAAGACGGACAAAATTGGGATATAACATTTAAAAAATTTAAAAATCATATTTTCTTAAATCTTTGAAAAAATTTAATTAAATTAAAATTAAATTATTAGTTCAGATTTAAAAATTAAGTTTTTATAAAAATTAAAGAAAATATTTAAGTTTTGACAAAGTTATAAAAAATAAAAATTAATCTTTTAATTAAAAATTTCATTTTAACTAATATTTTTTAATTTTTAATTTAAAATTAATTATTTATAGTTTTTAGTATATTTATTTAAATTAAATTTAAAATTTAATCAAAAAATAAAAAACTAAAATTCATTTAAAATTTTAATTTTCTTAATTTGAAATATTTTAATTATTTTTAAATGAAAGCCACATCATTTTTTTTATAAAATAAATTAATTTAATTTTTTGATTTTTTATTACTTTGTTAAATCTAAAAAAAATTAATTTTTTATAAAACTTAATTTGTAATTCCGAATTAATAAATTCATTTAATTTTTTTTAATAAAAAATTAACTTTCTTAGTTAAACAATTACTAAGTAAAATTTTATTTAAAATGTTAAAAATTAATTTTTTAATTGAAAATTATTTTTTAAAATAAATAAAGACGTGTATAGCCAATATTAGCTGCCACAACACCTCTTTTTTACCCAACCTCCATATCAGCAAAAAAAAAAACAAAAAAAAAACCTTTTTGTACTATAATGTCTGAAAATTTCAAAATAAAGGGACAAAATGTCAGAGTTTTACAATAGGGGGACCAAATGTCTAAATTTTTTAAAATAGGGGACCAAAACTATAATTTAGCCTATTTTATATTACAACCCCAATCACATGTTCCTAATGTTATGGTTGCATATAAGAATTCTTATTTTTACTCATTCTCTCTATTCTTTCGAAACCTAGTCGTCAATTTTTGGCCTAAAATCACCCCTATGGATTGTTTTTTCTGTCTTTTTTATCTAAATAAGCGATTATCACATAGATCTAGCTCCTATTACGTATTTTTTCTTGACTTTGTCGTCTGAGTGCGACCCCGGTGGTCGATCGGTTGGCCAAGGTTGTTTCCTCATAGTTCATGAATCGCTATGCCGCTGGAGACGCTGCCAAGTCTGTCAGTTTGTTTATCCCGACCTCGACCTCTCAAGATGTCCTTCAGGAAATATAGCCTCATTCTATCGTCCAAGCCTCGTACTATGGCCGCTTCTTTGTTGAACCGTTCCACATACTCCTACAGTGTTTCATTTTCTCCCTGCGTGCACTACAACAGATCTAGTAGATGGGCAGCGTTTTTTTCCATCCATGGGCAGCGCTTTTGCGCCTTTGACGTGTGCGCTGGTATTCCACTCCAACAATGGGCAGCGCTTCCTAAAAACGCCACCCATTGCCCAAACACGCCCTCAAATAGGCAACGCTTCCTAAAAAGCGCATTGCCCAAACACGTCCTCAAATAGGCGCTTCCTAAAAAGCGCGCCCATTGCCCAAACACGCCCTCAAATAGGTAGCGCTTCCTAAAAACGCTGCCCATTGCCCAAACACGTTCTCAAATAGCGCAAACTTCCTAAAAACGCCGCCATTGCCCAAACTTGCCTTCATAGGCAAAGACTTCCTTAAAAGCGCTGCCCATTGTTTAATTTTTTTTTTTTTTTTTTTTTTTCAGCTTTTGTGTATTTTCCATTTTATATTTGCAACAAAAAAATTAAATCATACATCCAAAATATTTTTAATAGTAATATCTATGAATTTGTTGTATTTAAACTCGAATTAAATCATACATCATAAAAAATTAAATCATACATCCAAAATACATCCAAAAATTAAATCATACATCCAAAATTAAGTACAAATGTATAAGTAGTCATTTACTTGAAGTCGATATAAAGGGTAATGAATTCGTTACAATCACTTGATACACACTCATATATATTATATAATAAGTTATAATCTCTTGGTACAAGAATACTAAGCTAGTTTACTTGATACAATTGAACTACAACTCAATAGACCCACATAATTAAGTGGGTGGACAAGATTTGCTGAATGCACGATCGCATTGTGATTCACTTCCGTAAAAGAGTAAAGCCGCAAGGTCAAGGACAATATATTATTCCGCAATCCTCACCGCTACAAATTGCGCAAGAAGATATAGTTCGGAATTGTTATAACTTTGTTTAGAAGATCCTCTAAGGAGCCTCCATCCATGTACTCAAAGAGGATAGATATGATGCCATTATCATAGAGTGATTGGTAGCGCATAACAACATAAGGACATTGTGCAGATTGATTGATTCTTAGCTCTTGTGCTATCTCGTCTGCGCATAGTCTCCCATTGCCATTGTTCATTTGAATTTGCTTTGATTATGCGAATAAGTAGTTATAGACAAAAGAACAAAGTGGAATGAAATAACAAGTAATTGCTCCAATTTCTATTGAAGTTAAATTTTGTATTATGCAAAGATAGCATGTGTACCTTTAATGCAAAAACTCGATGAGTCCATTTGTGTTGTACCAATTGAACTATCCCACCATTTCCCTTTCCAATCACTTTGATTGTGTCAATGTCTGCCAAACTTAATTGGTTGTCTATTGGTCTGATTGGGGGTTTCTGAAAATAGCACATAATAAATTAGGTAATTGCTAGAAACTACCTGGAAGGTGTATTTTTTATTAGCAATTGTTGTCAATTAAAAAAAAACAACACTTTGTCTCTACAACACATATGGTACTGTCTGTAAGTACTGCTATATATTTCAAAACAAACAAAGCAAAAAATAAAAGTTGAGAGAAATATGTAATGTTACACTTACAGCTTCTTCTTCAATCTGAGAGACAATTTGAACTCCATCTTTATTGACAAGTAGGTTCCCTTCCTTAAAAGTTCCACTTTGAGTCCTACCATATATACCAAGATAAGATACCTTCAAATTTCAATAAGCCAAAACCATAATAGACGTACACAAAACAAACACATTCAAACAAGGTGAGAAACTTACAAGTACTTGGCAAAAGAAGCTTGTTTTCACCCTGCATTCCTGCAATAAAACCATACATGATTATTATGAGTCAAATTGAACCAACCAACCCCACCTCCATTACATTATTATAAAAAAACAAAACATAATCAAATTGGTCAAAAACTATTTAAGTGCAATAGCTATTTTTTTGACCAAAAGTGCAATAACTATTAACTACCAAAGGAATCCGTTCTAAATAAGAGCACTACTCAGCTATGAATCAGTTGAGGTTAGTCTTTGCATAAAAATTCCATGGATACTTTGGGAGTCTTCTGCTTTTATAGCTAATGGTGAAAGAATTAAAGCACAACTTTGAGGAATATAATGCTTTAAGCAGAGAAACAAGAAACGACGGGGAATATAAAGAAGTCATCCAACAACGATGACATCCATAATAGCACCAACATCACGGAAGCATAAAATAACCCCGTCCCATAACATAAGTTTACAAGAAAGCACCCTTGGAGATGGAGAACACAAATCACCAAATGCATCATATAATAGCACTACGTAAAAACAATTCGAGAGAGGTGGCAATATGGTCCAAATCAACGATTGCCATCATTATATGCTATCACATTGCTTTTATTAGACCAACTTCGCCAAAAAATATTTTATTCAGAGGTTCAAGCCATGTTAAGAAAATGTCCACTTAACATGTTGAAACTTAAAGTCAGCAGATAGAAGCTCCTATCCAATAATGTTGTATGGTCAAGCACATGTAATCGATGGTCTTCATGTAAACGTAGATAATAAGAGACATTTTCTTGAGATACAAGTTTAAATGACGACAAAAGGGTAAACAAACACATATGATAAATAGAATTTAAACTAGGCAATGTAATGTATGTATTCCTACTGAGAATATCATGCCTCGCTTATAAAACCATCTTGCTTCACAAAAATGTAGCATTTTTGTCGCTTTTAACATTCAATTCATTCCACATCAATCGGTGGAAAAGAGGCAAAGACCGTATACACCATAACACCAACATGCATGTGTGTCTAATAAAGATAATATAGCATTCTGAATGTAAGCGGTTTTAGTTGCCTTTTAAAAAAATTTCGCTAAAATCATGGAAGGAGGAGAAGACATATATTGGTCTCCTGGTTACTGGGTAATATAGAAGTAAATTCAAGTGGAGAAGACATATATTGATCGTTAGTGATATCGTCCCCGCTTCAAAGATGTACATCTTAGGATATTGACAAAATTAGAATCATCACTTGGTTGCATCTCAGAATAACCGAATGTACTACATTTGATACCAAAGTCAAAAATTGTATAGCCGCACACATCAAACTTGAAAAGACACACCGCCTACATTGTTGAAATGCACCATTACCTTCATATAGATCTTCAAGGCCCACATCCTCCACATCAAAAATTATTGGGTCATAAAATTTTTGAATAATATGTAGCAAGCATCTTTCTCTATCTATACATACAAAAAAAAAATCAGAAGTATTATCAGTAAATAAAATGTAGGCAATAAAACCAAATATACATTTGTAAAGAAATGACCAAGATAGGAGAGAGTCACTTCAAGAAATTAATTGAACGCATTTTATTATTGGAAACAAGCTTCCAATTTGTCAATCAAACAATAATAGCAGATGGATTACACACATATTGATGAACCCTAAACCCTAAATACACACAATCAACAAAAACCTATATACACAAATCAACAAACCCTAAACTGAGCAAAATTTGTCAAAAAAAAGAGCGATAGAGAGAGAGAGCGAACCAAGAGAGAGAGGGAGAGAGAGAGAGAGAACGGCGAACTGAGAACTGAGAAGACGACGGATTTCTCTGAGAACTGAGAAGACGCATGATTTCCATGAGAGAAAGAGGATTTTCTCTGCTTTCGATCTTTGCGCTTTTGAGAAAGAACGATAGAGTGAGAACTGAGAACGAAGAGTGGGGAAGAGAGGGAGAGGGGGAAGACGGAGTAAGAGGAGTAAGAGTGGGGAAGAGAGGGAGAGGGGGAAGAGACGTGAGGGGAGAGGGAGAGGAGAGTAAGAGACGAGTGTGAGAGAAGACGTGAGGAAGATAGAAGGTCCAAACTCAGCGTTTTTTAAAAACGCTGAGTATTGGGAGAACGTGTGACCTAATACCCAGCGTTTTTTAAAAAACGCTGGGTATTGGGAGAACGTGTGACCCAATACCCAGCGCTTTTTAAAAACGCTGCGTATTGGAGAGAACGCGTGACCCAATACCCAGCGCTTTTTAAAAAGCGCTGGTATTGGGAGAACGCGTGACCCAATACCAGCGTTTTTAAAAACGCTGGGTATGGCTAGTGCGTTTAAAGGCGATGGGCAGCATTTTTTTAAAAAGCGCTGGGTATGTTATAGCCGTTTTGGCCATCCGTGGCGCTTTTACTTAAAACGCCGCTTATAGGGCGCTCTTTTTGACAAATCGCGTAGTGGTGACCGCTTTGTGACTTCTTCGAGATGGGGTTTATTCTCGTTAGCCGTGAATCGTCTTTGAAAAATTCTACTCACTCCTTCCAAGAGGAAATAGTATTCAGCCTGAGTTCTTCCCACCATTCCAAAGCACACTCATCAAGGGTAAGTGGGAAGATTTTGCATTTCACTCGCTCCTTTGCCCTCTATACTTCATCATGTTGTTGAAATAACCGAGGTGGCGATCGGAGTCACCAATGCCGCACATCTTTAGAGTAGGGGATTCTCGGCGTGCGGGTGGGATAGGGTATTCGCCAATGTCCCTTGTAAAAGGACCTTCTCCTCCGCATGGTTCTCCCCAACGATATGGTCGCTCCTCGTGGTATCGACCCTTATGTCCACGCCGCCTCACAGGAAGGTCTCGGATAATGCGGGTCATACACGCCCCGCGGTCCCTTACCAGACGAGATTGGTCATACAGTCGTAAGATCTCGCTCCTTGAGCGTCGTGGTGACCCGGATCAGAATAACACTAATATCTCTAACTAGTAGAAATATTAAAATGCACATTTCAACATGTTATACCCTAATTTTGTCCGCACTTTATTTTTTACAATTTAATTGTTTATTTGATTTTATTTTCTTTTAGAAATTAAACAAAAATTATTCAAGTCCAATGACAATTGTAATTGGGCTCATTTGTTGTTCTCTTTTTCATTAAGCCCAAACGTTATTTAAATTCAATGGTAGTTACAAGTTGGCTTTGTTTGCTTTCTCTCTAAGCCAAAACTTTGTTGGAGTCCAATGGTTTTTATCCTTTATGCCTTTTAATTGTAAATCATGGTTTTTATCCTATTTCACACACACGTGCGTATAGTTTTAACTGTATGCTTATGGTTTTAGTTGATTTAAAAAGAAAGAATTGTCAATTCTTGTAGCATCTATGTTATTATATATAGTATTATTATATCTCATTTTATATATATATATATATATATATATATATATATATATATATATATATATATTAGAATAGAAAAACTCTTCAAAGGAAAAAGTTAATTAAATAATGAGTATTGTATAAGATATATTTACACGGAAAGAAAATACATTATTACAAAAAGCAAGAGATGTAGCTTTAAGCTACATACATGCTGTGCGCAGGCTATGCACAACACAACCAAAAGAAAAAACAAGTGCAGCAGCCTCAGTTAAAGCAGTAGGCGAGACAAACAGAAAAATCCAAGTTTGGGCAGCAGTAGGCTTGGGCTCCAAAGCTCCAAATGGAAGACTCTTCTTTCTTTAGATTTTTTTTTCCTCTGCACACATACACAAAAGGAGAAGATTAGGCAGCTAGCTAATAGTCAAGGCTAATTTCGTGAATGATCCAGAGACTTGGAATAAGTTTTTTCTGAAGAGAGAAATTGGAGCACCAAAACATGAAACATTTTGAGAAAATACAAGCTCGATGCACGAGAGGCAAAATTGACTTCACAAAGGCATTAATCTACACAATCCCGCCTATAAATTGAGCTTCAAACACATAGCAAAGGGGGAGAAAAACTCACAAAATACACACACCGATACACAGCACAGAGCAAGCATAAGAGAAAAACCATAAACACATATACACACACCGAGACACATAACACACACAAATGAGATAATACTAAAAATCACTTTGCAAACATAGAAGAAGCGGTTCAAAAAGAAGATAGAAGTAGAGGTTATTTTCTACACTCACTCTTTTTTGGATTCCAAAAATGCATCTGTTTTAAGTTTAGTTTGCTACCTTTTATATGATTTGTAGTGATGTTGTTATAATGTTATGCATCTGTTAGCTTTTAGCAAACTAATAATTAGTGAAATAACTACTTCTTATGCATCTGTGTAGGTTTATACAGTATCAACTAGTGTTTTAATGCATCTTTGTTTAAAGTAGTTAGTGGAAACTTTCACTGTTCTTTCAAAGTTTGAATAAGTGATTAAAAGGAGAAAAAAGGAGAAGATACAATGTAGAAAAGAAAAAAAAACGTAGAGAGTGAGAGAGAGAGAGAAATGACAGTTGAAAAATGAGGAAGAATACCACTATTCTCTGCAACTACCACTCACCCCACTCTTCTCTCTAACCACCTCACCCTCCATTTTCGCAACCACCCAAAACAGCCACAAGCAACTACCTCACCACACAACAACTACGAAACACCAAAAACATCACAACCACCACCGCCGCCGTTGAGCTCCGGCGACCATCGCTCTCATTGCTGTCTCTACCATCACGAACCACCCCCAACACCATCTTTCACCACCACCAAAAAAAACAGTAGAAAAGAAATGAAGAAAGAACGAAGCTTGAAGATAAACAATTAAATTGTAAAAAATAAAGTGCGGACAAAATTAGGGTATAACATGTTGAAATGTGCATTTTAATATTTCTACTAGTTAGAGATATTAGGGTGTTACAGTCCGGGTCACCACGACGCTCAAGGAGCAGATCTTACGACCTGTATGACCAATCTCGATACGGTAAGGGACCGCAGGACGTGTATGACCCGCATTATCCGAGACCTTCCCCAGAGCGACGTGGACATAAGGGTCGATACCCTGAGGAGCGACCATATCGTTGGGGAGAACCATGCGGAGGAGAAGGTCCTTTTACAAGGGACATTGACGAATACCCTATCCCACCTGCACTTGAGAATCCCCCTACTCTAAAGATGTGCACTGGCATTGGTGACTCCGATCGCCACCTCAGTTATTTCAACAACATGATGAAGTATAGAGGGGCAAAGGAGCCAGTGAAATGCAAAATCTTCCCACTTACCCTTGATGAGTGTGCTTTGGAATGGTGGGAAGAACTCAGGCTGAATACTATTTCCTCTTGGAAGGAGCTGAGTAGAATTTTTTCAGCACGATTCACAGCTAACAGGAATAAACCCCATCTCGAAGAAGTCCTGAAAGCGGTCACCACTACGCCAGATTTGTCAAAAAAGAGCGCCCCTATAAGCAGCGTTTTAAGTAAAAACGCCACGGATGGCCAAAACAGCTATAACATACCCAGCGCTTTTTAAAAAAATGCTGCCCATCGCCTTTAAACGCACTAGCCATACCCAGCGTTTTTTAAAAAACGCTGGGTATTGGGAGAAAATGCACATTTCAACATGTTATACCCTAATTTTGTCCGCACTTTATTTTTTACAATTTAATTGTTTATTTGATTTTATTTTCTTTTAGAAATTAAACAAAAATTATTCAAGTCCAATGACAATTGTAATTGGGCTCATTTGTTGTTCTCTTTTTCATTAAGCCCAAACGTTATTTAAATTCAATGGTAGTTACAAGTTGGCTTTGTTTGCTTTCTCTCTAAGCCAAAACTTTGTTGGAGTCCAATGGTTTTTATCCTTTATGCCTTTTAATTGTAAATCATGGTTTTTATCCTATTTCACACACACGTGCGTATAGTTTTAATCTGTATGCTTATGGTTTTAGTTGATTTAAAAAGAAAGAATTGTCAATTCTTGTAGCATCTATGTTATTATATATAGTATTATTATATCTCATTTTATATATATATATATATATATATATATATATATATATATATATATATATATATATATATTAGAATAGAAAAACTCTTCAAAGGAAAAAGTTAATTAAATAATGAGTATTGTATAAGATATATTTACACGAAAAGAAAATACATTATTACAAAAGCAAGAGATGTAGCTTTAAGCTACATACATGTTGTGCGCAGGCTATGCACAACACAACCAAAAGAAAAAACAAGTGCAAAGAAATTTCGGTTAAAGCAAAGAGGCGAGACAAACAGAAAAATCCAAGTTTGGGCAGCAGTAGGCTTGGGCTCCAAAGCTCCAAATGGAAGACTCTTCTTTCTTTAGATTTTTTTTTCCTCTGCACACATACACAAAAGGAGAAGATTAGGCAGCTAGCTAATAGTCAAGGCTAATTTCGTGAATGATCCAGAGACTTGGAATAAGTTTTTTCTGAAGAGAGAAATTGGAGCACCAAAACATGAAACATTTTGAGAAAATACAAGCTCAGATGCAGAGGCAAAATTGACTTCACAGTGCATTAATCTACACAATCCTGCCTATAAATTGAGCTTCAAACACATAGCAAAGGGGGAGAAAAACTCACAAAATACACACACTGATACACGGGCACAGAGCAAGCATAAGAGAAAAACCATAAACACATATACACACACTGAGACACATAACACACACAGCTGAGATAATACTAAAAAATCACTTTGCAAACATAGAAGAAGCAGTTCAAAAAGAAGATAGAAGTAGAGGTTATTTTCTACACTCACTCTTTTTTTTGGATTCCAAAAATGCATCTGTTTTAAGTTTAGTTTGCTACCTTTTATATGATTTGTAGTGATGTTGTTATAATGTTATGCATCTGTTAGCTTTTAGCAAACTAATAATTAGTGAAATAACTACTTCTTATGCATCTGTGTAGGTTTATACAGTATCAACTAGTGTTTTAATGCATCTTTGTTTAAAGTAGTTAGTGGAAACTTTCACTGTTCTTTCAAAGTTTGAATAAGTGATTAAAAGGAGAAAAAAGGAGAAGATACAATGTAGAAAAGAAAAAAAAACGTAGAGAGTGAGAGAGAGAGAGAAATGACAGTTGAAAAATGAGGAAGAATACCACTATTCTCTGCAACTACCACTCACCCCACTCTTCTCTCTAACCACCTCACCCTCCATTTTCGCAACCACCCAAAACAGCCACAAGCAACTACCTCACCACACAACAACTACGAAACACCAAAAACATCACAACCACCACCGCCGCCGTTGAGCTCCGGCGACCATCGCTCTCATTGCTGTCTCTACCATCACGAACCACCCCCAACACCATCTTTCACCACCACCAAAAAAAACAGTAGAAAAGAAATGAAGAAAGAACGAAGCTTGAAGATGGACAATCGCTCATAGGGGTTGTCTTCCACCGGCGCCGTCGCCGGCAACAAGCCCAGCGCCATGACCTCTTCTCTCTCACAGTTTCGTTTTCAACTCTCTCTCTCCAAATTTCTCTCTCTGTCAAATAAGGAATGAAACGACGCATGAGGAGAGGAGTGGATTTAGGGTTTCTTGTTTTAGTGGTTGGTTTATATAATCTATGCATTACCTTTCCTTTTAGTTTTTTTTTCTTTCTTAAACCTGATTACTAATGACACCCCCATACGTTTTTGGTTACACTTCTTTTTTTTATGTACAAAAAAAAAGCTATTGTTAGTACCCCTCAAATTTCATTCTCGCACCCCACTGTTATTATAATATTGATGCTCGCCAACTTATATTCTTCAAAACCAAACTTTGTTAGTAGTCTTGTGAAGTCTTTGCTTGCATGATTATTAACAATGAGGAACTAATGATGATCACTTAGAGCCTTTGCTCAATTGATCATCATGAATGCCTAATTTTCCTAAAGATTTTCACTAAATCCAACTTTGTTAGTAGTCTTGTGAAGCCTTTGCTTGCATAATTATTAACAATGAGGAACTAAGGATGATCACTTGGAGTCTTTGCTCAATTGATCATCATGAATGCCTAATTTTCCTAAAAGTTTTCACTAAATTAAAAACTTTGTTAGTAGTCTTGCGAAGACTTTGCTTGCATGATTATTAACAATGGAGTGCTAATGGTGGTCACTTGGAGCCTTTGCTCAATTGATCATCATGAAAACTCATTTTCACAATTAAACAAGATAAAAAACAAAAACCTTTTCTAGACAACCCAGAACTACGTAGCTTTGAATTCTCCATCGCACCGGGAGATACGTAGGAGCGGATCTCCTCCGTCAAGCGCGAAAACTAAAGATTTTTCATTAAGTCATTCATAAACAAAAGAGGTGAAAACAAAGCATTTTTCCAAATCAACTTTGCAAATCACATATTTAATTAAGGCAACCCTTCTTTGAAGGGACATTATG
The DNA here is from genome assembly GCA_020916435.1 of Oxytropis ochrocephala. Lineage (NCBI taxonomy): Eukaryota > Viridiplantae > Streptophyta > Magnoliopsida > Fabales > Fabaceae > Oxytropis > Oxytropis ochrocephala. Next base: position 96,612,844 of record CM037089.1, read on the forward strand.
GGGTGCTAATACCTTCCCCGTACGTAATTAAACCTTCGAACCCAAATCTAATGGTTCCAAAGACCATTGCTTTCCGAAAAAAGGTTTTTTCAATGTTTTACCTTTAAAAATATTGGTGGCGACTCTAAAATCCCGTTGTACGAAGAAAAGTCCCTCTGAGGATTTTTCGGGGTGCGACACAACATACATTAGATAAATAATTCCTACTTAGATATTTGCACACACTAAAAATTTTCCGATAATAATAATATCGAACGTTCATAACCTGTCATAGCTTAATTTGAAGCTATAGTGTTTCCATAACTTCAATATCCTACAACTTGGTGTTCAATATCATCACATGGAAAGAGCGGAAACGATTCCATAACCTGAATAGTTCAAGTCATATATCAAGTACAAAGATAACAAGGGAAAACATAAACTCATACTAAAGAACTAAGTTTCAATCTTCTCCTTGAGCACGTCACCTACTCGTGCCTTATACCCGTCTTCTTTCCCTGTTTCTCTATTAAACAACAACAAATGAATGGGTGAGATACATATCTCAGTGAGTTTTACTGTGACCCGTAACCACACTCTAGATTCATTTATGAATCCTTTAAACTTTGTGATTAATTTATAAATCATGTGTTCTGGTAACTTAGCATTTCATCGACTGCCTACAATTGCTAATCCCGTTGAAACACACAACTTACTTGAGCACAACACTGTCTGCCTACAATTGCTAATCACGGTGAACCCCCTTCCCATTAGTACTTTCCCTAATGGTAAATTAATAGAGCCTAGGTTTAGGGGCTCATGACTTTCCCGCCTAGCATACTAAGCTCTTTCGGTCGTCACCCAGACTCGATATAATTTATATATCGTGAACCTCAATCTATCAATGATTAATTATTTAACAAATTAACATGCATGTGAACATATATAAACAGTCAGTTGGACATATTGTTCTTTAAACATACCATGACACTTATTCTCTCACGTGTACTAAATTACGGTTTTTTGAAGGATTTATAACTTCAAAACATTTCATTCAAAACCATTATGATCATGTTCAAAACCATTCCATTATCAATCCAAAATCTTAATAATCGGTTGAGAAAAGGATTAGAGGAGGTTTTGAATCGAAAGCAGCAAATTTGGACACATTTTGGAAATTTGGACAGAAGGGTAAGCACGGGTCGTGCTCTTTTATCAGCATCACTTAAAAATTCTGTTTACATGAAAAATACACAGTTGATCGATTCCGAAACGTATTCCGATCAATTCCTAAGTCAAACACACACAATAACAGCCCAACAACAGTCCAAACAATCAATCAAGACATCAAACATAAATCACCAAGCCACATAACAATATATAATTGGATCCACAACTCATAAAACGTAAAGCTTTCGAAAAATAGTTTTCGACTCGTAAAATCTTCAAAACGAATTAAAAACCAACAACATAACCAATCGTCCAGAAACCATAAATCCTAAACGTGAGTAAAACTCACCTATCGTGATGAAAATCACGAATCACCAAGACTTCTAGAAACTCCAACAACCCGAAACTTCACAAACTAGCTCCAAACTCGTTCCACCACTCTCCAACCAAACCCAACCTCTCCTAAACTCGAAACAAGCAACTAAGTTAACCCAAACTTGCTCTCAATCAACAACGTAGCTTCAGTATTGAGCTTCTAATTGAAGCTTGAAACTCCTAGAACCACTTACAAGCTCCAAGTTCTTCAAAACTCCATTTTCATTCACTTGAGCTTTGAAGATGCAAAAATGGTGGAATTGGTTAGAGAGGAAATGAGCTATGGAAACTTGTACCATTGAATAGATAATGGACAATGGGAGAGAATGGGACCAAAATTGCTTACATGCATGGAGGTTTTGGGGTGTTCCACCTCTTCTTCCTCCTCACTCCCCTTGCGTCTTCTTCCTCTCTCTCTCTCTCCTCTCACCTTCTCTCTTCTTTCATCTCACATTCTGAGTTTTCTCAAAGAGAGGTGAGATGTTGTTATTTTAATTAATGGGCTGAGCTTAACTGCTTAAGTGGGTGGGAAATGACTATATTACCCTTGATTACTAATCCTCATTAAAACTCATTTTTACTCACTCAAACACAATCAATCACATAACTCACAGAAATCATATAGTCTAGCATTTAAATGTTGCTTTCGCGACAACAACATATCCATGACTCGACTTATTATTTACTCGAATAAAAAATCACTAGTTAATTTCATAAATCGAAATTAACCGAACTAGGAATATTACACAGACGACCGTAGAAGAATAACGGGTCAGGGAATAATCCAGATCGGGATGGTACGCCAGATCTGTGGAGGATGGATATGTTCGGGAAGGGGATCGTCTGCCTCGTCCACCTCGCTTGGAAGGTGACCAGTGTACTTCATGGGGGTGACCTATGTCTTCGAGATGGAACTCCTCTTCTCTGGGGCGAATGGTTGTTCTGGGTACGGGGTTCAGGCACGGGCGTAGCCCGTCCTATAGCCACTTCTCTCTCGATCTGATTGATCCGCTCGTTCTGTAGTGCTATGACCTGGTCCAGTTCGTCCAGCAAATCTAGGATCTGTTGTGCGACACTAGCTGGGAGACTGACTGCTGTCAGGACAATCGGCTCTGCAGGGACACCCCGAGCGGCTGGGGCAGACGGGGCGCCCTAGATATAGTACATTCGACAGTGACCACGACGGCATCTGAGTTTCACAATAGTGCACCCCTCTGGCGAGGAGGCCTTTGGTGTGGAAAAAGGTGTGCAAGTATACACAGTCACCAACAAGTAGTATAATAAGATCGAACCCACAGGGATTGGATTGATTCTTGAAGTCTCAATACAAAGCAACTAGTGCAAGGTAACCAAGTAGCAACAATATTGAGGTGAGGTGTGTGTAACAACTTGTAAATAAAGTATTAGGCAAGTAGTAGTGATGTAGTGGAGAGATGATAGTTGGAATGTCTTCACCAAATAATTTACTTTCAAGAGTTAAGTGCAATATGTAATGTAGGTGCACTGAATGTTGTTGCATTTGTAATGTGCTTTTCAGTCACTATCTTCAGAGTTTCATTACAAGCTCTTATGTCTAAGATGCTAAATAAGTCACTCCTGTATTTTAAGTACTCACAATGTCACCCTATGGACTAGCAATGCAGGTGCATCATCTACACTGCACTTAGTAAACATTACGAGTTGAAGTAATGGAAAATGTGTCAATTCCTTCATTGCCTTCTTTCAAAATAGAAACTATCTATATCTATTGAAATTTGAATCTAACTTATGGATTGAGAAATATTTCCAAGTGAAGAATGGAGGTATTTATATATCCTTCAAAAAGGTGAATCATTCCTTGGAGATGAAGTTATCTTGAGGTTTAACCATGGTCAAGATCAGAAGTTGTCACATAGCAAGTTGAAGCCCATGCTCGCATGTAGAGGGAGGTCCAAAAAGCACTGCCTGCACACTTTTTCTCTTTCTCTCGTATTTTAAACTTTCATTTATACGTTCTTTTTTTGTATTTTATTATATAACATAAATGATATTATAATAAAAATATATAAACATCATTTTTTTTATTAAAGCTCTACTAATAATACTAATAATAATAAAAATGACGTAAAATCGCTAACAACTACAAAAAGACACACGCAGTTAATTTGACTCTCGTAAGACCGACGATATATTTTTGAAAACGAGAAAGTATCGATTAGAATCGAATGTTCACATCGTTAAAGCAAAATACACGCATTTGATTAGCAACTTAATATGCACAACGAGAATAAACACGCGCACCTAATTAGGAACACTATGCGCAAACGGTAAAAGAAGACACATGAACACAACGATAATGAAACGATACAACATCATTAAAGCTAACGCGATTATGCGGTCAAAAATAATGCGTGTGTACAATGACACATTTTTGAGCTATTTTTGAAACGAGAAAAATACCCATTAAAATTGGGCGTTCACAAAAATACATTTTTTTATTTAAGTTTCAATTAGTCGGACAAAATTGGGGTATAACGCCTACGAATACAATAAACTGAAATCCTTTTCAGAATATTACAAGGGTCACAATGTCCAAAGTACACGTATAGTGATTTAGATCGAGACATAATGATATTGCATCTTCTTGAATTTTATCTAAAAATACATCACCTAACAGGGTCAGAATTTGCTTGGAGTTTGGAGTGGAAAAAAAGGTGGATAAATGGATGGAAGGATATACCATCACCTTTACTTGAGAGTTTATTTTTCTTCGTAAAACCAAATTTCTCTAATTTGGAGGAACCCAAACAATGTATTGAAGGGGTTTGGGAAGCTTAGAAAAATTCTTCAAATCATTGACATCCTTTTATAATAGTCTTAAAATTAAAAATATATTATTGATAAACATTCTCTTATCATCGTCAACAAATGTATTCTTTCAATTAAAATATAGAAATTCTATATTCATCTTTCAACTTTACTACCCCCAAAGCCCCCTCTCTCCTACCCTCCAAATTCACAAATAAACCCTAAAAGGTAAAAACAAAATAGACAAATACTTATTTATTTGCATAATTGAAAAAATGCATCTTGGCAATATGCAAAAACACACCACCAGCAAACTAAGTCCCCAAAATCAGGAATCCCCTGTTCCACCTCAACACATAGCGAGAAAATGCAGCTACGAAGGATTAATGGTCTCGCAGGGAGGTTGAAGAAGAAGGTTGATTAAAGATGAAGGTTGAAGATCTAAGTTTTCGCTTTGAAGATCTAGGTTGAAGGTTGACCTGGGTTTTCGTTTCATTTTGTTTCAGATTTTTTTTCTTCATTTTTTTACTGAATATCTAGTTTTTGATTGAAGATATGAGTTTGTGCTTGAAGATCTGAGTTTCAATTTGAAGATGGAGTCAGGAAGTGTTTGAAGAAGATGAAGTAATCACTTTATTTAAATTTTTAATTAAAAATAATTAAAATATAATGAATCAGCTGTCATAACTGCATAAATAATTGACACCTAGGCATCCTAACATCCACATAGACATTTTTGTAACAGAGCTAAACCGAACCTGTTAAAAAGGTTAACGATGTTAACATTTTAAAACTTAAATGACTAAATTGTGACAAAAAAAACTTAAAGAACTAATTCGTTACTTGAAATTAAGTTAAGAGATCTCGGGAGCAATTTAGCCTTAATTATTTTAACATAGACATCTCAATCATTTTTTTCTTTCACCGAAAAATATATACTTAATCTTAAGTAGTTAATGTTTAAGTAGTGGGAAAGTTAAAACCCAATACTAAGCTAAAACCACAATTATAAATTTAATTATACATTTAAAATAGAACTCAAGATTATGGTGTAATTAGTTATTTAAAGGTATTGTCAAAAACAAGTTATTTAAAGGTAGGAATCTCAAACCAACATGTTATAGCACAAGTGGTATACTTGGACTCCTTAATCATTTGGTGAAGGGTTCGATCCCTGACTGGTGCGTATGAAAAAATATCTAGTGGGAGATGCCAACTCCTTAAATGGATCTCAGTACCTCAGGGGATTAGTCTATGCAGTTGCGCGTGCAGAGGATGCCTTAATTTAACAAATAAAATGTAGGTATCTCAATCTTTTTTTCTTTCACGACAAGATTATCTTAATCTTTATAGTAGTTAATGTTTCAAGTAGTGGGAAGGTTAAAACTTAATACTAAACTAAAACAACTAATATGAATTTAATTATACATTTAAAATAGTTATTTAAACATAGACATCTCAATTGTTTTTTCTCTCACCGAAAAAAATAACTTAATCATAAGTAGTTAATGTTTAAGCAGTGGGAAAGTGAAATCCTAATATCAACCTAAAACCACTATGATGAATTTAATTATACATTTAAAATATAACTCAACATTATGGTGTAATTAGTTATTTTAAGCTAGGTATCTCAATCTTTTTTTCTTTGACGACAAGATTATCTCAATGTTAATAATAGTTAATGTTTCAAGTAGTGGGAAAGTTAAAACTTAATTTACTATATTATGAAATTAATTACACATTTAAAATACAACTCAAGTATCCTTTACAATAGTAATCAATAAGAGCAAGTCTCCTTTATATATATATATATATATATATATATATATATATATATATATATATATATATATATATATATATATATATATATATATATATATGTAAGCCATGCAAAAGTCTGCAAATCGAATAATTTCCGATCCTCGATCAAAAGCGTATGGAAAAATATCTAGTGAGAGATGCCAACTCCTTAAATGGATCTCAAGTACCTTGAGGAATTAGTCTCTGCATATTCTGCGCGTGCGAAGAGATACCTTAATTTAACAAATAAAAGGTAGGTATCTCAATCTTTTTTTCTTTCACGACAAAATTATCTTAATCTTAATAGTAGTTAATGTTTCAAGTAGTGGGAAAGTTAAAACTTAATACTCAACTAAAACAACTATTATGAATTTAATTATACATCTAAAATAGTTATTTAAACATAAACATCTCAATCGTTTTTTCTCTACCGAAAAATATAGCGTAATCTTAAGTAGTTAATGTTTAAGCAGTGGGAAAGTTAAAACCTAATATCAACCTAAAACCACTATTATGAATTTAATTATACATTTAAAATAGAACTCAACATTATGGTGTAATTAGTTATTTTAAGCTAGGTATCTCAACATTTTTTTCTTTCACGACAAGATTATCATCAATCTTAATAATAGTTAATGTTTCAAGTAGTGGGAAAGTCAAAACTTAATACTATATTATGAATTTAATTACACATTTAAAATACAACTCAAGTATACTTTACAATAGTGATCAATAAGAGAAAGTCACCTTTACAATATATATATATATATATATATATATATATATATATATATATATATATATATATATATATATATATATATATATATATATATATATATATATATATATATAGTGGGGATCAACTTACTCCAAGAGTAACTCTTGTAAAGTTACTCCACTTAATATCTCTTTGTAGACATCAAATTTTATCGACCTAACCGTTGAATAGTTTCATATTATCATGATGATCATGCATACCAAAAACTATTGAAATTGAACATCCGTAACTATAGAATCCTATAGTCACTATTTTACTTGTATTTTTAAAATCATAATATACATTGAATTGAACTTATTTGATCAAGTATCAAACTTTTTTATAATTTTATAAGAATTTTCATATTTGATCTACTCAATTAGAACTATGAATTTAATGGTTGGATCGGCAAAATATAAAGTGTATGAAGAGATATTAAGTGGAGTAACTCTTACAAGAGTTACTCTTGGAATATGCAAAAGCTGCAAATCGAAAGGAAAATTAGGTGGTCCACTCAATCCTCCATTTGTTCTCTTCTCTTGAAGCACAAAAAATACTAAACCAATTAATAACCAAAGCAAACCATGAAAGCTTTGATTCTAGTCCTCACGTTCTTACTCGCATCATCGTTGCCTTCTCCCGCTTGGGCGAAAACCCGAACACTAGTGGCTCAACCTCAAATGAAAATGAATGAATCTTCCACGTTGAACCAAGCCCAACAATACGTAAATTTTATACACTCACTTTCTTTTTTCTTTTTTGAAATGGGCTTTTTACTTTATATTCCTCATTTTTTTTCTTTCCAATTTATTACGCTTATCATATTTAAACATGCACGCATTTTAACTGCAGAATCATACTAAACTAGTTGGGACATGTTCTTACCTGATAAAACTATATACCAGCTGCAATTCTCCTTACGATTCCAATGATGAAATCTATATAGTATTTGGAGACGCCTATGGCACTCAGGTAGGTATCTTCCATTTTTTCGTTCATTTGTTAGCAACGTTCTATTATAGTTCTCTCTACAACCCTATAATAGAAGTTCGACTCAATTATGGTTGTTGGAGTTAGCAAATGACAACAAAATTTATGTTTGACGCAGACATCGCTAAACCGAAAATGTTGCGGTCACGAACTTTAAGCCGTGCATGATAAGTGAATTTAGGCTCATCCACAGAGAATGTATGAACAAAATATGCAAACTAGGCTTTAAAAGGAAAGGAAACGATGGTTGGATGGGAGAGAAAGTCATCAGATCGACTTTAACAACCCACTTGTTATGTTTTACTTCGTCGGATTAATTCCCGATGATGGGAAAGTCCATGGCGATGGCATTTGTGAAGAGCTTTAGTGTTAAATCTTGCAATCCATGTCAACAAAAAGCCTCACTATGGTGACAACTTCAATAGTATAATGAATGGGTTATTGATAACATCTTCTCTTTTCTACTCACCTTACATATACAAAATTATTCACTTCTTACTCTTTGTTTATTAAAATAATAATTGTAATATCCCAAATTTTTAATCGTCACTAAAGATTAAGGATATCGTTCAAATGATAATCAGAGATTGCGCAAAGTGGTTTAGGACCGAACTAATTGACTTCGACTCCCAAATGACCTAGAATGATTAGCCATGATTATCCAATTGTTGCAAAAAATCCGGAAGGATCTCTCGAGCAATACATTGAAGTCGCCATCAATATTTAATTATAAGGGAAACCATTGAAAAATCCCTTTAATAAGAAAACGGTCTTGAAAACCAGATTGAGTTCGGGAGTCGATTATGCGTGGGGAATGTATTAGCACCCTACAACATCCTTTCAAAAAAGGTTACCTCTGATTAGTTGTGCGAAACAAAATTAACTTTGTAAATATTTATTTCCCTTTTTTGCAATACTAAAGTGAGTAGAAAAAGACTTCATAAAAAATTGATTGTTTTTTGTATTTTTGTTGAAAAACTAACAAAGAAACATTTTAGAGAAGACCTAAAAAAGAGGTTTTTTATTATTGCACTTGACAGATATGGGCCCCCAGCTGCTCCTACGTATCTCGGGGTAGAGAATCAAAGGCTACGTAGTGCTTGTGTAGAAAATATTTGTGTGTTGGTATTTTTTATTATTTAAATATTTTTAAAAATTGGATAGGCGTTCCCAATGACCAAACAAGTAAACTCAGAGTGGTCATCACTAATAATCCGTTTGAAAACTAAAGTTGTTACTAACGATCAAACAAGTTAAACTCAGAATGACCATTAGTAACAAATTATTTTTTGAAGTGAAATTGATTATTCAAAAAGGAGTTGTTTTAAGGGGTGTAAAAGTAAAAATACGATGTTATTTAGCTGCATGGGATAGTATAATTAAAAAGTGCGGTGCGAATAGCAGAACCCAGTTTAGCTTCACCTTCCTTGGGCTCTTAAAAAGGACAAGAGTCTACAAAATGGGCTACAGGTAGGGGTGTTTTAATGGAACCGTGGGGTGTGGGTAGTAGTACCTACAACTTGATTTTTAAGTATTCGTACCTTTATAAGAACTGTGTAGTTAGTCGGGCCTGACTTCCAGCGTTGGGAGTCGCCTTGTTATGCTTGATAGATGTCCTGCGACAGCCTCAGGATATCCGAGGCGGGTAGAAGTAGATTAGTGTAGTCAGTAGCTCAGAGTGATTTAGTGGCGCATCCCTGTTACAGATGGTCCGGACGAAGAGTGAAGAGAGGGCAAGTTACATTCCACCCCGGGAAGCCAATCCTGAAAAAGAGAGCCAATGGACAGCCAATACGTGCTCCCGAAGGGTCTCGCTCCCTATTCAAGTCAACGTATAACAATATCTCTGCAAAGTCAAGCTTTTCGGTCCCTGTCAGAGGTCGGGAAAGGCAATCTTCGCCGAGTCTTAAGGACGATACTGAGGCGACGTCCCGCCATGCTGCTTCAGTTGTAACCATAGAGAACCATGCCGAGCTCATCGAGGACTTGTATGAATGGGTGTCAACCGAAGTTTGCAACATTCACGCACATTTGAAACCGAAGAAGCCTGCTTCCATCTACGAGAAGTCCTATTTGGATCAACCCGAGGGAGAAAAATGGAGGATAACCCTTATGCCGGAGGTTCCAGTGTGCAGCGAACACAACTACTTCGGGTATTTTTTCAATGGGGCGGCTTTGGAGGTCATTAATGTCTGACTTCCGCTGAATTCTTTTCAAAAGCAAGTGCTGAGATACTTGAGAGTAGCTTCGACGCAGCTATTGCCGAACTGCTGGGGGTTTCTGAGGGGATTCGAGCTGGCCATGAGGTACCTTGGCAGGAAAGCATCAGCTCGGGCCTTTTTCACGATGTTAAACGTTTCTCGTAAGGTGGAGGTCGGCGAAGATGGGAACAGGTATGGTCACATCCATTTCAAGAACAGATCCGACTAATCTTACTTTTTCCCGGCGAATGACTCAAACAAGAACTTCAAGGGGAATTTCTTCTTCGCGCAAGCTGTGAATATGGCGGCGAAGAAATCGATTGCCGAGGTCCAAAATGCGAAGCTGGTGAAGTCCCACTTTCTGTTCAGTTGGAGCCGTGCACACCACTTCACAAGTAACAACTTATGGACAAGTGGGGAAAATTGCTGGGCAAGAGAGGGATGAAGCTCAACTGCGGACTGATGTTTGACGAGCTGGCTAAATCCAAGGCCAAGCTTAAAGAGCACTTAGATAAATGTAGTTTTTGTTTGTGCATTCGCTTAAGTTTGTTTGTTGATCGGGCTGTTTCTGATGTTGACTTAATTTGTGCAGGTAACTTGGACAACTTAGAAGAGATGTTCGCCGGGTCTAATATTGACGTTGTTATAGAAATCCCGAAGGTAGCAGGGAAAACCAATACGCAGCTAAGGAAGGAGAGCGGGTCGACGTCTTTTCAGGACCCGAAGCAGCAAAAATCCAGAACCACTTCAAGCGCCATTAAAGGCTCGAAGCTGAGCTCCGACCAGCCCTCAAAAAGAGGAAAGAGCAAGAAAAGTCTACTCCAGACGCCGTGATCCAGAAGGTCCGAGATGGACTGGCCGACCTGGACACCGAGAGCAGCGGCGGCAAGGCCTGGGAGGCCAAGCCGCAAAAAGATAAGAGACAAAAACACAAAGAGAAGGCGGTCGAGGAAGTGACCGAGGCTGACTTTGCTGCCGTGGCTAAGGTCGCCAAGTTATGGGCCGAGGCCATAAAGAAGATGAAGGCTGCAGTTGCTGAGAATACCCCTGCCAGGCTGGAAGGTACGTATCTCGAGATTAAAGAATATAATCGTTACATTGAAGCCAGGCTGGCCCGGACCCGAGAAGAACTAAAACACGTCTGTGGTTATTGGTTTCTGAGTTCTTTGAAGGAGAATCGCTTCTTTGCAAGAGGCATCCGACAAGAACGACGACTGACCAAGGTGGCCGAAGGCGAAGAACTGAGCGACCGAGAACAAGAAGAAAGCTGCAAATCTAGCCAAGGTCGCTGAGGAGCTGAAATGACTTAGGAGGACCTGGCACGGGTGCGCAAAGAGGCCGAGGACGTCGAAGTTAAATCCAAAACTCGAATTGTTGAGCTGGATAAGAAGTTCCAGAAGCTGAAAGATGCCGGCGCCAAGATGGCCAAAATAGGCTACACTCGGTGCTTATCCTAGGCTTTGGTGCTCGAACCAAACTTGCAGACTCAGTACATGCAGCCCCTTCACCGAGTGGTGGATGGGAAGATCTTGTCGAAGGACACAGTTGTCTACCCTCCTCCTGAGGTCGAAGATGCAGCTGCCGAGGATGACACTACTGGCGAGGGGACCAGACTCCAGCGAACGCAGCTCAGGACGAGGAGAAGAGTCCAAGAGAGAACAAAGGCGAGACGGGGAAGAATTGAGGTCCCCCTTGTAATATTTCTTGAACAATTTAAGTTTTCATTATTGAGGCGGCCTCGGGCATGTCTGGGGCCGTTCCAAATTTGTAAGTACATCGGGCGCCAACCCATTCCTCTGGCCTTTAATTACCTGCATTTTGGTTGCTTTTGAATGTTCGAAATATAAGCATGAATGTTTAGTTTTGTACCTGCGATTCGATGCCGAGGTGAGGCGCGTTGCCACTCGAGGCATTAGAGCGAATGGCGAGGCCGTAGAGGACCTTTAGAAGAGGTGCGCGCAAGTATACGAACTTGGCATAGATGAGAGCCGTGGAGGCCAGAAAAGAGAGCCGAGATGACCAACAGATGAGTGCTGAATGGCTGGCTCATTGCTTTTGCAAGATAGGAAGACCGCTGTGGGTCCCCTTCTCCTTCTTCTTACTGATGCCGACTTTGGGCGATCGGCCTTAGTACCAGAGCTGTTGGGGTGCCCAACCTTCACTTTATTTCTACCGAGGCCGCTGTGGGCTTATCGGCCTTCTACCGAGGTCGGAAAAGACGCTCGGCCTTCTTACCGGTGTCGCGTGAGACGTCCGACCTTCTTACCGATGTCGCGTAAGACGACCGGCCTTCGGGGCGGAGACCGCACAATGGGTCTCCTTCCTTCGGCCACTTGATGGAGCTCGTCAGTTCAAGCATCAAGAGGGAAGGTTGGGCTCGCGTAAAGCGAAATTGGGAAACTGTTCGACCCCCGATGGAACTCGTCAGCTCGGCATCGGGAGGAAGGGAAAACTTGGTGGACGCTTTGGTGGAGTGTTAGACTCAACAAGCCAGAGAATCGTTGAGGCCGCCGAGGGCCAATCAGCAAGAGCTCAGAAGCGAGCTATTGAAACCAGAAGTGGCTAATCTGCGACAAGCTCGGGAGGACAAGCTATTGGAGCCAGATTAGGCTATTCAGCGACGAGCTCGAGAGGATGAACTATTGGAGCCAGTTTAGGCTATTCAGCGACGAGCTTGAGAGGACGGGCTATTGGAGCCATATGGAGCAGATCCACTTGCAGAATTCGACGACCACTATCAAAGACAAGTTGAGAAGCTCACTTACTCAAGGACATGTGGCACTTCTTTATTGGACCACACCATGTGAACTTCATGCAAACGACCAACTTAAGCAACTTGCTTGATGGGAGGTCTGCAACTAACCATGGTTACTGATCTCAGTTGATATTTCGCGCCAAAGGAACCCCTCCAAGGGAGGAAAGCTCACTTGCCTATAAATAGAAGCCATATCTTCACTTGCAAATCATCATTCATCAAATTCTTAAAGGATCACTTATATTTGTATTCATAGCTTAGGTTTAGTTTTTATTTAAGTTTCTGAAGAGAAGGAAGGTAAGGAGGTGTTTGACAACAACTCCCTTCACTTCTACTTGGAGGAAACTTGTGTAAGGAAATCATCTTGTACTTCAACTTGGGAAACTCAAGCAAAAGATCTCCTATTTGTGTAATCTCTATCCTTTTGAGTTCTTTTGTTATATTTCTCATTTGATTATGCTCTTTGCAGATTCTTTCTATTATATTATGAGTAATATGAGCTAAATTCCTTTAGTTGAGATGTTGTAGCCTTGTAATGAACTTCTAAGTAAGTAAATGTGGTTTATGTAGTGTATGCATTTTAACTTTTGTGTAATACTTCTTTCAAAGCTAATTCGAATTTGATCACTTTAGAATAGGTAAACTTGTAATGTGGACATGGGTTACATTTAAGAAATCTCAAGAGTTAATAAGAATGAGTGTTTGTAACAACATCTTTGTTAAACTAGCTTTAATAATGAATTGCTTGTTAAAACCGTGTTAAGTCCTAGACATAGGATAACATAGTTCTTAGGGTGATACAGTGGGAACTTAAGAGACAGGAGTGAACCTATTTAGCATGCCTAGACATAGGAAGCTTGTATTGAAACTCTGAAGAAAGTGACTGAAAGACACATACTATTGCAGCTGCATCCAGTGTACCTACACTGCATACTCCACTAAGACTTTTAGAAGTGATTTACTTGGTGAAAACATCTCAACTACTTTATCTCACTGATTCCTTACACACATTTATTGTTTATATTTTTTTTATTCACTTTGAACACCCCAACCAATTGTGAATAGTGTAGACACACTAAGTGTACACTCTAAACTCTACAAAGCTTTACTTAATCCCTGTGGGTTCGACATTTTCTTATCATTATATTACTTGTGTGACTATGTATACTTGCATACTATTTTCCTCACCAAGTATTTGGCACCGTTGCCAGGGATTATAGTAAAATTTTGTTGTTTAGATTGTTAATTTAGTGTTTTATTTTATTACTACTGGTATTTTGTTTTCTGTGCAGAAATATTTAGTGCAAATACACTCAGTGCAGAAGCACTAGTATATGCCCAAAAATAGACCACCAGAATTTGATTGTGATTCAGAAATTGAAAGGAGATTTAGGAGATTGCTAAGACAACAAAGAGAAAGAGAAAGACAAAGCTGCAGAATTATGTCTCACCACAGTGAAGATGCCTCAGTTAGAGGAGGACCTAACTCTCAACAACAACAACCTGAACGTGAAGAAGATCACAGGCAACAATTCATTCAAATGGGACCAATAAGTATGATAAATGATAGGGATAGGTCTATGAGGGACTATGCCCAATATGATCAGCAACATATACAAACTAGTATTGATAGACGTATTGATGCTGCTCATTTTGAATTTAAACCTATGATGTTTCAAATGTTGCAAACAATTGGTCAATTTGGTGGATCTCCACATGAGGATCCCCATGACCATTTAAAACAATTCTTAGAAGTTTGTAGTAACTTTATCATTCCTGGTATTAGTGAGGATGCATTTAGCAATTCGTCGTTGTATCGCGCTCAAGAGGAGCTGAAGAGATAACAACTCGAGGAGGATCCAAATTGAGAAGAGTCCTGGAAGACAACGATCTCCCACTGTGGTTGCCAATGTTCTGGTACCTAGGTCTTGGAGTTGACCCTCGGCTTGGGGTACTTCAAAGGGTTCCAGGAAAGTCTCCAAAGAGATTATGAGGTGCTTGGAAGGGCGTCACCTGCGCTCGGGAGGAATATCGTTGTTGTTTGCTCTCGGGATGAATGGTAAGTCCACGTCGGGTGGGGGGTACCTGCAAGACACTCCGACGCTTAAGTCAGTATGTGGCTGAGGTAGAGTAAAGGAATAAGAGAGAGAGAGAGCTCAGAGGGAGGAATTTAGTAAATGAGCGGAACGTACCGTGGTAGTGGGGTGAACCTCTATTTATAGAGTAGTCGGACGTCTCGCGTCCGCTTGGATCCTCGTGGATTGATCCGGGTCGCTTGTCCGGCGAGACCGAGAGCGGATCTGGCGCTGGATGTTGGGAAGCACTTGTGCCACACTTCTTTGAGAAGATAATGGGTCGGCCCATTATCTCATGGGGCTCCGTAGCCCAGGTCGGAACACCGCTAGTATGATTTCTCAAATCTCTTCATCTCTTTTCCTATTTTTTCTATATTTTGGTGTTAGCTATTTTCCTCTTTTCACGTGTTTTACGCACACTATGTTAATGTTGTTTTGGGTGAAACAAACATGGTGGATGATGAGGGCAAAGATGAGGAGTTTATGATGATGATGATGAATGAAGGAGAAAGTCGCTTCTACAACTCTCTCTATTTTATTCTACTCCTCTTTATTTCTAAATCAAACTCAAATCCTTCCCCATCCACATTTTCTGGATCTGCTCTTTATAGAGGGATGAATTTTACATTTTTGTTATTGCCACTAGTAGGTCTTCAAATGTCCCCTCAAATTTCCTTATCTATGATGTTTGAGCTTTTGCTATATATGGCCACCGACTTTCTCGCCCATTTACTTGGTTCATGTTTGCGGAGTTAGTGTTGTGGTCAAGAGTCAAAGTGGTAATAAATATTCTCGAGCAAGTTAAAGAGGACATTGTTTTGAGCTCTAAAGAGAAGAAGAGACTTGGATGCCTTATCACGTGAAGGGAGAAGCACTGCCTACACACTTTTTCTCTTCCTCTCATATTTTAAACTTTCATTTATACTTTCTATTTTGTATTTTATTATATAACAGAAATGATATTATAATAAAAATATATAAACATCATTTTTTTTATTAACGCTCTAATAATAATAATAATAATAATAATAATAATGATGCAGTTAATTTGACTCTCGTATGACACACGGTATATTTTTGAAAACGAGAAAGTATCGATTAGAATCAAATATTCACATCGTTAAAGCAAAATACACGCACTTGATTAGCAACTTAATATGCACAACGAGAATAAACACGTGCATCTAATTAGGAACACTATGCGCAATCGGTAAAAGAAGACGCATGAACACAACGATAATGAAACGATACAACATCATTAAAGCTAACGCGATCACGCGGTCAAAAATAATGCGTGTGTACAACGACACATTTTTGAGCTATTTTTGAAACGAGAAAAATACCCATTAAAATTGGGCGTTCACAAAAATACTTTTTTTTATTTAATTTTTAATTAGTCGGACAAAATTGGAGTATAACACCTACGAATACAATAAACTGAAATCCTTTTCAAAATATTACAAAAGTCACAAAGTCCAAAGTACACGTATAGTGATATAGATCGAGACATAATGATATTGCATCTTCTTGAATTCTATCCAAAAATACATCACCTAACATAACAGGGTCAGAATTTGTTTGGGAGTTTGGAGAGGAGGAGACAGGGGGAGGGGGGTTGGAAAAAAAGGTGGATAAAAGACAAATGGATGGAAGGATATACCAACACCTTTACTTGAGAGTTTATTTTTCTTTGTAAAACAAAATTCTCTAATTTGGAGGAACCTAAACAATGTATTGAAGGGGTTTAGGAAGCTTAGGAAAATTCTTCAAATCATTGACATCCTTTTATAATAGTCTTAAAATTAAACATATATTATTGATAAACATTCTTTTATCATCATCAACAAATTTATTCTTTCAATTAAAATGTAGAAATTCTACATTCATCTTTCAACTTTACTGCCCTGAAAGCCCTCCCCTCTCCTCTCCTCCAAATTCAAAATAAACCCTAAAAGGTAAAAACAAAATAAGCAAATACTTATTTATTTGAACTCCAATAACTAAAATTTGAATCTTATATCTTGTTCATCAAAAAACGAAAGGAAAGGCATATTGGAAGGAAATCCAAAATTTTGGTCTAGGGAATTGTCCGCTAGGGTTTGGTGCTGAGAGGCTTTTGTGTTAGTTATTAACCGTTTGTTATTTGGCTATATGGTACGGGTGACCGTTGGGGAATACTTATTCATTTGCCTTTAATGTTACATGTTTTTGTATATCGGAGCTTAATAGAAGCTTAGTTGTGCTGTAAATTCAGCTGGTTGGTTTTCTAATTGTATCTCCTGCTCTACTAAATGTATTATTGTTGCTCTACTTTACCTTTTGACAAGATATTAGTTAAATGAATGTTGAACTACTAATTATACGTTCGGAGAAAATTTTAGAAACTTTGTACTTTTATATAGAAAGTGGCTGGCTGGTTTAATGAATTTATTCCCTAGTAGAGCCAAATTTGTATATGCAGGGGAGAAGGCCAAAAGCAAAAAATAGAAACTTTTAAAGTCAGGCGGATACAATAATGACTTTAAAATATGAACACATTTAAAGTTAGGCGACAGAAAATCTGACTTAAATATAGTTTTAATTAAAGTTAAGCAATGATTGTATGACTTAAAAACAAACGTACGAAGTCTATTACAAATGATGGTGTTTACTCTGTGAAGTCTGGTTATAAAGCAATCAATTCTCAGGTTACTATTCACACTGAACCTTCTACATCTATTTCTTGCCTGAAATCTATCTGGAATCTCATTTAGAAAGCAAATGTTCCAGCTAAATTGAATCATTTTATGTGGAAAGTCATTCACTACTTTATCCCTACTAAAGAAGCTCTTTTCAAAAAAGAATCTCCAGTACCCCTTTGTGGCCCTATTTGTAATTTGGAGGTTGAGTCTATTGAACACCTGTTTCTCTTGTGCTCTTGGACCCGCCCCCTTTGGTTTGGCTTGCAATTCATTCCCTTCCCTTCTAGAATTGGCTTGACAAACTTTTATGAGTGGTTTCATCACATTTGTTAGTTTTATTTTAATGATAATTCTGATGGTGTTACTAAATTGATCTTCACTATTTGGACCATTTGGAAGATCAGAAATGAGGCAGTCTTTGATAACAAACCTCCTAATCCTCTGGAGGCTTTGTTTACTTACTATCTCTGCTATGGTCCCTGAGTATATTACAGCAACAAAGTACCCTAGTGTAGTTAACACTAACCCTTCTGTCCCCAATATGCAGGCTACTCCATGTAAATGGAAACCACCCCAAAGTAATTATGAAAAAATTAATGTGGATGCAGCATTTGACAAAGTGAGTGGTTTGGGTTACATTGGTATTGTTTGTCGTAATGAGATTGGGGGATTACTTACATCCTTCCATAAAAGAATCTTTGTTTCATCTGCTGAAGCTCAAGGGATGAGAGAAGCAGCATCTTTGGCAAAATCTCTAAACCTTCACTCATTTATTCTTGAATCTGACAATCAAATGCTTGTTGAAGCTTGCAAAGGTAATAAACAATTTGGTGAGATATCTTGGATAGTGAGAGACATAATTAATGTTCTGCTTTTGAGTTGGTGATTGTTGTTGATGATATCTGCCTTTGAGTTGATATGCGTTTCCAAGTTTGAAGCCAGATTGTGTTATTTTGGGAATTTGATTAGCTTTGTTGTAGATTCCTGGCAAATTGGTGTGACAATGTTTCTTTGCCGTTTTAGGGTTTATTTTATTATTATGTTCTGCTTTTGTTCTTGTTTGTATCGCTTCGTTTGACTTTCTGGCTTTAGTGCACCGGGTCCGCTTTTATTGTCATTTTATTTTGGGTTTTGCTTTTCCCACACCCCCTCCTACTCTTTCACACCCCTTAACAAATTTTATTCCAAAAATAACCTCGCGTGAAACGCTGTGAGGACGTGTTTTATGATCGCTCGAGCGACCTTGTTCAAACACGTTCAACGACTCATGCGAACGCAATAAAAGATGAATGTGGTGTGAGAGTCCATTTTTTGTAATAAATTAGGGTGTTCAACACCATGCGAACTCTGCTCGCATTTAACCCCATGCGAACAGGTGAAATTACTCACAAGAGGGTGTGAAGTCAAGATTTAACACACACGAACAATGTCATTCGAACTCGCTCAAGACCCGTGTTCAAACAGTGAAATTTCGTGAAAAAAGAAGTCTTGGTCGGCTTTTTGGTCTTTACACACCTTATGGGGTGTATTTTGAGTAGGAGGGGGTGTGGGAAAAGCAAACGCCTTTATTTTTGGACTTGTTGATAAGATGAGCCCAATGCTTGTTTGGTGCCTCTTATCTTGCTTGTTGGGCCCCTTATGGTTTGTTTGGTTGGGGCTTTGCCCATTTATGGTGGCCCATGCTTCGTACAACCCCCTTTACTCACTAGACACCCCCAAAACCGGTTTAATCCAAAATGCCCTCACATGAAAAGCATGTGACTGACGAATCGGCGCACGGCTAGACTAGACCTGCATCGAACATTGCAAAAATAGACGGTTCGATTGGACCTCCATCGAATCTTATGGTTTGTACTGTTCAGTTTTATGAAATGCGAACCTGTTCGACTCTGTGAAGGCCGAACCGTCCTGATACTTGACAGAAACAGTGAGTTTTTAGACAACAACCTATGCAGTAGTTTTTTTTTTTGTTGAAAAAACTTGTAATTTCGCGACTAAAATAACTACTAAAATCAATACTAAATCACTCAATTAGATCAACAAAACATGATATTGTCTTAATACAATTGTCTTATACATAA
This sequence comes from Oxytropis ochrocephala, assembly GCA_020916435.1. Classification (NCBI taxonomy): domain Eukaryota; kingdom Viridiplantae; phylum Streptophyta; class Magnoliopsida; order Fabales; family Fabaceae; genus Oxytropis; species Oxytropis ochrocephala. Next base: position 96,632,501 of record CM037089.1, read on the forward strand.
CGAAATCAGTAAATTGGCAATGAAATTCAAAAAATACATCAAAATCAATCTTGGCTCAAATCAACAGTTTGAGGAGCATGTGAATAGGGGTTTAAAGCTTTGTATTGTTGCAAATGTTCTGTATATTGCCTGGGCTAGTCCTTTGCTATCTATTTCCGATTATTTGTCCATGGCGTTATTGTTCCTGGCATTGGGGAGCCTCTCTTCATAACCGGCGTAACAAAGTGGTTACCCGTGAACAAACACCGGTGCAGTCTTGATTGGTGCAATCAGAAATGGATAAACTGAAAAGGGAAGAGCACGATACCAGGAAACAATCATGGCCTTGTATTTATTTGCAGCCAGATAAGCACATTCTGGAAAAGTCATCCAATTCTCATTTCCTTCTACTTCCCCATGTTGTTTCTTTAAAGCCTTCATAATATGGTGGACTCTGGATATCCCTCCTTCAAACAACGTGGTGTACAAATCAATGTTTTTCTGTAACTCTTCAAACAATTCATTCCTCACGCTCCAGAAATTGTCCTCACCCCTTCCAAGTAGTTTAGCAAAGCACCAAAACCCGCAATTACCGTCACCTTCCACATTCACTATATCCTCCACAAAGAGATGCATCTCCTTCAGCATATAATCTATGAATGAATTGTATTCTTTTGACCGAATGTCGGGAGGGTCAGTTTAGTGTTAGTCCCCGAATTTGAGTGAGTGTGAGGTTGGAACTTGTTGTTTGGGTTGGTTGCTCGATTTGTGAGGGAGTAGGATCAAACTTCTTTGGTAATGGCGATGTAGGAACTCCACTTTTAGCCATTTTTGTAGGTTTAGGAGGTCCACCTTTAGGTACCGGAAAGGTACTTGGGGTGGAACTTGTACTCTGTCGTGGAGTTGATGAATTTGACACCGGTGGAGTATGCTGTTTGCGTGACTGAGCAAGAGCAGAGGTGTTGTCTTGTTGTGAATCAAAATAATTATCAACATGTTCCCAAAATGATGGGTCTTGCTTTGTTGAAAATTCATCGCTCTTGTTAGGTGCGCCCTTTTTCTTTTCCTTATCCTTCTTAGGTGCACCCTTATTAGTGACTCGTTCCAGAGGTGGACACGAGTAGTGTCCAGGAATGCCAACTCATGTGCTTTTTGCTTTATCATTACTTTACCAGCACGATCAGCGGCATCAAACCTCCGTTGTATAGCCTCAAATTCAACCTTCAAATTAAGCTCATCATTTGGGGATCCTGCCTCGCCTTCATCATGGGAAACAACAAAAGTAAGCCTTTTCCAATGATTATGTATTATATCCAACTGAACGCGAGATAGGTTCCCCATGTATCTACAAAATATATGATTTTCAGATTACAAACATAATCATTATATGTTATAAAACTAAAAGAGCAAGTTCAATAAATTACCTAGAAAGGTCACATGCGCATCGATGAGACCGTAAGGCGTTCTTATCTCGCATCAAGAATCGTAAGATAGTTATGTTGAGACATGATAGTTATTTTCTTCTCTTATCTTCCAGGTTTCTAAACCAATTCAAACTTAGGATAATATTTTAATTAAAGAGACATGATAGTTATGTTGAGGCAAAATCCCTAATAATGTTTTGATGTTCAACAAACTTCAAGGATGAGAAACTTAAGGTTTCTGATCATATGTATTACTAATGCTCTTGTTGAGTGATTCATAAGAACAGACTTCAAATCATTCTCAACAAGATACTTGCTTATGAGAAGCATAAAATCTAAGAGAAAACAGAAAAGGAACATTGTCTACACTATTCTAAGAAAGGAAGTTCTTCAAAGCATAAAGGATTAAAATCAAGATCCACTTGGAAATCTTGGAAGAATTCTGCTTGAGAAGATTCATTATGTGTAAAGGCAATATGAGAAGAACATCTAAGAAGATCAAGCATGAGAAGAGTCATGACAAAGAAAATTGAAGAAGATTGAATGCATTATCAAGCTAAGAAGAGTCATGATCCCAAGAAGGGTCATGATCATATGAATCATGTTAAGAAAGGTCATGAACCTGAGAAAGGTCATGACAAGAAGAGTCATCATCCTTAAAGTATTGCATCAACATGAGAAGATTCACCTTGAGAAGCATCCTCTTCAACTTAACAAGTCATGAGAAGAATCACAAAGGAGAAGCGGTCACCGTGAGAAGGGTGATGACAAATGAACAACCGGGGCCGCAGAAAAGCGTAAACCCGAAAGTGATTGGTAAGCGTCTTGCAACGACTCTAAACGGCTAGTTTTTGATGCAACGAATAGACTTCTTGGACCAGGAGTTAAAGGGCAACAAAATCTCTATATAACAACAGCTTTGGTCTTCATTGATCTTCAAGAGAGTGAATTAAACTTTGAGCTATCAACCTTCTCAAACATTCAAGTTTTCTCTCTTCCATACTCAGCTACTTTTAAACCAGAAGGGATTCATCTTTCTCTGAGTATGTATTAAGTCTTGTGTTGTAAATCATTCATGTATATCCTATATATGTCAACCAAGCTCTAAGTAATCCTAAAACCCTGTAATCAAAGAACCTTGAATAGGGAACCTTCTCAAGTAGCATGTGTTGCTATAGGACTTGAGAAGTGAGTGCTTTTGTTGTAAAAGCAGTCTAATAGCTTTGGAGAAGTCTATTAGTGGAGTATACAGTAGGTAGAGCTGTGAGAAGAAAACTACAAAGAGCTTTCAACTTATGTGAAGTGTGAAAGGGTGTAAACTATTTGGAAAATAGTGGAAAATCTCACTGGGTGTGAGGAGTGGAGTAGCCCATGTTATTGTTGGGTGAACCACTATAAATCCATGTGTTATTTACTGCTTTAAGTACTTAGTTTACGGCTTGAGAAAAACACCTCTTGAGGAGAGATTTTTGAAAACCTGAGAAGAGTTAATTCTGACCCTTCTCAGCTACAACTATAAAAAGAGTTTTTCAACCCTTCTTAGAACTTTTCAAAGACTATAAAATGTTTTGAAACTCTTAACAAGTGGTTTACAAACTTAATAGATCTTTCACAGTAAGACTCTACTTGAAATTAATAATTGGGAAACAACTGTGAGAATAGTGAAGGAAGTTTTGAATGATCCTTTTCAGTTCTACATAATTGTGAAGACTATTCAATCACCCTTCTTGACTCACTAATTCATTAAGAGGATTGTTTCTGTATAGCACATAACACTCACTCACATGATTCTCAAGTATACTTGTGAATCAAAGTTCTTTTATTTCAGGAAAAATTTAAAAGGGTCACAATTCCAACCCCCATTTCCTTGTGACACTGGTGACTTCAAGTTATTTTATCTTAGTGGCTCAACAAACGTTGGACTAACAAGAGATAAAGTTATTATATATTTTCTTCTTATCTTGGTCACCAAACAGACGCATAAAGTGCTATTGGATAGAAACAAAGTTCTCAGCTAAGTTCATAGATATGAAAGTGAGAAGTTGAAGTATTTGTACAATTTTATAAGGATGTTTAGTTTGCACAGTTCTATAAGAATGCTTAAATGCTAAAGTATTCCAAAACTTATTAAAAATAAACAAAATATGATAATTGTGTTAGTTGAAAAATTCACAATAAAATTTCAATACATTAAATACAAGTCTTAGATGACTGATAGTCTTTAACTTATTAGCATAAAGTCTAGCATAATGTAATTTTAACTTATAAGTTTAAGAAACGATACAAGTCTTAGATGAGTGATAGTCTTTAACTTATTAGCATAAAGTCTAGCATAATGTAATTATAACTTATAAGTTTACTCAACGATAAGTGAAAGTCTATAACGGTTAAAATAGTTGATAAATGTAAAATGACATAAAATGACATTTAATTAATGATTAAATTATTTAAGGATGCACTACAACAGAATTAGTATATAGGCAGCGCTTTTTTTCATCAATGGGCAGCGCTTTTGAGCGCTGCTGAACGTGGCGCTGGGTATTCCACTCCAACAATGGGCAGCGCTTTAAAAAGCGCGCCCATTGCCCAAACACGCCCTCAAATGGGCAAATGCTTCCTAAAAGCGCCCCCATTGCCCAAACACGTCCTCAAATAGGCAGCGCTTCCTAAATTAAATCATACATCCAAAATTAAATCATACATCCAAAAATTAAATCATACATCCAAAATTAAATCATACATCCAAAATAACAAAACATGAATTTGCCAAAGTTTTCTTGTATGTTCATGTGTTTCACCTAAATCCATCTCAGGCTAAAGAATTACTCTACTCTAGTGTTTGCTGGTTACCACTTGGTGCCTATGGGAGGCCCAATCACATAAGCATCACCATCATTGAACTCTTACTCAACTTTCCTTTTTGCAGCCTTGGCTTCATATGAAGCTTTTTCCATTTCTCAAGTAGCTGCCAATAAGAGAAAGGGACACAAAAAAACCACTTGCTGGTCTTTTTGGTTTGTTGAGATGTTTCTTAGCCTTGTTTGTCTCCTTGATCTTTGGCTTTGGTGCACTCTTCTCAGCTTATAAGCAAATTTTTCACTTTCCTACATTTCGCAAACAACAAATATCTATCTTCCATCATTACACTAATTTCCACCAACCGAGTTAAAACAAAAATCTTCAATTAAAAACCCTAATTCCCAATAACAATAATCCACATGGTTGGGTTTATTACTAAAGCCTCAGTTGACATTATTGGCATTATATATAAAAATGCTTAATAAAAATTTAAAAATTGGCATTATATATAAAAGTGCTCAATATGCATGACAAATTAACCATGTAGGTAACCTGCTTCAACAATTTTATTTTAAAAAAGGTCTGCTTTCTCGCACCTAGCGATAATGAAGCTTAGATAATATATTAATATTACTCACCATACCTACTAAAAGAACCTACGTAAAAGCAAATCGCAAACTTTCAGCTATTACTGACATCAAGCTAAGACTAAAAATAACAAAGAAACTTACTGTTATAAGCTCGTAAAGAATTCCTATCTTTGATGTCATAGTGCCGCAGATATATAGCATAAAGTTTGATCCTTCAAAGAAGCTTTTCTTCATTTTCACCAACCTAATTAAAAAGAAAAGCGTAAGCCATTTTGTGGGGATTAAAACACATCATAATTATAATAAGTTAACTTAAACATTAGTGAGCATAATTCGTCGTTTGACAGAAAAGAAATAGAACAAAATGCAAAATAGATTTAGTTCTAGTCCAAATTCATCAATGCTTGTCTTCTTTTCTCTCCAAATTCATTAAGTAAAACCAAATCAATGACGCATCTAATTAAATAGTTCCACCCACACACTCGATACACGATGCAATGTGTATTTGACAAGTTTGAATCTTCATAGTAACACAAAAGGTTGAACCTGCTCCAATATGTTTCTAAATCTTTTTATACTCTCAACAAAAATCAGAGAATCATATGAGAAGGCTCAGAGCAACAGGTAATATAAATTACATTGCCAATTACTTACTTACATTTTTGGCTACGAAGAGGACAATAAGTTGATGCAAGTATCAAGATCATACCCCAGAAAGGTGAACCTAGATCTGATTTGCCACCACAATGATAGATAGAATCAATAATTATATGATAGAGTTCAACTGAACTGAGGGGAAAAGAGACAAAGAATAATGAATACATACATCCAGCTTGGCAAGATTAAGCACTAGTGTGTGCGTGTGTGAGTGAGGACCATAACTATACATTACACATATGTATATGATCAGCTCAGGGTTTCATACTTACATGACCGACCACAAGTAAGTTTACAAGTAAAATAGCATGGCTAGCCTCGTGAAGAAATACTGAATAAGCTTAAAGGGTCTTTAGTAACACTGTTTCTCCACAACCGCAATGCAATGCAAATAAACACAACCATTCAAATAGATATTCAATTTCAAGCAATGCAAAGAGTAGTAATGAATCGCATAAGATGAGAGAGACATTCACATACAAAGAAGTATATATAACGACTTTGCAGCATACACCAACAAGAACTAAAAACACAACTCGCTTCCTCGGTTGAACTACAAACCACTTTCTCGTGGCGGTGGTGGATACAGAATAGAACCAAATGGAGACGGTGATGACTACTATTGATCCAAGTGGGTCGACTTGACTCAATGAGACCATAAAAGAAATCAGAATCCTAAATTCTTCTATTTGGAAAACAGAGTAATTAAGATGGAAGATGTATTTCACGATCTTGTAAGAATGAACTTCATGGTTTAATCTATTACAATGTTTTATTTATAGAGCCCGATGATTCTGGACAGGGAAATCTAACTAAAACCTAAAACCTAAAATCGTAATCTTAGAATTTCGTAAATCAAAAATCTAAGAGTAAAATGTAATTCTCTGCCTCAATTGGGCCAAATCTTAATCAAAAATGCTAATAATCTTACTGGTGGTTACGCCAAGATTTGCGCCAAGGACCGAATGATAAGCGCAAATATGAGTCCAAAGTGAGTACTAACCACAAAGAAATTGAATGCAAAGAAGAACAACATAATTAATATTAAATCCAGACTTAATTATATTTAATTTAAGATAAGATACAAAAACAAATCATCTTTGAATCGCATCTATCTATCTCATTACTTCATATATAATTATTGATTTGGTTTATTGTTAAACAATTATTACTCTACCTCGTATTCGTGATTAGCTCCACTTTGCAGATCGCTTTGCACTTGTAAGAATGGGAAACAACCGTAACCAAATGAAACACACACATACAAGAGAGAGAGAGAGAGAGAGAGAGAGAGAGTCAAGCTTTCCAGGATCAAGGTAAGCCAAGGAAACGAGGAAACCAGGACCAACATATGGCAAGAACTTTTTCCATCCAGGTTTCTTCTGTGAAATTGCATGCATCATCAAGTTTAATCATACAAATGCATCAAAAAAGTATATGAAAAACTACCATCACTTACTTGTTCTTGCTGCTGCTGCTGCATCATTATCACACTTTCTCTCGGCTTCTGCCTCACACACACACACACACACACACACACACACACACACACACACACCCTCGGTTAGGGTTTCTCAAATTGGGGGTGGAGAAAAAGTGGGGAAGAGAGGGGGAAGACGAAGAGTGGGGAAGAGAGGGAGAGGAGGAAGACGAAGAGGGGGAAGACGAAGAGTGAGGAAGAGAGGGAGAGGAGGAAGACGGAGTAAGAGGGAGAGGAGGAAGACGGAGGAAGACGCGCGGAGGAATAGATTGGTTGTGTGAGTCTGTGAGAGAAGATAGAAGGTCAGACAAAAAGAGAGAAAAAGAAACTCAGCGTTTTTTAAAAAACGCTGGGTATTGGGAGAACGTGTGACTCAATACCCAGCGTTTTTTAAAAAGCGCTGGGTATTGGGAGAACGTGTGACCCAATACCCAGCGTTTTTTAAAAAGCGCTGGGTATGGCTAGTGCGTTTAAAGGCGATGGGCAACATTTTTTTAAAAAACGCTGAGTATGGGTTAGCTGTTTTGGTCATCCGTGGCGTTTTTACTTAAAACGCTGCTTATAGGGGCACTCTTTTTTGACAAATCTGGCGTAGTGAAGATAAACTATTTAATGAGGAAAGATAAGTAATTTAAGAAAATTAATAAGAGTAAAAATGTCAACAAAAAAATGAAACGCTATACGCTATCCATTAGCTAATAAACATATAAAGGGTTTTATATTCAGTTCAGTTAGATATGATTTAAACATATTTCTCAACCTTAGTTAGCTTTATTAGTAACCAGGGTTATACTTTGTAACTGTGGTTAGTTAATTGATAGGTTAGCTGTGTTAGTTAGTTAGACATTTTTTCTTTTCTTTTCGGTTGAGAGAGATTAGGGTTTTTCACCCCCAATTCAATTTGTATAAATCTATCCTAGAATCATTCAATGAAATTCTAATTCACTCCATCATTTTTTTGGAGATTGAATCTTTTTGCATCGAGCGCAGAAATCGCTCAAGGTATAATCGCTTCACACAACATCAACAATCAAGAACAACCATGGCGAGGTCATCACTGCAGAAGACGAACAAGATGATTCGACGAAGATGACGAAGAACGATGGTCAATGCAAGAATCCAAAGATTGAACTTGACGAGTCCAGATTACCTTCACCCCGCGGAGAACCCCGGTGCCATCCTTGTCACGCCTGGTGATGAACAGAATAATTACGACACATGGAGTAAGAAAATGAGGAGGGCTCTCCTCACCAAGAACAAGATCAAATTTGTCAACGGAAGATCATAGCTCCGACGGAAGACGATGATCTATATGAAGCTTGGGAACGGTGCAACGGTATTTGGTCGCTGATCGCGGGTTCATTGTCACCAAAATAGCGCAAAGTATAGAGAACGCTTGAAAACGCACACGACTGTGGAACGAACTCAAGAATCATTTCTCTAAAGGTGATACTTTTCGTAAATCCGATTTGATGCAAGAAATACACTCTATCAAACAAGGTGAAAGAAACATTAATTCATATTACACTGATCTTAAGGTCGTTTGCAACAAAAATCAAAGAAAAGTCAAAGAGTAAAGTAAGAGAGAGGGAGAGAGAGAGAGAGAGAGAGAGGTGCGATGCTTTAAGAGAGAAGAAGAGAAATCTTGGCGTGGAGAGCTCATGTTCAAGGAAGAGGAGCTTGTTTGTTGGTGGATCGTGAAGTCTTGGTGGAGAGAGTACTTAGTCTTCAATCTATTGAGGTAAGGGGGCTCTCTTTCACCTATAATAGTGTATATGATGAGTGTTATGCGTGAGTTAGACTCTAGAATGATTTTTGAGTTGTTTGTGTTGTTTGTTGTGTGATTGAGGTTGTGTTTGCTTCATTTTGGTGAAGCTGTGATGTGTTGTTGATGAGTTGGTCATATGAGAGACCTAGGAGAGGAATGTGAGTTGAGGAACTCTCGCAAGGATGTTGTTGTTGGTGTTGTCACCTTCGTTGAGTATATTGATGTGTGTTGAACGAATCTTGAATGAATAGGTGTGTAGTAGTTGTGGTTTAAGTGTGATCATAGTATGAGAATCAAATAAGGAGGGAGGATGAAGGTTAGGTGCCTAGGCGACATAGGAGCCGAGGTGTGGTTGCCTAGTCAGAGTGTGTGTCAAGTATATGGGAGTCAACGATAAGTGCGACGAAGCCGTAAGTGTTGAAGCGTAAGTGTTGAGCGTGAGTGACGGAGCGTAGGTGATGAAGTATAGGTGACGAGGTGTAAGTGTGTATGAGTCTAAGTGTAGGTGTCGACTTGTAGTCGCCGAGGTGTAGCGCATGTAAACCGGGTGTAGTTGCCGGGTGTAGTGTGTATATATACCTAAGTATAGTTGCCGGGCGTGTAGTTGCCGGTGTAAGTGTGTATATATACCTAAGTATAGTTCTTTGAGTGTAGTTTCCGAAGTGTAGTGTGTATATATACCTAAGTATAGTTGCTGAAGTGTAGTTGTTGAGGTATAGTGTATATCTACCGAGGTGTAGTGTAGATGTACCGAGGTGTAGTATCGGTATGTCGAAGCTAGTGTTGTCGAGGTGTAGGTGTGTTGAATTGTAGGTGTATCGGCTTAGTGCGCCGGGTGTAGTGAACCGAGGTGTAGTGTAGATATACCGAGGTGTAGTATCGGTATGTCGAAGCTAGTGTTGTCGAGGTGTAGGTGTGTTGAATTGTAGGTGTATCGAAGCTTAGTGCGTCGAAGTGTAGTGAACCGAGGTGTAGTGTAGTGTACCGAGGTGCTGTGAGGTGTGCCGAGGTGCAATGTGAGTGTGCCGAGGTGCTGTTTTGACGCCAGTGTAGCGTAGGTTACTGCCAGGCGCAACTGCGAGTGCTGTTTGGTGCCGAGTACGTCTAAGTGGCTGAATGGTGGAGCCAGTTTGGTCCTTAGGTGACGTTTTAGTCCTTATGTGACGGTGTGGTCCTTGTAGTGACAGTTTAGTCCAATACTTTTGGTGTCGAGGTGTCTGGTGAGTTGGACGTCAGCCATAGGGCTGTTGACAGATGTAGAGATGTTAGCCATAGCGCTATTGATGATGTCTTGGTGATGCTAGCCTTAGAGCTATAATTGGAGGTGTGTTAATTGGTGAGGTTCCTAATGGGAAATTAATTATTGGTGATGGGTCTATGACTTCTTTTCGGTGATGGTGAGTTAATTAATAGAAATGGTGAGTCTATTAATTATTGGTGATGATGCTTATTTGCTCAATGTGGTGAATATGGTGTGTATGGTGCATTGTTCATGGCGTCACATAAACCATGTGCATTTATTGGTGAGCAGAAGGCTTCGGCCTTATTGGTGAGTGCCCTCAAGGCTTATTTTGGTGATGGGATCCACATGCATATGCCCTTGGTGTTGGGTCGCATTCATGCATATACTCATGCGATTGGTGATGTTTCTTATTGATTTTAATTTGATGTGCTATAACTTAATGAGGTGTGTTTGTTGAATGAGCCGTGTCTTCTCTAACATGATGTTTATCATACATCCTATTATAAGTGTTAGAGACTCATCCTTCTGCTTTTTTTGTTGCTTCTTATGTCGGCAAAGTGCAGGTGATCCCGGGTGAAGGTCCTAAGGCAGCAATGATAGAAAATACAAACACCAATCAAGGGTTTCAAGGTAGAGGAAACGGGAATTTGCGTGGAAGAGGTCGTGGCAGATTTCCGGAAAGAACTTACAACAACAACAATTCCAATAAACAGTGTAGTTTCTATGGGAAACAGGGACACACCATTGAAATATGCTATTTCAAACACGGATTCCCTCCCGGGTTCAAGTTCCGTGAGAAAGAGGGGTCTGCAAACAACACTACAGCTGAATCAAATACCACTCAGGATGAAGGTACTGCACAACAAGGCAATGAATCCTCTGTAAGCATCACTCCAGAGATGTATCAAAAACTTATGGCCCTGCTGAGCAAAAGTGGAGATGGAGGAAGCAGCCAGACCCACCATGTATTGCATCAAGCATGACACAAGACTCCTCAGGTAATATTACTTATACAATCTGGATAGTAGACACAGGAGCAACTGACCATATATGCAATAATCTATCTCTGTTTTACTCATATCATGAGATTAAACCAATTAGAATTAGGATGCCAAATGGGACAAGAACATATGCTATATATGCTGGAACTTTTATGTTTAATTCTGACTTGATTTTACACAATGTTTTGTATGTGCCAGAATTTGGTTTTAATCTGATATCCGGATATAAGCTATCACATTTATTAAAATGTAAAATAATAGTTGATGATGATGATTTCACCATATAGGAAAAGCCTACATTGAAGACGATTGGGCACGCTAGGGCTTTCCATTCCCTATATGTTCTTGACCAGGATTCAAAATGTCTTTCTGCTTTTTTTGTAAATAATACTTTTAGTTCCATTGTTTCTAAAAATATAGTAAATGATTGTGAATGTAACCATGTAGCATCTGAAAATTTTGCACTATGGCATCATAGGCTAGGCCACCCTTCACATGATGTACTCAAAACTCGCTTTGTAATCACCGTCCATATGTGGAAAATATTATGAATAAAGTGTGTGATTGTTGTCACCTTGCCAAGCAATCCAAACTCCCTTTCCCAATTAGTATTACTAAGAGTAAATGTGCATTTGATCTAATACACATGGACATATGGGGACACTTCTCTACCCCATCTGTCCATGGCCATTTATATTTCCTCATCATGTAGATGATTTCACAAGACATACATGGCTATTTCTCATGAAAAACAAGTCTCAAACAAGTGGGCTGATTAAGAATTTTATCAACATGGTCGAGACTCGCTTTGGAATTAATACAAAGGGGATTAGAACTGACAATGGTCAAGAGTTATTGATGAAGGACTACTACCAAGAAAAAGGGATTGTGCATCAAAGAACTTGTGTTGAAACTCCCCAGCAGAATGTAGTGGCTGAAAGGAAACATAGGCACATACTGAATGTGACGAGGGCATTAATGTTCCAAATACATTTACCTAAAGTATTCTGGTCTTATGCTGTAATGCACTCTGTCCACTTAATAAACAGTCTGCCCACCAAAATTCTGCAGAACAAGTCTCCATATGAGCTCTTCATCATCAAATACCTGACTTGCAACACTTGAGGGTGTTTGGATGTCTAAGTTTTGCTTCAACACCCATTCAAGGCAGAAATAAGCTTGATCCAAGGGCAAGAAAGTGTATCTTCCTTGGGTATAAAGCTGGAACCAAGGGTTACATACAAAAAGATCTAAAGAGTAGAGAAATTTTCATATCTAGAAATGTTATCTTCTATAAAGATACATTTCCTTACATCACTTTACACCAAGATAAAATTCAGTTTATTACCACTTCAAACACTTATGACTTGATAACCTTTGATCTAGAAAACCCAAATAAGTGACAATCCGAAAACCACAATAGATATGACTACACCGCATAATTCCCAACTTGATCACATCAGTAACACTAAACCTGACACTGAACATGAACTTACAGAACCTTCACCTATTGGACATACAGAGAACACTCGGATAACTACTTCACTGAGACCTACCAGAAATATTAGACCCCCAGTTAGACTAAATGATTACATTTGTAATGCTAGCCTGACAACTCTACTTGTCTGTACCCTATCAACTCTGTCATAAGTTACAACAAGCTCATGCCTTCATATAAACAATTTGCCTTCTCCATTTGTTCTGACATTGAGCCTACCACTTACAAGCAAGCTTCCAAATCTAAGCCTTGGGTTCAAGCTATGAATTTGGAGCTGGCAGCATTGGAGCAGAATAAGACATGGAAATTAACTGATCTTCCACCAAGGAAAAATGCAATAGGCTGTAAATGGTTATATAAATTGAAATACAGGGCTGATGGGTCTTTAGAGAGACACAAGGCCCATCTTGTTGCTAAGGGCTACATGCAAACAGAGGGAATTGATTACCTGGATACCTTTTCCCCTGTAGCTAAAATGACTACAATGAGACTCTTACTTGCTGTTGCTGCAAATCAGTCTTGGCATCTACAACAACTCGACGTAAATAATGCTTTCCTCCATGGTGAACTTGAGGAAGAAGTGTACATGGAGGTTCCACCAGGTTATGAAGGACACACTGATGGTCAGATTTGCAGACTCTTGAAATCAATTTATGGGCTTAAGCAAGCAAGTAGACAATGGTTTGCAAAATTGTCTAGCTTTCTTGTTTCCCTTGTGATCGTACCTTGACCAATGTTGTTTCGTCAAATGGGCCGGTCGTTGAATGAGTGAAAGGACCGGTCCTGGCTTCACGCGTTGAGCACCTCGGGTGGTACTGCGCAAAGACACCCGACGATCTAGTGAGAGGTCGCCGCGGCGGATAGCACAAGGTTAGAGAACGTGCACGATACCATATGCGAATGGCGTATATATACCGCGAGGTCCGACCGCTTTGGCGAGATTTTCGCCGGCGAGAATTGCGCTCCAAGCGCGCCGTGTTCGGGCGATCGAGTTGGCCGGGCCGCAGCCCGCCCGCTTTGCTGGCGCTTCGTGATTTGGCCGATACACCCGTGAACAGCTTGCCCCCAAGCCTAGATCGCTAAGAGCGGGCCGAGGCTTGAATCGATGCCCCCGTGAGTGAAGTTATTTTGACGAAAACGCGCGCGCCGTCGCTTTCTCTATAGGCGGTGTCGACCGCTTGTCAACCATCGACCGTGGCCGCCGTGGACGGTTGGTCTTTACCGACATTTAAGACGTGACGCTTGGTGTTTCCGAGGTTGTCCGAGACAACCATTGGTGGGAAGATGAAACGCTTGCGACGCTTCGCCTCCCTGGTCCCTTCGCGCCCATGGGTCCGTCTTTATAAATAGCCCTTCACCGAGTTCATTTCTCACACTTCCAAGAATTGCTCGCCAATGACCGACTCGTCTCGCGCCGACTTGCATCCATAGTCAAGTTGTTTACTCGCGGCCGATCCACAACATCTGCTCAAGGTACGGATCGATCTTTACTTTTACTTTCTCGAACTTGAGTTTTTCTTTGAAAGTATTTCGTCTTTTCCACGCCTCGTGATAGGGGTGTCGTCGGGGATGGCCAGTCGCCTCTCACGACGAGCTCGCCGATCGACCGACTCGAGCCCTTTATCACAGTGTGTTTTCGCATGCCACGGACGGTTCATCGCTGCGTATCCCCGTGAAACCGTCCCAATCTTTCGCTACATATATGTCGAGGCCGGGCGAGCCCAATCCCCATGAGGAGGAGTCTAAGTCGTCTTCCGGCGACAAAGATTCTGGTTCTTCAAGCAGTTCCTCGAGCAGTACGAGCTCGAGTTCCCATTCTTCCGCCGAGGATCGCTAGCCCAAAGAGCTCGTTCAAGGTCCGCTCATTCTGGCGGGCGGTGCAGCAACACTCCACCGCCGGAGAACATCGTTTCTCGAGCGGGAGGAGAGGAAGAAGACGTTGAGGTGGTGATCATTGATGATGATGAAGTCGCAGTGCCGCCCCGGGCGCGGGACGAAGAGATGGTAGAGGCCGGCGCGCCGAAATGAAGAAGTCCACGAGGAAGAAGTGGTTCAGCCCGCAGCCAGTAGTTCTGGTCCGGAGGTAAACATCGGAGGATCGAATGAAGGGTCGGCCGAAGTACAAGCAGACGTAGCCCGAGATGTATCTGACATGTCTTGGGTATCGGAAACTCTTCGCCTCATAGGAGCATCATTATCGCCGCCACGCCGCTTGCCCGACCATGGAGCCGCCTCGACGATTCGTCGGGCCGAGGGTGAGAGGCATGAAAGACAAATAAGATATTGCAACTTATTCTCCCAACTTCAAGTTCACGATGTATCGGCTCGTGTTCGAGAGGATGGATATCACCCCTCCTTTTACTGAATTTCAGCGTGACGTCCTGCGTCACATTGGGGTCGCCCCCTCTCAACTCCACCCTAACGCATGGGCGTTTCTGAAGACCTTTGAAGTTCTTTTGACTAAGCTGGGTCGGCCGGTGTCGATCATGCTGTTCTTTACCCTCTTTGAGCTGAGCTGGCTCAAGGAGAAGGCTAACAAAGAAAAGAGGGAGCAGGTCTCCTTTAAGATGCAGAAGACTCATCACCGGTTCTTCAAAGCATACCAAGAATCCTTGGGAGCGGCCTGGAGAAGTCAATACTTTTGGATCGTTCCCACCGAGGAGGCCGGTAAGGCCGTGACGGAGGTCCAACCGGACGGAATGCTCGGTCCCCTTACTTCCCCATCATGTGGAACGAGGCTCACTCTCGCAGCGGCTCCGGGATTACATTTACACCGCCAAGGACTTGGGCGAGGCCGACCTGGAATCCCTAGAAATGATCAAGTCGTTAGCGAGCATGATGCGCCCAGACCCCAAAGGCGACATACCTTGTCGTCCCTTTGTCTTGCTCGAGGGCCGGGAACTGGAGGCCGAAATCGGTTTGCTTTTGAACTTTGCCTTTACATTTTATTGTCAATGCTCTTTTCTAACCTTTTGACTTGTCGCTTTGCAGAGAGGATGGCCAGTAAAAAATGGGTCGTGGATCGAGTCGATTCAAACCTGCTTCCATTCCAGGGGCCAAAATATATGAGGGATCTCGGCCAGGGGATGCTCCTGAATCGTCCTCAAAGGTGCCCCCACCCCCAAGAGCAAGGGAAAAAAGCAAACTTCGCCGTCCTGCCGCCCCTCTCGCATCGATGATCGCTCCACAAAGCGGATAAGGCTCGACGACCGAAACATGGATGCCGCTAAAGCTGACGTCCCTATTCTCTCGCTCGAGGGTTTAGGACAGGTCGAGCTCAAGTGGTTCAGAAAGAAGCCAATGGAGGTCTGTGCTTCTCTCTGCTTGGGAATAGATAAAATCATGACCGAGCTTGGGGCGAAAAGTCAAGGTACTTTACTTTTTCAAATTGCTATCTCTTTTGTCTTAGAGCGACCGACTAATAGCCGGACGATCTCTCGCTTTGCGAGGGCTCGTCTGCTAAGGAGGCTTTGACTGAGGCGCAGGTGAAGTACGACAAGCTTGCCAAGGCCAAGAAGGACGCTCTTCAGCGGGGCGAGGAGGACCGGGCCAAACTCGCCAAGAGGAATAAGGAGCTCGGTGGGCAAGTGACGAGTCTGAAGAACGACGTCGAAGCCTTGGAGAAGGATAAGGCCAGGTTGGAGGCCGAGAATGCCGAGCTGCAGGCGAAGATCCAAATGGTTGCCCAGCCGGTAGGGAGGCAAAGAATCGAGCGGTTCTACGCCGCCTTGCTCAGCGCGTGCCACTCGAATGCAGATCCAAGATCAACTTCGATGAGAAGATGATAAATCCCGCTCATTATGTTGTGGATAACAAGATCATGCTGCCTGAGCAAGTTGATGAACAAGGAAATGTCGTTCGCCCGGCCACCATTCTCTTCTGAAGCCCGCCTGCGAGCGGAGTTATTTCTGTAATAGTTTAGCTTGCCTTCGGGCGTGACAATTTGAGTGCTGCCTTCGAGCAATTGAATATTTGGGCGCTCGGCTTCGACCGAGCGTCTCTATTTTGTAATGACATTTTTTACTTGTCTTTCATTACGTCTATTTGAATTTATATTGTTATGTTGTGTATTTCGTACATTTATTTGTCTAAGTTTTTTCGAACTTATAGGCCGCTCGGCGACCGTTTCGTGCTATTTCGAAGCGCTCGTTTATGGTTGGGCCATTTCGATGGCGCTCGATTGGGCCATTTCGATGGCACCCGTTGGGATCATTTCGATGATCTCTCGAGGCAGGTCGTTTCGACGGCCTGTTACAATGGGTTATTACGTAACCCTTGGGCCATTTTCGATGGCGCTCGTTTGAGTCAACTCGGTGACCGTCATCTGTGCCGGCTCGGTGGCACATGCTACAGATCGTTTCGACGACCTGAAGTTCGCGGGTTATCTAACCCTTGGGCCATTTCGATGGCTCTCGAAGTAGATCGTTTCGACGATCTGATTCAGTTTGACAAATCTTCGATCGCTCCTTTGCCACGGGCAATCTTGAGCGACCGGTCATACATTCTTGCGAAAGTAAAGAACGCATCATATTTCTAAAGGTCGCCCTCGTAAAAAACCCGATTGGGAAAAAGAGCGCCGCCGCTTTTTCATTTATAGGTCGGTTGTTCATTACATTCAAATCGCTCGTTACATTCAAACGTAATATTTTCTCGAAGTTTCTCTCGCATTCCATGTTCGGGGATAGTCGCCCCATCCATGGTTTCCACTCGTAAGCCCCTTTCCGCCTTTTTGATGACCCCGTATGGACCTTCCCAATTTGGTGCGCTTTCCCTTGGCGTGCATTCTTGTTTCCTACGCCGGCCGCCTTAGAACGAGCCGACCGACCGTGTGAAGTCTCTCTTTGCACGCGAGTATTGTATCCGGCCGCGACCTTCTGCTTGATCAATTGCTCTCTTAGCGACGCTTGGGTGCGCAGCTCTTCTACCGGGTCCAACTCTTCTCGTATAGCTCGGTCGTTTTCGACCACTGTAGGGGATTCAAAGTTCTCCAATTCGCTTTGCCCATCTCTATGGGTATCACAAAGACGGTCCCATATACCGCCTAAAGGGGACTCCCGGCCGATGAATGAGGAGTCGTCCCAGAGGCCCAAAGAACGGATCAGAACTCTTCGACCCGCCTTTCGCTTCATCGAGTCTTCGCCTCAAACCTCGTGAGGATAACTCGCTGCCGCCTACCGCCGTTTGTCCGAGGGTGCTCGACCGAGGTGAAACGCTGTTTTACCCCTAGGTCGGCCAACATTTCCCTGAACCTTTTGTCTGCGAACTGGGTGCCGTTGTCAGCTATTAGTTGCTGAGGGATCCCAAAACGGGCTAACACACCCGTGAAGAATTTGCTTACTTTTGCTGAGGTGATGGTTGCAAGAGGCTCGGCCTCGATCCACTTTGTGAAGTAATCTACCGCCACGATCAAGAACTTGAACTGGCCTGGAGCAGGTGGAAACGGGCCTAGAAGATCCATGCCCCACCAAGCGAACGGCCAAGGTGAGACAAGACTTTGTAACTCAGTGGAAGGTGCAATGTGGACATCAGCATGTACTTGGCATTTCTTGCATTTCTGAACGAGCTTCTTGGCGTCCTCGTCCATGGTCGGCCAATAATAGCCGGCCCTGAGAGCCTTCTTAGCTATGGAACGAGCGCCTTGGTGACTTCCACAAACACCTTCATGAATGTCCCTCAGCACATGGTCGGCTTCGACCGACGTAAGACACCTTAACAATGGAGAGGAGAATCCTCTTCTATACAACTTTCCTTCTATCACCGAATACTTGGTCGCTCTGAGCCTGACCAACTTAGCTTGCTTCGGATCGCTCGGTTCTTCCTTCAACAATGTATCTCGTGATAGGGGCAATCCAATCAATCGTGATGACACACGTAACGCCAACGATCGGCTTGGCTTGGTTGACACGCCGGCGGTTTAAGCGTCTCTGAATCGGACTTGATGATTTCCGAGTCTTTGTACTTGCCGGCTTTGATAGTATGTCTGCTTCCGAACATTTTCGGTCCGAGGCACATGAGTCACTTCACCGGTCGAGAATCGCTTTGAGAAGCTCTCTTACTCGCCGTAATTCTTCAAAGACGTCGTCCTTAGCATCGTATAATTCTTTGATCCGGTGAGACTACAAGTAAGGAATCCGATCTGAGCTCGACCCGGCCGACATTGAAATCCCTGGCGAGCTGTAGGCCAGCTATGCACGCCTCGTACTCGGCCTGATTGTTCGATGTATGGAAAGCGAAGGTCAAAGACACCTCCACGGCCAGGCCTTCAGAATTTTCTAGTATTAGGCCGGCTCCACTCCCCTTGCTATTGGACGACCCATCTACATGCAAGATCCAGGTCGTTTCAGCTTGGTCTTCTGGGATAGGAGTCATTTCAGCAATAAAGTCGGCCAACACCTGTGCTTTTGCGGCCGATCTGGATTCGAATTTAATCCCAAACTCACTGAGCTCTACGGCCCACTTTATCATTCGCCCCGCCAGGTCTGGCCGATGGAGGACTTGTCTGATGGGCTGGTCGGTCCTTACCACGACCTGATGGGCCACAAAGCATGGATCTTCTAGCAGCTATTAGGAGTGCAAGGGCAAACTTCTCTATTTTCTGGTATCTCAGCTCGGGCCCTTGCAGCACTTTACTAATGAAGTAGACCGGATTTTGCTTCGGTCGTTTTCCACTGACCCGACCGCGCCTTAGACTTCTTCGTTATGGCCAAGTATAAATACAACGCCTCGCCCGGCAGCGGCTTGGTCATAATCGGCGGGTTGGTCAATGCTTGCTTCAATTCGTCCAATGCTCGCTGGCATTGGTCGGTCCACTCAAAATCCACCTCTTTCTTCAGCCAGCCTAAATAAAGCAGCGACTTGCGAGCCGCTTTGGGAATGAACTCGACAGGCGGCTACCATGCCGTTTCACCGTTGTATTTCTTTTTTAGTTGTGGGCGGCCTCATATCGGCGATCGCCCGCACTTCTCGGGGTTTGCTTCTATCCCCTTTCGATTAGGTGGAAGCCTGAAACTCCGCCCCACCCCAAAGGTACACTTCTCGTGATTCATCGAGTGAGTTCTTCCTAGCTTCTTCAAATATTTCCCTGAGGTCGTTCACATGATCTGGGTCGGTCACACTTTTGATGATCATGTCGTCCAAGTACACCTCCGAGATTCGACCGATCTGCCTCTTGAAAATTTTGTTCATCATTCGCTGGTAGGTCGCTCCAGCGTTCTTTAGGCCGAAAGGCATCACCTTGTACTGAAAATTTCCCCGATCTGTCATGAAGGCCGTCTTGTGTCGATCGGGGGGATACATCGTGATCTGATTGTATCCTGAGTAAGCGTCCAAGAAAGACAATAATTTGTAGCCCGAGGCCCCATCGACCAGCTTGTCGATGTTGGGTACGGGGAAGGCATCCTTCGGGCATGCCTTATTCAAATCAATGTAGTCTACACACATTCTCCACTTTCCATTCTTCTTTTTAACCAACACGACATTGGATAGCCAGGTCGTGTACTTGATCTCTTCTATGAAATTGGCCTTTATGAGGTCCTCAACGGCCTTTGCAGCGGCTTGAGATTTTTCCTCATTCTGAGTACGTCTTCTTTGAGCGACCGGCTTGACCCCTTCATCGACTGAAAGTTGATGGCAGGCTATTTCGATAGGAATGCCGGGCATGTCTGATGCCTGCCATGCGAACAGGTCAGCATAGTCTCTCAAACACTGCACAAGGTCTTGCTTTACTTGCTCTGGTAGCTCGCTACCGAGCTTAACTATCTTTGTTGGGTCGTCTCCCAACTGCACATCTATTAGTTCTCCATGAGGTTGTGGCCTTTTCAACTGTTTTTGACTCTCGCCAAGTCATCATCGTTATCCTCCGGGTTTATGCGGATCATACCGAGCATCCAAATCGGTGACGTTGACTTGATGGCCTTCACCGGTGCTTTGAACGCGTTTGGGCGAAGGTCTACCTCATCGCAAATTTGCCGATCTGCATCGTGGCTTCGTCTTGCCGCCTCTGGGTCGGCCGCCAAAGGTAACTACAGTGTCGTCTTCGGATGTATCGCTGACGCCACGCGCCTCTAGCTTGCCCGTGGTCGGCCTACCAATGATACAATCGATAGCATGATTTGAGGGGGAGTACGAGGAACGCCGTGCGGACCGTCCCGCATAAAGTGCTATCCCGATGTCGCCACCAAATGTGACCATGAGTTCGATTGTTCCCAACGGGTAGGTGACCGCTCCATTGAAGCCCGTTAGGGAGTAGGCTCGGCACGGGAATTATCTCGCCCGATCAACCTTAATCTTGTCAATCAAGCCTTCAAACATGATGTCGGCCGAGCTACACTCGTCGCACTGTAATTCTTTGAACTTCGTGTTGGCCATAACCGCTCGATTACCAACGAACATAATCGCTTTGGCTCGCCATCGTGCGGTCGCTATCTCCAAACGAGATGGGGGTCTGCTCGAGACCGGTGGGACTGTTGATGTCGAACCGACCATCAGGAGCTCGTCCCACTTCCTTTTTGTGGCTTTGTTTGATTCTCTACGGTCCAACGGGTTTCCGCCGTGAATGACCATTGCAACGTTGCGACCTCTGGATCGTGGAGCTTCTCGATCCTTAGACCGGTCTTTGTCTTGGGCGCTTGAAACAACTAGAGCGCCCTTTCCTCTGTCTGGATCAGTTTCTTTCTGCTTCTCTTGAGGTCGGTCGCCTTCCTCCGACCTCACATACTTTCCCAACTTGCCTTTCTGAATGAGCTCTTCAATATCATCTTTGAGGCCATACGATCGTTAGTATCATGACCCTTGCTCTTGTGGTAACGGCAGATCTTTTGGCCTGGCCGTGCGCCTTTCTTGAGCACGAGTGGATCGGGCCGCTTTACTCCCACAAACTCATTATTTTGGCACTCGCTATAGATCTGCGCAATAGAGGTGTTTAGCCGAGTGCGATGATCGAACTTCTTATCGGAAAGTCGGACCGATTGTCGCGCGCGACCTTCATGCCCTTTTGGCCCGCTTTTCTTTCTTTAGGTCGTACCACGGACGGCCTTTCTTCTCGCCAAGGTTTCTTCATACGCCATGTGGACGTTAGCCTCGTTAAGAAGTAGTTGAGATCTTGGTAATGATTCAATGTAAACTCTTCGACGAACCGGGTGGTCCTGTCGAATACCACGCTCGATATTTCAACTTGTCCTTGTCTCGACAAGTCACGCAATGATCTTCGGCCTCGGTGTTAAACCGGTCGATATCTCGCCTCGTTGTCTCATTATCTCCTTGAACAACGAGAGTCCAAGTATTCCTCATATCGAAATTGGCGGCGGTTGGCGGTGTAGTGGGACACAAAACATTCTCGACCAGTGTCGTCCCACGAGGAGATGGAATTGGGTCGCAGGACTCCCACCATTCCAATGCTCGTCCGTCCAACGATTGGGGAAATAGCCTGCATTTCATGGTCGGTCCCAATTCCCTATAACAACAGTAATTATTGAAGTAACGGAGATGTTTGTCTGGATCCCCTCGGCCGTCAAACTTGTTGAGATTGGGCGGCTTACGTAGATCTCTCGGAATTTTGTAACGCCTGATCTCCCTGGAGAACGGGCCGTGCTCGTTCTGAATGCCGTTCGACCCAAAGGGTTGCATTGCGAGGCATGCCTCGTTGCCCGGCATTCCATAAAATCCTCCGGACGGGCCAGATGGTGGAAGTTGAGGAGGCCTTCTAGGTCGCTCGCTTTGGCCTCTCCTTGGCCGATGCGAAACGTCCCCGATTCTTCCATCTCTGTAATCTTCTAGCTCTTCTCGAGAATCCCAAGATCTGCTTCTCGACCGACGTGACCCGGACTACTCATTGGAGGAGTATCTCGTGGGTGAGCGGCCGGTGTCAGGACGGTAGCTAGAATCTTCATGATCGTAGGACATCGAACGGCGTCTACGCACGTTCCTGCTCGGGGGCGATCTGTGTGCCCTGCTTCTTCTTGCCGGAGAACGATGAGTAGTGCTCTCTCGGCGAGAAATGCTCCTTCGAGGAGGGGAGCGGTGTCTTCGCGCCGGTCGGCGTCGGCGAGCGTAAGGTTCTCCGCCTTCTCGCACGCGCGCGGCCGAATTGACCTCTTTTTCGTGACCGAGAGATGAGCGCGTCTGTCATGCGATCACCGATTTTTGTTTTGCGGGATCTGCAAAACGGCTTGAAATGACATGGTCCTGTAGAGGTTCTGAATGCCCGCCTCAATCGGCTCGGGCGGCAAGTCTCCAGGAACGGGCGGTTGAATCTGTTGGAGGACAGGTCCGCGACCGTTGTGCACCGAAGGCTCTTGTCGTGGAAGTCCTTGAGACTCGTGGACCGTGGCGCCACGCCCTCGGTCTCGCTGCTGATTCTCGCCTCGAGGATTGAGTCGGCGGCCAGCGTCGGGGCCGGCCGCGTGGAGCCATGAATGAGGTAGGATAGCGCACGGGCCTCCCACCGTGGTCGCCAATTGATCGTATTTGACCAATGTTGTTTCGTCAAATGGGCGGCCGTTGAATGAGTGAAAGGACCGGTCCTCGCTTCACGCATTGAGCACCTCGGGTGGTACACGCAAAGACACTCCGACGATCTAGTGAGAGGTCGCCGGCGAATAGCACAAGGTTAGAGAACGTACCTGATACCATATGCGAATGGCGTATATATACTGCGAGGTCCGACCGTTTTGCGAGATTTTCGGCCGGTGAGAATTGCGCTCCAAGCAGCGTGTTGGGCCGATCGAGTTGGCCGGGCCGCAGCCCGATTCTTTGCTGGCGCTTCGTATTTGCTGATACACCCAGGAACACCTTGGATATGAACAATCTCAGTCTGACCATTCCCTTTTTACTAAAACTATTTCTGGAAAGACTACTGCATTACTAATTTATGTAGATGATCTTATACTTGTTGGCCCGGATATAACAGAAATTAACTCAGTCAAACAACAACTTGATACTACTTTCAAAAGTAAGGACTTAGGTTGTTTGAGATACTTCCTTGGGATTGAAGTAGCTAGAAGCACAAGTGGCATAACTATCTGTCAAAGAAAATATGCACTTGATTTGCTCAATAAAACTGGTCTGTTGGGCTCCAAGTCTGTTTCTACTCCAATGATTAAAAATGCTAAGTTGGATTCTGGTGAAGACTACAGTGATACTGATGTAGGTGCATATCGTCGTCTCATTGGAAAACTATTATACCTTAACAACACCAGGCCAGATTTAAGTTTCTCTGTTCAACAATTGAGCCAATACATGGCAAATCCAAAGACAAAGCACTTGCAGGCTGCTCATCGTGTCCTTCGATATATTAAACAAGCACCAGGTCAAGGGATATTCTTCTCTGCAGCTTCACCTCTTCAACTAAAGGCTTTTAGTGATTCTGACTGGGCAACTTGTGTTTCCACTAGAAAATCAATCACGGGGTTCTGTGTCTTCCTTGGAGATTCTCTCATTTCCTGGAAATCCAAAAAGCAAACCACCGTGTCTCATCATCCACTGAAGCATAATACCGTGCGCTTGCATTCACCGTGGTGTGAACTTCAGTGGCTCACATATGTTTTACAAGATTTATCTGTTGCTGTTAAAACTCCAGCAATGTTATATTTTGATAATCAGTCCGCTATGCATATCGCTGCTAATTCAAGCTTTCATGAACGCACAAACACATTGACATAGATTTTCACGTGGTGCGTGAGAAACTCCAAGCAGGGCTCTTTCATCTTCTCCCGCCTTCATCCTCGCAACTTGCGCACATATTAACCAAGGCTTTGGAACCTCTATCATTCTCTGCCATGTTGAACAAGCTTGGAGTGCTCAATATTCACCCTCCAGCTTGAGGGGGGTAATAAACATATAAACGGTTTTATATTCATTCGCTTAGATATGATTTAAACATATTTCTCAACCTTAGTTAGCTTTATTAGTAACAAAGGTTATACTTTGTAATTGTGGTTAGTTAATTGATAGGTTAGCCGTGTTAGTTAGTTAGACATTTTTCTTTTCTTTTCGGTTGAGAGAGATTAGGTTTTCCACCCCCAATTCAATTTGTATAAATCTATCCTAATCATTCAATGAAATTCTAATTCACTCCATCATTTTTCCGGAGATTGAATCTTTTATTAGCATTGCACAAAACGCTACTTGAAGTAGTGTTTCAAAAAACACTAAACGCTACTCAAAAAACCCTAAACGTTAGTGCTTTCCAAACACTTGAACTTGCCACCCACTAGTCAAATACGCTAGTCTCATCCACTATCCGCTAGCGGATGAGATGTACCAAACAGAGCCTAAATGAATTTTTAAATGAATTTTTCAATGCAAATAGAATATAAATGAACAGATAGAATCAATAATTAGTTCATCTTTAAAATAAAAGAATTCCCATGACATTTGACTCTTCTAAGAAGCCATTGTAGCTTCGTTGGACGTAAAACATTTTTTCCTTTAATTACTTGGTAGCGTAAAGACATATTTAAGCTTATATTTCAGAAATCAAATCGAAACACATAAGTTAACAGGTTAAACGCTAAAATAAAGTATATAATCACCTTAAAAAAAGTGCTTTTATAATCACAATAAAATACTTTAGTATTTTACCCGTACATCTGCACGGGTGTCACTGTATTTGTTTCTATTGACTCAATTTTATTTGAAAATTATAAAATTAAAAAAAAAGGAGAAACTCAATAAAAAAAATGCTATAATATATGGAGTAAAAATCAGATAAAAGAAAATGAGATCTAATATAATATATGCACCCCCGTTGTTGCGCTCGTTGTCGATACTCTTGTCGCTCTGTTGTCGCTCTCGTTGTCGCCTCCCGTTGCTGCTACGCTTGCTGCTCTCTGACCGCGCCTCCACTGTTGCTCCCGTTTTCGCTCCTGTTGTTACGCTCGCAGCCGCTTCCATTGCCGATCTCTTTGCCGCCTCACGTTGTCGCTCCCGTTGTCGCTCTCATTTTCGCCTCTGCTTTGCCACTCTCGTTCTTTGCTACCCTTGCCGCCCCGATTGTTGCTCTCGTTATCGCCTCTGTTGTTGCTCCTGCTGCCACTTGCATAATCGCTCATACCTCTTCCCACTACTAAAAACAAAAATTAGAGATGCCCAAAATCATTCTCTAAACAACCAAAATCTGTCACTAAATGATTTAGAGAGGGAATTTGCAACGAACCATTATTCGTAAGCAAATTTGGCGTCACAAAATTTTTTAGAGAGAGATCTTGATAATCCCTCTCTAATAGCGAGGAGAAATCCATCGCTAACAGAGAGGAAACAGCCTTCAAATCTCTAATAGCGAGGAAACAAACACGCGCGTCTCTAATAGAGAGAAACACACACGTCGTCGCTAATCGTGAGGAAAATATCCTCGCTAATAGAGAGGAATATTTTCCGTCGCTAACAATGAGAAACAGCTTTCCTTCTCTCATTGTCGCCTCCATTTTAGCTCGTCTTGCCGCTTCCGTTTAATTAAATAATGGATTATTACTTTAGTATTAATTCAATATTATATTATGAGATCATTTAATATTAATTTAATCATTTCAATTAAATTATGAAATTATTAAAATAAAGTTATTTTGGAGTTTTTGATAGTCGTTAAATTTATTTTTATCAACTGTTAGTGGTTAAATTGATTAATTTTAGTAGTTTTAGTAGATTATAGTAAATAGTAAATTATTGATCTTTTAGTATTAATTTAAACATTTTAATAAATTATTAAAAAAATTATTTTGGAATTTTTGATATAGATTAATTTTTTGTTTGGAATTAGTTGTGATTAAATTGATTGGCTTTAGTAGTTTAGTATATGGTAGTAAATAGCAAAGAGAGATAACAAACTTTTTTTATACTATCTCGTTTTTTGAAAAAGCTTACATATTTTTGTCCTTTTGCGGTTAAATGATAAAAATGCCCCAAAAATTGGATAAATGGCAAATAAAGAAGATGTCTACTTTTGTCAAATTTGAAATACTTATGTTTATTATAGTAGAATAGAATAGCTACTTCAATAAATTTTAACTTATTATTT
Organism: Oxytropis ochrocephala; assembly: GCA_020916435.1. Lineage (NCBI taxonomy): Eukaryota > Viridiplantae > Streptophyta > Magnoliopsida > Fabales > Fabaceae > Oxytropis > Oxytropis ochrocephala. The sequence goes on from CM037089.1 coordinate 96,658,951, forward strand.
TTGTTTTTGGATAGTGGCTGATTAAAGTATTGAATCGGCAAAGCCGGGTATACATGTGGCCAGCCAGGTTCTCTGACGTAGATTCAAACTGCTATCTCACGTCAACGCCGGACCCCGCCGCGTTGCCCGGCCTACGATCCGCTCATCTGAAGAGAGAAGCGACAAGGTAAACCTCCAACTCCACCCTCCCCGCTTAGCTCTGAATCGGAAGGCGACCTCGAGAATTCCTCCTCAAACTCCTCTAATTCACGAAGCCCGTCTCCAAAGAAGAATGCCTCTCACAAGAAGAAGGCGACCGGAAAAGGACGTCGGTCCCAGGAAAGCCCCTTTGTCCCAAGCATAGCGCATTACAAGATACCAAAATCCTGGGAGAAATCGCCGCCTTTGAATGCTTACGGCGAGAAGACCGACCCTGATGACCACGTTGAAGATTTCAATCGAACCTTGGACTACCGAAGTGCACCTGAGGAAGTACGTTGCAAGCTCTTCCCGCTCACCCTCAAGAAGAGTGCGTCAAACTGGTACAAAGACCTTTCGCCAACGTCAATATCATCTTGGGAGCAATTTGCAAAACTCTTCATGGCACGCTTCACAGCGTCAAGGCTCAAGCCCAAGTCCGTAGACATACTGCGGACGATTTGCCAAGGAGAGACAGAACCCCTTAGAGAATATATTGAACGATATAACAAAGAAGCTGACGAGGTGAATAATGTGTCAGACAAGGTGCGGATGATTTTCATGAGACATGGCATCAAGAAGGGGACCTTATTCCACGTTAACGTCGGACTCCGTCCTCCGAACACTCTGGACGACTTCCTAAGGCGAGCCCAACGCCATATAGATTATGAAGAATCGAACGACGCAATCGAAGCCGAATGCACCCTCCGCCCCGGGGAAGGGGAAAGAAGCGAAGGAAAAGTCTAAAAAGGATCACGGCTCCAATTACAAAGAATGGCGCTCAAGGTTCACCGACTACTCTCCACCGATTGCGCTAAAAGCTAAGATCCTCCAAGAGTGTGCTAATGCCGAATTCAATGACGCCAAGTGGTCGCCACGATACCCTGAGGCATACCACCAACAAAAAGACTTAGTACAGTATCACAGAGCCACGAGCATGACACTAAAGATTGCCGAAGTTCGAAGGATGATATTGAGGACCTCACCCAACGAGGTAAGTTGAAGCGGTATCTCAAAGTCGATGACAAGAAAAGAGAACGCCACCTCGGAAGGCGAAGGCGGCCGTTAACGGCGGCGGCCTCTCTCGATGACAATGACTCGAGAGGAAACGCCGAGGTCACAGCCGCCAAATACCGTCGCGATGGTGATCGTTGGAGGATATACCCTGAAAGTCGGCGAGACACGCCGCGCCATGAAAAGAAGATGGAATGACATTCTTGACATCGGAAAAATCCATCCCGGTAATGGTCAAATCCAATAGGCCTCCTCTCTCATTCGATGATTCTGACCTACTCAATGGCAAGGCGAACAAATGGCTACCCCTCATCATCTCTGTCGTAGTGGTGGGCACCAAGTCAAAAGGATTCTGGTCAATCAAGGAAGCTCGGCAGATCTCTTGTTCAAGGAACTGCTCCCCAAGCTCAAAATATCCTAGTCCGGCACTGGCTTACTTATGATGGTGGGGTCTCACAGTTTCAACAGCGATGCGTGCGGCACCCGAAGTTACATAGAGCTCAAAGTGATGTACGGGGACGATTTAACTCTCTAAGACTATAAAAACCAGTGTTTCGTGTTGCTCGCCTGTCCGCCATACCAATGTATCATAGGACGACAGACCTTGGGCAAACTCGTGGATGTCACCTTAAGATGAAGTTCTTCTCATAAAGGGGTGATGTGGTGACAATCTCCGTAGATGGAGAGGCGACGAGATGATGCCACTACCTCTGCCTAAAGGCAGAACACCGCGCCGAGAAAGAAGCCGCTCTTAAGTCAGAGTCGGCCAAAAGGGGGAAGGAGTAAGTGAACACACTGATGATCAATGAGGTACTTGCACCTCACTATGAGGACAATGATGTAATATTTCCCATTTTACAATAAAGAAAAGATTTCTGAAATACTCTTTGTCAATTTTACAAGTACTACTTGCATATTTCTGCGTTACTAACGTACAGGCACGTCGGCGACCATAATTCCCGACTCGACACAACGCCCCTCTCCCTGACTACGGCACTGAGTTGGCCACTCGGAGGATGATGGGATGAGGCGAGGCCGTCAAAGAAATATCCCCCCACGATTCCGAGCTCATACGCTGCGTCGTGGGGCGCTGGCGAGGCCCACAGCGGCTCAGGTCCACAGCAACCCTTTTATTTCGCCTCGTGCCATTGTGCCTTTCACTCTGGTGTGCGAGGTACTCATCTCTACCAGACGACGAAGGAAGAAGTCCGTGCGGCTTCGCCCCCTCTTTCGCTCCATGCGATTATGCCTCCCTTTTTGGTGTCCGAGGTACTCATCTCCACCAAAGGGCGGGGGAAGAAGTCCTTGCGGCTTCAGTCAAAGTGAAGGCCCGGATCCACAGCAATCCCGATACGAAGTCTCGGATCCACAACTATCTTGGTACCAAGGCCCAGATCCACAGCGATCCCGGTACTAAGATATCTCTGATGTCAGAACTCGATGTTCCATCAGAGGCCCGGTGGTGGCCCACTGCGACTTCGGAGCAGAGATCGAGGTAACTCACTTTCAAGTACTTACTACATTGACATTCCGATTGTTAAGGCTACGACCTACTCTTTCTTAAAACGTCACCACGCGAGTATCACCCGATTCGGCGTCGGTGGAGGAAACAAAAAAGTAACAATTGCTTAATAAATAAAAGTCGATTTATATTTCATGTTGATTAAAGGTTCTTACATTGTTACATCAAAAGAATCTTTACGCTACGAAGAAAAGAAAAACACAAAAACCTAGTTACTACTAATAGACCGGTTTTCTTCCAAAGAATCGGAGTCAGCCTCCTCCTCTTCTTTTGCAGGTGGAGCCTCAAAGATTACCTCGACATCATCCAGAGACGTCCCCTCCCGAGTCTTCATAATCTTGCTTTCATATACCTCATGGAAAGGGTTCAAGTTCTCCATAGGCACCACGCGATGGACCACCCGAATCAGATCTTTGCAACGCTTAAATCTGAGACGGCGGAGTCCGACACCTGTTTGGCCAAAGCAGTCTTCTCGGCCTCTTTCTCCTCTAAGGAAATCTGACCAGCACTCATCTGGCTCCGAATCTTCTCTGCCTCTGCTTTCACAATATTCAGCTCGTTCTCCAGGGCATCTTACTGATCGGCATCATCTTGAAAAGCCATCGGGTGAGCCTCCAAAGCAACGATATCTTCTTCCGCCAACTTGAGAGATTCAAACTCCGCCCAAAGAGCTGAATTCTCATCATAAAGCTCTAGAATAAGTTTTTCCCAGACGCATTTCAGCTTATCCTCTTGGTCCATCAAGTTGCCTTCATTCTAGTGATTCTGCTTCTCAAGCTTCCTGATATTTGCTTGAAACGACGAAATAGTCGGGTTCAAGGCATGCTGCTCAAGCTCTCTGAGAAGAATCTTCCCGGACTCGGCAATCCGGGCACAGACCTTGAATTCAAACATCGTAAGGAACTGGATGGACTCTTCTTCATCCGGATCTTTTAGGTTGAAGGTTGACTGGGTTTCGCTTTCATTTCGTTTTCGATTTTTTATCATTTTTTACCGAATATCTAGATTTTGGTTGAAGATTTGAGTTTGTGTTTGAAGATCTGAGTTTCAATTTCAAGATGGAGACAGGAAGTGTTTAAAGAAGATGAAGTAATCACTTTAATAAATTTTTAATTGAAAATATTTAAAATATAATGAATCAGCTGTCATAACGGCATAAATATGACACCTAGGCATCTTAACGTCCACATAGACATTTTTGTAACAGAGCTAAACTGAACCTGTGAAAAAGGTTAACTATGTTAATATTTTGAAACTTAAATGACTAAATTGGGACCAAAAAACTTAAAGGATTAATTCGTTACTTGAAATTAAGTTAAGGGACCTCGTGAACAATTTAACCTTCATTATTTTAACATAGACATCTCAATTGTTTTTTCTTTCACCGAAAAAGATATACTTATTCTTAAGTAGTTAATGTTTAAGTAATAGGAAAGTTAAAACCCAATACTAAACTAAAACCACTATTATGAATTTAATTATACATTTAAAATATAACTCAAAATTATGGTGTATTAGTTATTTCAAGGTATTGTCAAAAAAAAGTTATTTAAAGGTAGGTATCTCAAACCAACATGTTATAGCACAAGTGGTATACTTGGGCTTCTTAATCATTTGGTCAAGGGTTTGATTCCTGATTGGTGCGTATGGAAAAATATTTAGTGGGAGATGCCAACCCCTTAAATGGATCTCGATACTCTGGGATTAGTCTCTCGCAATTGCGCCACAGAGATGATACTTTAATTTAACAAATAAAAGGTAGGTATCTCAATCTTTTTTTCTTTCACGACAAGATTATCTTAAACTAAAACAACTATTATGAATTTAATTATACATTTAAAATAGTTATTTAAACATAGACATCTCAATCATTTTTTCTCTCACCGAAAAAGATAGCTTAATCTTAAGTAGTTAATGTTTAAGCAAGTTGGAAAGTTAAAACCTAATATCAACCTAAAAACAAATATTATGAATTTAATTACACATTTAAATACAACTCGGGTAACCTTTACAATAGTGATCGATAAGAGCAAGTCTCCTTTACAAAATATATATATATATATATATATATATATATATATATATATATATATATATATATATATATATATATATATATATATATATAAGCATGCAAAAGCTGCAAATCGAAAAGGAAAATTAGGTGGTCCACTCAATCCTCCATTTGTTCTCTTCTCTTGAAGCACAAAAATACTAAACTAAACCAGTTAATTACCTTAGCAAACCATGAAAGCTTTGATTCTAGTCCTCACTTTCTTCTCGCATCATCGTTGCCTCTCTCGCATTGGGCTGCATAACCCGAACACTAGTGGCTCAACCTCAAATGAAAATGAATGAATCTTCCACGTTGAACCAAGCCCAACAATACGTAAATTTTATACACTCACTTTCTTTTTCTTGTTTGAAATGGGCTTTTTACTTTACATTCCTCATTTTTTCTTTCCAATTTATTACGCTTTATCATATTTCAACATGCATGCATTTTAACCGCAGAATCATATTAAACTAGTTGGGACTTGTTCTTACCTGGTAAAAATATATACCAGCTGCAATTCTCCTTACGATACCAATGATGAAATCTATATAGTATTTGGAGACGCCTATGGCACTCAGGTAGGTATCTTCCTTTTTTTGTTCATTTGTTAGAAATGTTAACCTTTATTTATAGTTTTCTACAACCCTTTAATAGAAGTTCGACTCAATTATGATTGTTGGAGTTAGAAAATGAAAATGAAATTTATGTTTGATGCAGATTACTCTGCTAATATGAAATATGTTGCCGGTGCGAACTTTAAGCCGTGCATGATAAGTGAATTTGGGCTCATCGACGGAGAGTGTAAGAACAAAATCTGCAAACTAGGCCTAAAAAGGGAAGGAAACGATGGTTGGATAGGGGAGAAAGTCACCGTATCTGACTTTAACAACCCACCTGTTATATTTTACTTCAACGGATTAATTCCCAATGATGGGCAAAGCCATGGCTATAACTTTTGCAAAAATGTTATTTAGACATAGGTTTTTAGATAAAAATCGACATAAACCAACTTACAACACCAATTAACCAAGTTTTTTAGACTATTAGCCAACCTGCTTTTTCACAGTTTTCGAGGCGTTGTTAAAAAACTTGGTTAATTGATCACTTGGCTAATAGTCTAAAAAACTTGGTTAATTGGGGTTGTAAGTTAGTTTTTGTTGATTTTTGTCTAAAAATCAATGTCTATATAACATTGTTGTAACTTTTGTGAAGAGCTTTAGTGTTAAATCTTGCAATCCATGTCAACAAAAAGCCTCACTCGCAAGTCACAAGTCACAAGCAATGTAAACTTTGGCGACAACTTCAATAGTATAATGAATGGGTTATTGATAACATCTTATCTTTTCTACTCACCTTACATATACAAAATTATACACTTCTTACTCTTTGTTTACTAAAATAATAATTGTAATATGCCTAATTTTTAATAGTCACTAAAGATTAAGGATATCGTTCAAATGATAATCAGAGGTCGCGCAAAATGTTTTCGGACCGAGCGAATTAACTTCGACTCCCAAATGACCTAGTATGATTAACCATGATTATCCCTACAGATACAATAAACTGAAATCCTTTTCAGAATATTACAAGAGTCACAAAGTCCAAAGTACACGTATAGATATAGATCGAGACATAATGATATTGCACCTTCTTGAATTTTATCCAAAAATACATCACCAAGATTTGTTCTCGACAAAGATATATATATATATATATATATATATATATATATATATATATATATATATATATATATATATATATATATATATATATATATATATATATATATATATATTCGTTTCAAATATATATATATAGGTCTGGAAGAGATAGAATATAGATAAAATATTGTTTGGTACCTAGATCTTGGAGTCGGTCCTTGATCTGGGGTACTTCGATTAAGGGTTCCAGGAAAGTCCAAAAGGATTGGAAGGTACTTGGAAGGTCATCGCCCGTGCTCGGTAGAAGGTGGTCGCCATGCGATCCCGAGATGAGTTGATGATCCACGCCGGGTGGGGGTACCCGCAAGACACTCCGATGCTCAAGTCAGTATGTGGCCGAGGTAATGGAGATAGAAGAGAGCGAGAGAGAGAGAGAGAGAGAGCTCTGGAAGAGCAGAGTGGTAAAATGAGTGGAACGTACCGTGGTAAAGGGGTGAACCTCTATTTATAGAGTAGTCGGGCGCATCGTGGCCGTCGATTCTGTGGGATTAATCTTGGTCGCTTGGTCTTCAAAGTATTATGCGGATCGCGTTGTGTTGTGTTGAGGAGTACTTGGGCCATGCTGCCGAGAGACATCGGGCCGCCCATCATCCAACGGGCTCGAGGCCCAGTCGGAACAAATATAATATGAAGTATGACACTATATAACACTAGTATATCATGTATTTGGTGTGCAATACTGATAACATATTAAATAATATATTTTATTCCCTTTTTTTAGTACAAAGATAACATGTTATTCTATATATATATACATGTGTGTGTGGGTGTTAAGGAAAAGCTATCCTTAAGAAAACTATATTATATGTGTTGAAAAATTAAATTAATTTTCTATTTCAACTATTCAATCAACTATAACTATAGTCAAAATTAAAAACCACTCTCAGAGTTAACAACCTACCCTTTTTAAAACTCGTGTTTGAGGACAAATATGTCATTTCAAATTATTCTTTCTCACATAATATCTTAACATTTTTAATCTCACATTTAAAACTTACATTTCTTTTTCCTCTCTCACTCTTGTCTTTCTTAATTTTCTCTCTATCTCTCCCCACTCTCTCTCTCTCTTCACATTTCTATTTTTTAAACTATTATGATCTTTTCATCAAAACACACACTACTGAAATCTCTATTTTTCTTTCTTCTACTTATCTTAATAAAATAATAGACAGGAAAACATCTTTACTTTTATAAATGAATATTTTATTTTTTTATAAATTTTTTTATCTCTCTTTTGTGTGTTAACGGGTAAAAATTACATGTTGTTGGTATAATTTTATTACTTTTTATTTCTTACTGGAAAACATAACACATTAACGGATAAACATTACATATGTTGTTGGTATGATTTCTTTATTTCTTATAAATGGACATTTTGTCTTTGAGCCACTTAATATTGTCAAAAAAAATTGTATTTCATTTTTTTAGTTTCAAAGAGTAAACTTAATATGTTATTGTTATACCCCAATTTTGTCCGTCTTCTTTTTCTTGTTTTAGTCGTTAATTTTATTTGATTCGTATCTTGGAGGTCACGCGATTACGAGAATTGTTAGTATGACGCCCCATTTTCTAACCTAAGCCAATTTCAATTATTCCGCTCAACTAAATCGAAATACCGCTGCTTAAACTAGGCATGCGCGAATGGCCTTATCATTCTTCATTTTAATCTTCGTATTTGGCCCTAGTTGAACCTAATTGGGCTTATCTAAGTCATTTTTCTCGCAATTGGCCTTATCATTTTAATTTGGGCCTACGAACATAATTCCGAGTTATATCTTAGTGTTTGTTGGTTAACGGGCCTATTTTTTCTATTTGGGCCTCATTCTAGCGCATTCACCTCGTTGGGTCTGATTTCTCTTTTTGTACTTGGCCCAACTTTTTTTTTGTCTATTTAATTTATTTTTAGCAATATATAGTCCAAATATGTCAAAAAAAAACTAATTTTAATTACATTTAGAAGTGTCCAAATGTCCAAAATGTCCCAAAATACAAAAAATAATAATACAAAATATACAAAAAAATATAAATCCGAAAATATAATAAAAAAATAGAAAAAAACAGCAACAAGCTAGGGTTTCCAGCAGCTGCTTTCCAAGCTGCTAGGCCTGGGTCAATCCGCTCCAAAACCTGAAAAATAATTCAAGGCCCAGTCAAAACGCAATTAATGCAAAAACCTAATTTTTAGTATAAAAAGCAGTCAACACACAGTCCAAGACACACACAAGGAGACTGCAAAATTACTAGTAAAAAAAGGATTAGAGTTTCGCATTGAAACCCTAATCCACCAAACACAGTTCTGAAATTCTGTGTTGGAAGAGGGTAACGTCGACAAAAGCAGTTCGAAGGGAATACAGTAGCAGTCACGATTGCGGTTACAAATAGCAGCCATAAGGAGCCAAATCAGAAGCTGGAATAATAGGTTGGTACCCCAAACCCTAATCATTTAGATGCTCATGTAGTGTGTTAAATCTATATTTTCGTTCTTTTTTACATCACCAGAACACGAAAACAAATCTAATGAGTTTCATAAGCGTCTTTTTTAAAAGATGTTTGTATGCTTAGAACTCAAAACATGAACACTGATGTTGTTATGACTTTTGATGATGTTTTGAATCACATAGTTTTTTCTAGACAAACTGAGATTAAAAAAGAGTAGAGCACGATTTAACAAGATAGAACCAGACTTGCAAGTTTAGGTTAAAAATAGCTTAGAACTTAAGAAGTTTAGGATAAATGTATTTATAATCATTCTGTTTTTCAGTCAACAAAGCAAATCACATAAACAACCTTAGCACGTAATTAGGTTTCTATGAACTCGCATTTCTAGTGCGTAAAAGATATTTAGTATCGGTTATTTTGGACATTTAGCATCAGTTATTTGTCGATGCTAAATCCACTGATGCTAAAAGTATCACTTTTAGCATCGGTTAAATAACCGATGCTAAATGTCACTTTTAGCATCGGATTTTAAAAACCCGATGCTAAATGGTGTTTTATCATTGTTTTTGTTGTCTAAAAAATGACATTTAGCATCGATTATTTAAACAACCGATGCTAAATGTCCTGAAAATTACATTTAGCATCGGTTGTTCAAACAACCGATGCTAAATATCCTGAAATGTGACATTTAGCATCGGGTGTACAAACAACCGATGCTAAATGTCCTGAAAAGTGACATTTAACATCGGTTGTTTCAAACAACTGATGCTAAATGTCCCAAAAAGTTACATTTAGCATCGATTGTTTAAATAACCGATGCTAAATATCTCTTTTTTTAAAAAAAAAATTAAATGGCACTATTAATAGATATCAATTAGCCAATTTATAAAATCCTGATATACAAAGTTATTTCCAGCATAAGAATAAATTCATAAAAGTACTTCAAATTCTATTGAAATTTAATATCATACAATACAAGTTATTAATCCTATAAGTTCTACAAGTTTCTTACAAAAATTCTACAAATGTTATAACTCGAAAGACTTAGTACCTAGATTCTGGAGTACTTAGTAAACTTGTAAAATCAACTCGCTAATCCCAAGATCACTACTAAGAGCTCATGTTGAGTCTTTGAGTTGTTGCAAGGATAACACAATGTCCACATAGATTCTAAAGGAGAACATGAGGATCACAAGGGCTAGTTATATAGAAGTAGAAGCATCTCACCAATGCCACCATAACTTAGGAGAGATAATAAAAACATAAATCTGGAACAAGAGCAACAATTAAAGGGTACTATAATAATAAGAATAATACTATCCAGCTTTAGTTTTAAGTTGGCTAGCTCATAACCACACCTTTAACCAAAATAAGATATATCTATATATATATATATATATATATATATATATATATGTGTGTGTAAATAGAAGACCTGTAGTTGAAACTCCATACACGAAGACCATCTAGATCATCCATGCTGATAAGTATTCTTTACATTGATTCAAGCGCAGGAAGGAAAGCCTCTGCAGCTTTCTGCAGGGTAAATAATGAATTAGTTTCCCAATTAATTAATTTAATTATAAATATAAGACAAGGGGATAATAATGGTTTATAAATAGAGTTAATTGAGTCAATACATTTTACTATTACTGAGAAAGTGTTTAATACAAAGACTAAACCTTTGGAAATTAAGTGGGAATTAGAACATCTAAGTGAAAAAACGATATGTACGAGGTAGGGAAATTAAGTGACACATGGGGGTACAATACACTACAGGGTACAAAAGAAGGATCCATCATGGGATCAATGTTAACATGGAAACTTGACAACCTAGTTTCAAAAAATTTGCAATGAGCAAAACCAACAGTGTGTATTCCCATGAGGGTAACAAAATCTTCTAGTGATAGGTTTGGACTTGCAAGTTTAGTGATAGCTAAAGGGTGTTATTATGGGCTTGATGCTTTTAAAATGCTTTCGGCTGAAATATTTAAATAATATGACAGATAGTTAAGTCCATGCTATATGGGCTAGATGCATTATATTTCACAAAATGAAAAAGAGAAAATATCTAACACTTAACCTAAAGCTACTTTGACTATTGCAAGCTTGTAATCAACATGGAAACAACTTCAAAGCCCAAAACAAAACTAATTTCTAATGCCCAAATCAAAATGTGTTTTTTTTCAAGCGCATAAGAAAAGGTTCCAACGTGGGAGTTTTCTGAGATTTATCAGAACTTAAATTCGCAGATACACAATAGTAATAAGATTTGCAGATACACAATGGTAATAACTAATACATTTAAAATATCAAATAGGTTTAACTTGACTAAGCCAAAAACTCAGCTATATAACAAGTACCAAGAATTAGTGTTTACACTAGAGATAAGATTGCAATTGGCAACACAAAATAACCGAATTGATTTCTTATTTCTTTTCTCAATAGAGTATATACTGATACAATTACAATGGACTGGTGCTCTTACAAACTAATGGGCTGGATCACACTAACAGGCCCAATACTAAGAGCACCCTTGACTTTACTAATACAACCGATACACTATCTACAATTCTTCCCTTAAATTGGAAAGTTTCAGAAGCAAGTTTCCAGTTTATTACATCATTGCTACAACAGATTTTACAGACACAACCTGAGATACAAATGCAACTGCAAACACAAAACAGAGCAAAACAATACACCACTTACTGCAGACACAAAACAGAGCAAAACAATACACCACAAAGAGGACTTGCAGGAGAAAGACAGATTCAGAGAGCAGAACATGAACAGCAGCCACAGAGGTTCATCAATTCACCAGTTTATTCAGAGAGCAGAGGCCAAAACTTGTCCTGAGTCTTACAAAACTTTCATTCTTCAATCCTTTGGTCAGAAGGTCAGCAATTTGATCTTGAGTGCTACAGTATTTGAGCTCAATTACGCCATCTTTACATAGATTTCTGAGGAAGTGGTACCTCACATCTATGTGTTTTGTTCTACCATACATGACAGGATTTTTTGAGATTTTTATGGCAGATACATTGTCACATAACACTGTTAAGAGCCCATCATGTTTCCATCCCATTTCTTCTAGTATTCTCATCAACCACACACCTTGACACACACAATGAGTGGCAGCCACAAACTCAGCTTCTGTAGAGGATAGGGTGACAATGGGCTGCTTCTTTGAAGCCCATGATATCGCACTCAAAGACTTAAGACATACACAAAACTCATTGTACTTTTTCTATCATCAATATCCCCGCATAATCACTGTCACAATACCCTAACAATTCAGAATTGTGCCCAGTTCTATAGAGAATTCCCATCTCAAGAGTACCCTTTAGATACCTCAGAACACGTTTAGCAGCCATAAGGTGATTTTCAGAGGGTTTATCCATGAAACGACTCAGTAAACTGATAGCATATGATAAATCAGGCCTAGTAGCATTCAAGTACATTAAGCTACCAATTAGTTGCTTAAAAGCAGTCACATCTACCCTCTTATCATCATCATTCTTAGAGAGTTTACTTCCAGCAGCTACTGGATTATTGACAGGTTTGCTATCAATCATTTTAAATCTATTTAAAACATCAGTTGCATACCTCTGCTGTACTATGAAGATGCCTCTTTCATCTTGAGTAATTTCAACCCCTAGGAAGTGTCTCATTTTGCCCAAGTCAGTCATCTCAAAGTGTTGCTTCATGGAGTCCCCAAATCATGTATCATCTTCATATTATTACTCAGATACAATACATCATCCACATAAAGACTAATAATGATAAGATCATCATTTCTAGTTTTAGTGAATAATGTGTGTTCATGAGGACACTTCCTAAAACCTTCCTTAGTAAAGTAGGTCTCTATTTTACTATACCAAGCTCTTGGAGCTTGTTTCAACCCATACAAAGCTTTCTCAACTTATATACCATAGACTCACCGCTCTTCTTCTTGTACCCTTCAAAGTTGTTCAACAAACACCTCTTCTTCTAGTTCACCATGTAGGAAGGCACTTTTCACATCTAGTTGATACACATTCCACTTTTCTTGGGTCGCTATGGCTAGGATGCACCTAATGGTATCTCATCTAGCAACAGGGGCAAAGACCTCAGCATAATCAATGCCATATTGCTGAGTATAACCTTTAGCAACTAAACGAGCTTTATACTTCTCAACATTTCCTGTCTCATCATATTTAGTCTTATAAATCCACTTAACTCCTATGGTTTTTCCATTACTAGGTAGGTCAGTCAAGGTCCATGTATGGTTTCTTTCAATGGATTGTATTTCACTATCCATGGCTCTTCTCCACTTATCATGCTTGGGCACTTCCCTCAAAACTAATAGATCATCGAAATGTCCTGTATGTGCAAGACAATGAACTATATCTTCTTCACAGGTTTCCTTATCACATACTAACTCAGCAGCTAGAATGTACTGATCAAGATAACTTGGCGGCTTTATTGTCCTGCCACTCCTAGAAACTGATTCAGGTTCACTTACCTCACTAGTTTCTGGTTCACTAGTCTCTGGTTCACTGGTTTCTGATTCAATATTGGTTCTGGCAGTTTCTGGTTCAACTTGATTCTCAACTTGATTCTCACTAGTCTCACTAGTCTTACTCTCCTCCTCATCAAGTTGACACTCTCCATCAATTCCTTGATTGTTCTTCCACTTCCAAACCTCATTCTCATCAAAAACAACATCTTTGCTTATCACTATTTTTTTTGTCACAGGGTTATAGAACCTATAAGCCTTGGATTCATCACTAATTCCTAGAAAGATGCACTTGACACTCTTGTCATCAAGCTTCTTTCTATGAACATCAGAGATGTGGACATGAGCTAAACTTCCAAATACTCTAAGATGTCCTATAGAGGGTTTGATTCCACTCCAAGCCTCCTAAGGGGTCATGTCTATTAAAAAGGTAGTGGGGCACCTATTTAGGATATCGAACGACCATTTAACTGCCTCAGGGCAAAATTCTTTAGGTAATCTAGCTTCCTTAATTAGACTTCTAACCATATATATTGTGGTTCTATTCTTTCTCTCAGCTACTACATTTTGTTGTGGAGTATAGGCAGTTGTGAGTTGCCTTCTAATGCCTTGTTCAGTGTAAAATTTATTAAATGCATCAGAATTATATTCACCTCCCCTATCGGTTCTAAGGCAACTAATTTCACACTGAGACTCTTTTTCTACCATAACTTTTAACCTTCTAAAAACCTCTAGAGCAGCAGATTTTTCAGAAATCAAATAGACCCAACTCTTTCTAGTAAAGTCATCTATAAAGGATATGAAATACCTCTTGTTGCTGTTGGATGCAAGGCTAATTGGACCACAAATGTCTGAATGAATCATTTCAAGCTTCCTTGAGGCTCTCCACTTGCTTCTCTTGGACATGGCCTCTCTGTGTTGCCTTCCTATCAAACACTCAGCACAATTATTTGTTGGTTCCTTGATACTAGGAAGTCCTCTCACCATTCCTTTTTGATGAAGAATTTGCAACCTCCCATAGCTCAAGTGCCCAAACCTCCTATGCCACAACACGGATTGATCTTCACTCACAGTTTGAATACAAGTTGGAGCAATGGGATCTGCCATTACAGTGAACACTTTGTTTGAGGACATCTTTGATGAGATGATCAGACCTTGTTGCTTGTGATACACCCTGCAGTAATCGTCCTCAATCACTACCTTGAGTCCCCTTTGTTGGAGTTGTCCAAGACTGATTAAGTTGTTTTTCAAATCAGGTATATAGTACACCCCAGTGATGCATTGAACCTTCCCTTCAATCTTGATCCTGATATTGCCTTTACCCATCACAGTAAGTTTCATGCCGTTGCCTAGCTTTACCGTTTCCCTAAATGTTTCATCAAGATCACTAAACCATTCTTTGACTCCACACATATGGTTGCTGCAACCGGAGTCTAAAAACCACAGTTCACTCTTGATTTCCCGTTTCACCTCTTCATACGCCATGAGTAAAATTTCTTCATCTTCATCAAACCCAACATAGTTGGATGCATAGTTGACTTGCTTGGTATCTTTACTCTCAAGATTAGGGCACTCACTTTGATAAAGGTCCCATTTTCCCAAAGATCTATAACATTCAATGTGGTCTTTTGAACCTATCCTTCCTCTTCCTCTACCAAAGACCACGCCCCGCCCCTTCCTCCGCTTTCTTGCATCTTCGCACACCTTTGGGCTTGCTCTTCTTCTTTGGGTCCCTTCATTCTCTGCTCTTCCACAATCAAGCTACTTTGGAGGGCGCCGATGGACATGTTCTCAACGCCATTGCTTTGCTCGACGAGCAAGCAACATAGTTCCACTTCGTGTTAACGATCTCAAAATCTTGTCGACGATGTCGATTCCGCCAATTTTGCACCATGAGATTTCATCTTGTTCGCGATAGAGAGGGTTCTTGAAACGTAGTCATTGACGCTTTCCCCTTCTTTCATTTCAAGGACTTCAAATTCCTTCTTTAGGGCTTGCAATTGAGCCCTTTTCACCTTCGTTGACCCTTGGTATTTGAGTTTCAGCGAATCCCAAATATCCTTCGATGTATCAATCTTGATAATCGTCTCAAGAATGCTCCGATCTAAGGCTTGGAACAGGTAGTTCTTTGCCTTCAGATCTTTCAATTTCCCTTCGGTGATCGCCTTGTGATGCTCCGCCGTTGCATTCGCCGGTAACGACGGGATCCCTTTCTTGACGACATCCCAATAATCCTCCGAACGGAGTAGGTTTTCCATTAGCATAGCCCAGAATTCGTAGTGTCCTTCGAATTTGGGTATCGCTGGTTGAGAAAAGCCTCCATTACCACTCTCGCGCTCCGATGAGCTCCGACACAGGCCCGATAAAACTTGCTCTGATGCCAATTGTAATTGGCAACACAAAATAACCGAATTGATTTCTTATTTCTTTTCTCAATAGAGTATATACTGATACAATTACAATGGATGGTGTTTTACAAAATAATGGGCCGGATCACACTAATGTGCCCAATACTAAGAGCACCCTTGACTTTACTAATACAACCGATACACTATCTACAAAGATAACATATTTTCTCAACAAAAGAGCTTCCAAAACAAATTAATGAAAAGAAATCTCAATCGCATCAAAATCAAAACCTCGTAAGATTTGGTATAGAAACTCTCCTTTCTTATCACTCAGCCAATGTCATGATGTAGGAGCAGGACAACTAAACACCAATATATTTCATTAATTTCTACATAATCTTGCTAGTATGTTGTCTTTGTCTCTCCCAAGATGGCTGTTGAGATTATAATCGCATCGTAATTGCGTAAGCAATGGAATAAAGAACACTATCAAGAATGTAACCGATAGACCAAAGAAACTAAAAAATTGCGTATGCCAATTTCGATCCTTTTAATGCATGAAATCGATTTGATCTTGAAGAACAAGATGCGCAACAAGATTCTGCACCTAATTCGATTATCAATTGAACGTGAATTTGCAGAATTGAATCTGATTAAGAAAACGCCCAAATTAACCCTAGAAATTAGGAATAACGAAATTGCTCAAATTGAAACACAAACACACGAATTGTTGACGCAGCTTCAAAGATCCGTGATGGATACTTACATCCGCGGATCATATAAACCGTATTGATCCATTTTCATTGATTCTTTCAAGAGTTATGAAGATTACAAAAATGGTGACCCAAAGTGTTTCCCCCTCACTTCCCTTAACCCGAAGATCCCTGTGTTTTCTCTCAATCTCAAGCCCAGAAATGATCATTATTCATAATCCTAGCTAAAGGAACTATTTATATGCTGTTACAATCAATTACAAGATAGTTTCACATAGTAACCGAATTAACTGCTTTTCCCGCCAAAGCTAGCTTTCAAATCTTTCACTTGAGAGATGGCTTGCCACGTAGGATAAAGAGGAGCTTAGTCACACCAATGAGTTGCCACAACATCAACAATGGCCAAATAAAAAGATACTCATGTGCAGTACATATTTCATGTAGGCTTTTAAGACAAGCAGTTGTCCACCAGAAACAACACCTAGTGGAATCTCAGATTTGGCTTGGAATAATTTTTACCACCTAACTGCCTTATGATAACATTTTTTTAATCAAAGATACCAATAACATAACAACGCTGTAATTAAACACAAAGCTCTCTAATAATTAAAAAGGTACAAAACACGCCACAAGGATCCTCAGACCAAAATATTTAGTCCAAAAGCATATTAAATAACTTCCACGCAAATTGTATAGACAATTTTACACAAACACAAAGGATGAAATCAGAATTAATAGAAATAATTATACAAAAACAAACACAAAGGGAAAATCAATTAGGGACAGAGTTAGGGAAAATCAATTACAGAAACAATTAGGGTTTGAATTAGGGAAATCAATTAGGTACAGATTCAAAACATAGGGGAAATAGGTTATTAAAACAACTAGGTTATTAAAACAACATCTTCAAAATTAAAATTTCCCAATATTTTTCGTAACTTAGGGTTTCGTGGATGCAAACTGCTTTTAGGAAGATTGTTAATAAGTAGAGGTTTGAAGATATCAAGTTTTCAGCGATGCTTACCTAAAATTTCCTTGGGTTTCGAAGACTTAGGGTTTCGAGCGAGCAAGCGACGAGGAGGACAAGCATCGCGATGGCGATGATAGGCAAAGCAACAACGACGACGAGCAAGGCGACAGTGAGAACAAGAGAGGAGGGCAACGCTATGATTGGGTCGAGACTTGAGAACTAGAGAGTCGAGAAAGAGAGAGTCGGGAGGAAGTAAGGAAGTTGAACGCAAGAGATTTCAGAGATTCCACTAGGTGAAAAGAGAGAGTGATTGCGAACGCGTGAGTGGAAAAAATAAAAGTAGACTTTTACCATCGGTTTTTTAAACCACCGATGCTAAATGTGTTTTCGTAAGACATTTAGCATCGTTTGTTTAAACAACCGATGTTAAAAGTAGGAGATAAAATGCAAAAGTTCCATTTAATTGCAAAATTGCCATCACTGTTTACATTTAGCATCGGCTATTCAAACAACCGATGCTAAATGGTGCTTTTTAATGCAGATTTTGCACTAGTACGTTTTTAAATAGACAAAAGTCACCATCCAAAATAGGGTTTAGATTTCTAGAACATCAAATAGGCTCAATTTGGGTGATGTTTTCTAAGAAAAAACAAGAGTATAACAAGCCAAACTCACGCATAAAAACAAGTAGAAGATAAAAATGGAGTAGAGAGAATCGCACTGCAGAAAGCTTTAAAATCAAGCGTAATAAAAAAATATAAAAACTAACCTCGGGGTGGTTCACGAGCTTTCTGGCCATCCTCTCCAAGAAGACCCCACGAGACTTAGCCCACAAATACCCAAAACTACTAAACCAACCGAGAGCCAAAAAAACAAAGCCGCCCCCGCGAAACCACCCTCCGCCGCCGAAAACCGCCGAGGAACCTCCTTTCATTGTCACCGAGAACGATGCCGCCAAGGAACGATCAACGCCGCCACCCCCTTCACCGTGAACACACTCTCTCTCTCCATTAAAACTCACTGCTTCTCCCTTTGAATCCGCGAGATTCTCGCTCAAGCTTCTCTCTTTTTAAGAAGTGTCGCGCAAGCAAAACCAAGGGAGGAAGGAGAGTTTGAAATGTTTTTAGGTTTTTAATTTAGGGTTTCCCTTTATAGTGTCTCCAATAATTATTATATTTTAAGTTTATTTTTATTATTCGTAATGCTATCTACACCCCACGAGTTAATGCACACACCCTCTCACTTAAGCCTGGGCCAGACATACTCGGCCCTCTAATGCGAATCGGGCTTTTTTTACACCCCCAATTTATTTATACCACTTCCCGCAACTAACAACACCCCTTTTTGCAATTTTCACCCTTTTCTCATTTTCTTTAATTCTTTTAACTCAAATACTTTCTCATTAAATCAAAAACAATAATTAAATATCTTTCTACTCCCAAAATCAAATAAAGACTAAGTCGGTTGTACAACCGGTTAGTCAACATTTTTGGACCAATGAGTCAGCATACCAAGAGAATCCTAAAAACCTATAAACATATAAATAAATATTTTTTCCCAAATAGGGACTAAGTCGATTGTACAATCGGTTTCAAATGTTTCTAGAACAAATGAGTCAGATAGTTCAAGAGTCCTAGAATACCTATTCTAAAATCAACCCCACACTAAACTAATTTTTTCTCAAAAATCATTTTTCAAATGTAGTGACTATGTCGGTTGTACAACCGGTTAGTCAAATGCCTTAAGACGAGTGAGTCAGCATACCAAGAGTCTTTGGACCCCGCACTAATAAACACCAACCCACAAACCTTTTTCAGGAAGAAATATGTAGCTTTGATTCCTCCATTGCATCCGGAGGTACGTAGGAGCAAGAGTCCACTCTTGTCAAGCGCTAAAAATTAAATATTTAATTAAGTCTTTTTCTCTATAAATAAAAGGGTAAATATTAATAAAATTTAGATTATTAGACAAAGGATGTCGTGGGTGCTAATACATTTCCCACGCATAACGACTCTCTAACCCTAAACTCAACCTTATCTTAAACCGAAAAAGAATTTTCCGAATTTGCCCTTAAACTAAAATTTGGTGGCGGCTGCCTTTTCAACCTTCAAAGAATCCCTCTCTCGGATTTTTCGGTCGCTACAATTATTACTATAATTTCATTATTATTAGATGATTGGTAATTACCTAACTATAAAAAATGTCAATTGTAGAAAATATTTTAAAGTTATTAAACTTAATTTCTTTCAAACTTTCAATTTGTGAAAGGTGACAGAGTTAGGGCTATGGATTTTTGGAGTTGGTATGGTAGGGCATAAAAAATAAAGAAAAAATAGCAAGTATATAAAGTAAGTAAATTGTTGTCCTGGAGTTAATTTTTGAGAAAACGAGCAATCATGATTTGAAATGAAGTTTGACTGTCTTCTCAGATCCTCGAAAAAAACATTTGCTACCCATTTTAAGCCAAAAATCCAAAAATCTTTCAATCACCCTAGACAAGGATCAATTCCACATCAAAATGGTGTATCACCTTTATCACCAAGAGAAAGAGAAAGAAAATCACAAAAAAGTGAAAAGAGAGGATTGAAAAGAAAAAATTCAGAAAAAAGAAGCAAAAGTAATAGAAATTATGAGCTGATACCATTAAACATATAAGAGAACCTTGTCTAAACAAACCCACAAACACTCATTTGAGTCTAATAACCCCTTCTTTCATAAACCATTAACCATTAGCCAATTCACACCGCTAAATAAAAATCATTTGTCCCATCAATCTTCAAACACTTCTTTGGCCTCAATATCCTATCCTCCATAAATCATTGGCCATGCACGTTACAACCCTAAACAGGTCCATTCTACCATGAGGCACATAAGAGGTTCTTGTCTCAATAAAACCTCAAACACCTCATTGAGCCCAATTATACCTTCCTTCACAAACCCTAACCATCGCCACATTACAACCCTCTAGAGTTCATTCCAACAATGACTTGTTTTCTCAAGTTTTAATTTTAGGTCAAATAAGTTTGTTTATTTACAATATATGTTTGCTAAGAAAAAATAATATATCTCAAAACAACCAAAAAGAAAAAATCAAAAGGCTTGCACTCCAAGATTCACCGACATAAAGACAAGGTTTAGTGCTCACCAAGTGAAGTTCAAAAATTCAAGACTATCATTAGTCTTTGGGATTCCATTTTAAAGAGAACCAAAAAGTTTGTGCTAGGACCATCACCTAGATCCCAAATGAGGCATTCCTTCACCGCTTGTTATAACTCAAATTTTGTCCGTCCTTTTTATTGTTTTAGTCGCTTAATTTATTTTGATTAATGTATAGTCCAAAAGCGTAAAAATGCTAATTTAATTTTTATTACAATTTAGGAGTGTCCAAAATGTCCCAATCTCTAAAATACAAAAAAACAATAATAAAAAAATATAAAAATACAACCAAAAAAAGAAAAAACTAGAAAATAGGAGCAAGATCGCAATCTTTAGGGGTCGGCTTCTGCTCTCCAAGATCGCCAAAGAAGCCCACGTTATCGTAACCTCGCAAAAGCTCACCAAATCACCAAAACCAATTAAATGCTAATCCTAAGTTTCTAATATAAATAAGCAATACCCACAAGAAAATACACACGTAAACGGAGGCAGAAACTACCGCGAAAATCACCCAAAAATAGGATTAGAGTTTCACATCGAAACCCTAATCCATTAAACACTGGTTCTAAATTTCAATTTGAAAGAAGGTGTAGCAAGAGAGTAGCAGCTCAAGGAGAATACACTAGCAGCTTGTCGCAGCTTACAAACAAAGGCAATCGAGGAGCCTAATGTAAGCCGGAATAACAAAGTTGGTTCATTATGTAAAAAAAAACATAATCACCGTGATGCATGATCTCGGCCCTATTAGTTTGTGCTTGTTGGTAGATCTAAAATCACATATTTGCTCGCATAACAACCTGCACTATTGTTTACGCCAAAACGAACTGTAAAACAATTTACATAATGTTTCAAATCGAGTCATGTTGAAAATTAAGTTTTTGTCCCGATTATAATTCATTTCTCGCTAAAATATGTGATAATCGATCTGTCTTCAATAAGATTTAAACCAGATAAAATCATGTTGTTTTTTCTTTTCTCTACGAAAAAGGGGACAGAAACCGATCCTTTTTTTTTAAAAAAATCAAACGAAACCATATTCGTTCTTTATGAGCAAGCTAGGAAGCAAAACTTTAAAATCTAGATCATAGAAAATCAGTAAAATCCAAATGTAATCAAAAATAATAAAACTAAACAACTTCAATATGAGGGCCATGGTACATGACAAAGTGGGCCAAATAGAGGAAAGGGAAGAAGTCAGCCTTCCTTTCGTAAAACATATATTGGCTCTCAACAATCCTCAAGATAATGATGATCCTCTTGTTAGCATGTATTGAATTTAACCTTGGTACACTATCTTCCTGTAATTATCAATAGTTGTTCATAGTCGCAATTATGTTGTTTTCGCTGAGGTCCGATTGTGAAATTAGCTAATATGTTCATAGTCGCATAAAGTGTTGTGCACGAGGTTGCTTTCTCAAGAGTTTGTAAAGGGCGAGAACTTAGAAATTCTTTTATCAGCACTTTGAGAATTTGAAGTTGTTTAGTTTTGGATTTGTATACAACAATGACCAGTGCCTTTATAATTCTATAAAGCTTTTCCTCACCGACCTTCTCTCCCAGAAACCGCGCTTTCTCTCACTCCGAACGCCATCTCGCCGCTAAAACCGGCTAAGTCTCACCGAATCTCACTCTCTCTCTACTACACTTTAAAAGGGGGAAGGGATGAATGGTTTTTAGGTTTCTGCTTTTAAGCTTATATAGTGTCTCTACTTTATTTTTATTTTTTAATGTGCGTAACTCTATTCGCACTCCTTTCAATTCACGCGCGCACTCTCCCCATTTTAAGCCCGGCCACATGATACCGGGCTCTCCTATGCGAACTGGGCTTCCTTTTTACACCTCCTATTAACTATACAACCCCCTACGACTAATAAAACCCCAATTTACAATTTTCACCCACTGTCTTTCTTTTTAATTCTTTTCTAACTCATACATAAACAATTTTTTTCTCTCGAAGTCAAATAAACGGCTAAGTCGGTTGTACAGCCGGGTTAGTCATCATTTTTAGGACCAATGAGATGTACAGTTCAGTAATCCCACGAAAAACTTAATAAAAATAAATTTTTGTGCTTGCGTGAAAATGGATACCAATCAAGCTTAGACTCATGGAATTAGATCATTCTCTTGAATGTTGGTGGGAAGATTAATCATTAAAGGTGTAGAGAAATAATGTGAGAGGGAAGATATCGTGGGGGCATATCGGGAAAGATGAGAGGAAAAAATGGAGACATAAGGTTGGCAATCGGTTCTCGTATAAAAAGCTCGAAGCAAAGAGGAAAAGAGAGAGGATTGTCATTAGTACTTGTTTAGTCATGAAAGCTTGAAACCAAGTTAACTTAGTTGAAGCTTTACACTAATGGATTTGCATGGATTTAAGAACCCATTTCCATCATTTCCCGAGTTCCCTTAAAACACTTACCCTTTTTCGAGCGCTTGCCTCAAGTGATAATTCTTAAAGCCCTCTTGATCGCTGGCTATTCATTGATGAGCCAAAGAGAGGATATCAAATCTCAAAGGTCCATTTCCGTAAAAAAAAAAACAAAAGAAAAAAAAACAGACAAAAAAAAGAGCAATCAAAAGAAATAAAGAGCAAAGAATGTGTAAAAGAGTAGGATGTTATTTCAAAATTAAAATTTTGCAAATGAGGAATCATGATTTCAAATGAAGAATGGTCGTCTTTCTCCATCCCAAGCAAAACATATCACTTACCATCCCCTTTAAGCCTCAGTAATACCCTTTCACGAAACCCCTGACGAGGATCGACACCAAAATGGAATTTAGTGCATTCAGCTTTTCCAAAGCTATGAAATCAAGGAGGTAATGGAAGAAGTTCCAAAAAAATGAAGCCCGCAAGACCGAAAATGTCACCTTGGCAAAAATTAGGCACAAAAGAAAGCAAAGTGAAAAGCATTGGAAATCGTGGGAGTGTGATGTCTTGAAACACCATATAAAGTTGAATGCACTAGAGATCCTTGGTCCATTTAACCCATAAAACATTACTTTAGCCCTCCATTCATTTTCCTTCTATAAACCATAACCCAACCCATAAAGCATTTCTTTGGGCCTTCTAATCACCTTTCTTCCATGTACTATAACCCCTACCCGTAAGGCATTTCTGGGAGCCTTCTAATCATCTTTCTTTCATAACCCATAGCCAATAGCCACATTGCAAACCTCTAAAAGTCCACTCCGATTGATGGAAGATTGATTTCATTTTCTTAATGTTAATTTTGAGATAAATCATTTGCTCCTTTTAAATTATTCTTTGCTCTAAAAAAAACGTGTATAAAAGAAAAGAAAAAAAAAGAATCCCGCTAGATTGAAAACCCGAAAGGGCGGTCTAGGCAAAAATTAGGATAATAAAAACAAAATAAAGCCCGCTAGATTGAAAACTCCGCAGCGCGCCTAGGCAAAAATTAGGGTACAAAAGGGGAATGAGACTTATAATGAGAAGTTTATGTAGTTCACTGGGGAAAATTTCTGCTACTTGGGCCAAACAAAAGTGTACATTGGGGCAATTTGTGGAGGATAATTTTGAGAGTCTCGAGAGACCCCACACTGGGGGCAAAGTTTCGTAAGACCCTTTAGGAGTCAAAGGTTTCTTGCTACACCATGTAGCATTCCCTCAAGGCAATGCCTTTCACTAGAATTTGGGTAGAAATCTTACAATACCCTACATCTATCAAACTTTGTTTGCCACACCAGTGCATCCTCGTGAGCACAAACTTTTACCAATATTGGGGCAAAGCTTGTACATATATGGACCTTCATGAGTCAAACTTTGTTTGTTACACCCGTGTAGCATTCTCTCGGGGCAATTCCTTTTTACCACCACCGGGGCATAAATGTTTGCACGACCCTTGAGGATGTCAGATTTTGCTTGCTACGCCTGGTAGTTTTCCATCTGTATTGTTTCCAATACCCAGCCAATTCCCAGCAATTCGGCACCTCAAGTGAATGGAATTCCCAATAACTCGAGGTTGCCATAATAACTTTTTTCCTACCATCTTGTGTCGCCTTTGTCCTCCCTATGTTTTCCCTCCAAAAGCACCATCCACTTTCAAACCAAAAATCCAGAAAACACTAAATCTTAGCCCTCAAATACCCGTGAGTCCATGCATGTTCATTAGGCAGTGCTTCAATAATGGTCAACTTGGAATCAGTGACGTGATTTAGAGAGCTAATGACAATCAGGAAGAAAGGGAGAAGGTCTATTTTGAGGGTGTTTTGCTTTGAAAGGTGGGAAATAATCATAAAAGAAAATAGAAAGCTTGAAAGGGCAATGATAAATTTACATTTGAGGACAAGTTTGATTGGTTTCAACCGAAACATGCACAAAGAAGAGAAAAAGAAAAAAGTGCTTTCAGTAAATTTAACTTTCATTACACACGCACTCTAGACTCATGCATAGTTAATGCATTTCATGTCATAGTTTGCATACATTCAGCCATGCATTCCACTGCTATCGGTTACGCCCTGACATTGTCTTTTATTTTCATGCTATCGGTTCCGCCCTGGCATTGTCTTTAATCTTCATGCTATCGGTTCCGCCCTGGCATTGTCTTTATTTTTTCCCGCTATCGGTTCCGCCCTGGCGTTGCTTTTATTTCGTGCTATCGGTCTTGCCCTGGCATTGTTTCATGACATGTCGATCGATATTGCTCCGTGATTGTCTTTTATTTTCCCGCTTATCGGCCTTGCCCCTCGGCGTTGCTTTTATTTCGCGTACTATCGGTCTTGCCTCGACATCGCTTTCCACAAGTCGATCGATCTTGCTCGCTTTGTCTTTTTTATTTTTCCCGCTTATCGGCCTCTTGCTCCTCGGCGTTGCTTTTATTTCGTACTATCGCCTTGCCCTCGCATCGCTTTCCTAACAAGTCAGAAACACCCCCTTTCTAATTATAATTTAAACGCGCAATTATCGTGAGTCACTACGAGGGCGCTACATTTTTCACCATATAAAAACTCCAAATTGATTTAAAATAAATCCTCAAAACATAAATAATTAATCTCTAAGCAAATGGAATCACAAACTCATTTAACACCTCCAAAAATAATTAAACATTAAACCAAAACTCCAAAAATAAATGATAATAGTTCTGAAAATCCAGAATTACGACTCTCCCGGCTACGATCGAGCCGATTACGCACTCCAACGAGAAGGAGACTACAACTAGCAATCCTCCACGAGTACTAACGATCACCAGTAGCGCTGCCACATAAGAGCAACATTCCAAGCGTAAGAGGTGAGCTTAACAGAAAGAATAGGTAAATGATAGCAGAGATATAAGCAAAGCAGCTTAAATCACGATAACACGTAAGTCAATACATCATAACACCACGCAAACTCAAACTATTTAATTAATGGATATTACATCATCATGTCTCGTTATAACTCACTTCATAAAGATACCACGTATTGTAGCATCACAAATACCTCGTAACGAAAAACATCACACAAGACACCGACTGTGAATACGTAAAGTCAACACCAAGACACGTTATATATTTATGTATGGACTATGCAACAATGCAACCCCTCCGGGCATATGCATGCGTACCGATCTCGTAAGATAAGCCACGACGGGCAAACCACCAAAATAATCACGTGTTGTAGCATCACAAATACTACCTCAAGATGCATATGACAATGCGACTCATGACTCATGCACCGCTTATACAACTCAAAGTATTTAATTAATAAATACTATAATATCATATCTCATTATAAATCACCTCATAAAATATCACGTGGTGTAGCATCACAAATACCTCGTAATTTTAATTAATAACTACTATAACGTCAGATCTCCTTATAATTCACTTCATAAGATATCTCGTGTTGTAGTATCACAACTACCTCGTGAAACTAAGATCGTAACAACATAGAAATAGTGGCAATACATGCTAAACACGCCGACAAGTATGTGCTAAAATAAAGACCAACAACAAAGACAAGAACAAAGAGTACGACAACACGTAAGACATCATTATTTATACTCAACAACAAAGAAGAAGGACAACAAAGAAACAACAACATTAACAACATAAAAACGACACCTTTTATTTCAACCGACAAAGACATACTTTAGTGCAAACAACACTATTATTGTTCAAAGAAAAGAATAGTCATGTTCCCTTATGAAATAACACTATTTATTCCAAGAAGAGAGCAACATATCCCATTATAAAACAACAACAATACAAAGATGGGAATAGTGACATTAAATTGCAAAACAACACTTATTCTTTACAAAAACAAAGAAGGCATTTCTTTTGTTAAAACAAAGAACACATTTCTCCAACAAGACAAAGAAATAAACTGGGCCCAAAACAAAGACATTCATAACATAAACACAAAGATCTCATTTTCTCAGATAACGGCACAAATTTATTTTTATAAAACAAAGAGCTCATATACTAAATAAAAACAAAAAGACAACAACATTTATTTTATAAAACAAAGAAATTTCATATAACAATTAAAAACAGCAAGACAGCCACAATAAACGGTTTATTTTGCCTTAAAAGTAGAATATTCAGTTAGGCCTCTGAATAAGCTTTCCAACGCATTTTAGAACACCTCAATCGGGTTCCTGCCTCGAAGATATCCAATTTACAAAATACAAGAATAAAGATTTTTTATTTTTTTGACAAACAAAGAATAAAGCAACCTGATTTTTAAAAACAGCAACAGCACCTTATTTTTAAAAAACAGCAACAACAACCTTATTTTTTTGACAAACAGCAATAGCATACAAAACATACCATTCTTCACATCTCAAGCAAACAATCCCACATTTCTCAATTTATTCACAAACTTATTGTATTTATTCACACAATCATAAACCAACAATTTGACTACTACATAAGTCTCAAATACTCAAATAAATTATAACACCACATACTTCACATCCTAATTCAATCTCAATCACTCCATCACATATTCTCATCATCACATAACATGAAATCGATCCTAAAGCTCATCAAATCACCCAACTCAATATTCAATTTTTTTATCTCATATAACAATCACAACACAAATTGATTTTACAAGCCCTAACTACCCATACAACCATCATAAACCCATTATCAACGTTAAACCCACCCTTACCTCAAATACGTAAGCTCCTAGCACGAAGAAGATGATCACGCATTTAAAACACACAACAACACGAAAGCTCTTCCTTTCCCTCTTCTTCTCACCGCCGCCACACTCTTTCTTTCTCCTCTTCTCTTCTCTTTCTCTCTCTCACCGCGCCTCTCTTTCTTCTCTCTCCCACGCTCTCTTCCTTTCTTTTCTTCTTTTCTTTCTTCTCTCCTCTCACTACACAACTCTCTCTTTTCTTTTTGTTTCACTCGATTCTCTCTTTTTTTTTTTTCTCAAGGAATGAGACCTTAATCCTAAAACCCTAATTAATTTGGGCCCTTAGACAATCGGGCCCTTTTACACCCCACCAATTACTCTCACCACTCCCTTTTTTGTAATTAATTGTCACTCACCTCTTTACTACCCACCACTCCTCACTTAAATCAAATACTCTATTATTATTTTAATATAATTAACCACTATAACACCTAATTAAATTAATTAAATAAACACTGAATTATGTTTGGGCGCTATACAAGTCGATCGATCTTGCTCCGCTTTGTCTTTTATTTTCCCGCCATCGGCCTTGCCCTCGGCGTTGCTTTTATTTCGTACTACTTCGGCCTTGCTCGCAATCGCTTTCCGACATTACGCCGATCGATCTTGCTCCGACATTGTCTTTTTATTTTTCCCGCTTATCGGTCTTGCCCTCGACGTTGCTTTTATTTCGTACTACTCGGTCTTGCCTTGCCCGCATCGCTTCCTGATGTCGATCGATCTTGCTTCGCTTTGTCTTTTTTTTTTTATTTTTCCCGCCATCGGCCTCTTGCCATGGCGTTGCTTTTATTTCGTGCTATCGGCCTTGCCCTCGCATCGCTTTCCTGATGTCGACCGATCTTGCTCCGCTTTGTCTTTTATTTTCCCGCCATCGGCCTTGCCTCGGCGTTGCTTTTATTCGCGCTATCGGCCTTGCCCGCACCGCTTTCGACATGCCGATCGATCTTGCTCCGACATTGTCTTTTTATTTTTCCCGCCATCGGTCTTGCCCTCGGCGTTGCTTTTATTTTGTGCTATCTCGCTTGCCTCGCACTGCTCCCGATAAGTCGACCGATCTTGCTCGCTTTGTCTTTTTTTTTTTTTCCCCGCTTATCGGCCTTGCCCTCGGCGTTGCTTTTATTTTGTGCTATCGGTCTGGCCCTGGCACTGTTTCTTGACAAGCTGGCTGATCTTGTTCCGACATTGTCTTTTATTTTTTCCGCTATCGGCCCGCCGCATTGTCTTTAAATTTTCTTGCTATCTGCCCGCCGCATTGTCTTTAATTTTCATGCTACTCTGCCCGCCGCATTGTCTTTAATTTTCTTGCTATCGGCTCGCCATGGCATTGTCTTTAATTTCTTGCTATCGGTCTCACCGTGGCATCGTTGTAATATAACCCTAACACCGCACCTTCAACATTGCCGACTAAAATTGAGAATTCATATTCAGATTTATCTCTTACTTTGATAATACAACAAAACATGGAGAACATGGTTTTGTGTATTATATCGTAAGAGAGTAAGCACGAGGCAATTGTGAGAACTCAATTTTTAACTATATTTTTAACGCTTTCTCGACAAATTACGAAAATATGCACTTTTTGTGTGTTTTGCGTGTTTTAGTCGTCGAATACGCTATTTTACTAATTTTCGCTACTTTCGCATTATTTTTACTCTTTTAGGTTAAACAAAACAAAAATATATATAATTGAAAATTTAAAAATAGTAGATTTAAATAGTTTGTTTTGCAATGTTCTATTTACATTCATCCAAATAAAATAAATCCAAAATGAATTCTAATAGCAAAAGTGGTCGAAATGAAATTAGAGTTTCAAGTAGCACTCCTAGTCATTGTTGGGCCGATTTATGCGACTTCAAATGAAAAATTCAAGCCTACCAAACACAAATAACAATAATTAATGCCTAAAACCTAATTTATCAATATAAAATCACAAACAAACAACAATGAGGGGGGAGGAAGACGGCGATAAAAATTCACCCCCAATCACCGTCTCACAAACTGAACCACCATCTCCATCTCATACCCAAACCACCCCAACTCACCCTCACCAACAACCACCACAAGCCACCCACAGATCACCAACAACCATCAAAGCCGCCGCCACCACCACAAAACCACCGTCACCCACACCCCTCTTTTCCCCTTTATGCTTTCCACCGCCTCCGCTCTCTCTCTCTTATCCTTTCCTCCATTTTTTTCTCTCTTCAAAACTCACCCTCTCTCTAGCTATAATGGCAAAGACTCATGTGAGGAGGAAGGAGAATATGGGTTTCAGAACCTGTATATGTTTACATCTCCTTTCCTTCTTCTTTATTTTTTTTATTTATTTTATTTCTATTTGTTTAGTTATCTTTTTTAAGTTTTCTCATGTAACCGCTATACCCCATCCTTTAAGTCGCGCACTTCCCAAAGAAGCCCAATCTATTTTTTTGCAACCTGTATGCGCTCCAACAAAAACAACACCGTTGGGCCTGCTATTCTTACACACACTCGCTTTATAATACGACCCTCAGAATTATTTGCACCCTTTTTTACTATTGCATCCCATTTCGATTTTTATCATTATTCTTCTCAGTTTTCTCGAATTAATTATTATTGTGTCTATTTATTGGTATTTAATATTTTTCAAAAAGAATAATAACAATAAAAATAAGGAAATTAGGATTTGATCGAGACGTACGTCTTATCAAATCCGCCACACCGGTTTAAGAGACCCGAGTTGTACAACTTGGTCCTAAACCACTTTAAAATTAAAACCGAACGACATGTCGTTTTCAAAAAAACCCCTAATCAGTTTATTATTATATAGCACCTATTTTTTAAAATAGCAATAAAAATGGGTTTTGATCGAGATGTACATCTTATCAATCCCGCAACACTGGTTTAAGAGACTCGAGTTGTACAACTTAGATCTTAAACCCCTTCCAAATTAAAATCAACCAACAAACAAATTTTCAGGAAGAACTACGTGACTTTTGAGTCTCTCATCGCACCAGAGAGTACGTAGGCGCGGGGTCTCCCTGTCAAAGTCAAAATTAAAAGTTTCCAAATTAGTCATTATTCTAATTATTTGTAAATAACTAATTATTTTCATATCAAATTTTAGCCAATCTTATTTTTGGGTAAACAAATAATTAAACGACTTAGTAATTATTGCACAAATCAAATTTAGGGTAACTGTCTTAGGACAGATGTGTTAGTAGTGCAGTGAAACTAGTTTTCACCCCTTCCCTTCGCATAACCGACTCCCGAATCCAACCTAGTTACGCAGACCGATAACCTTAGGTTTAGGTTTTTCTCAATTTCCCTATTTAAAAATAAATTGGGTGGCGACTCCTCGAATATCTATTTTCGAGCCGTCCGCGTCGAGATCCAGGTCACGACAAATACACTTCATCTTTTTCTGTTAAAATATAAATAAAGAGGGGAAGCTGTCATACCCCTATTTTGCCCGCTTCTTTTACCGCAAGCTGCCTTTTAGTTTTACCACTTTATACCTCCTATTACCGCGAAAGTTAGTTTTGAGACTCGTTCGGATGCTATCTTGTTTTTACTGGGTCTGTGCGTAGTAGGTCGCTTTATTGGGCCTATGTTCATATTTTCCAGATTGGGCTTTGGCCCAACTTGTTCTTTTTTAGATTTGTCTTTTAGTCAAAAAATAACCTTTTATATTTTAAAAAAAGTCTAAATTACTATTTTGGTCCTTTATCTTTGGCCTTGATTTCATTTTTTGATCCTTTATCTTTTTTTTTCTTCTCGCTTTGGTCCCCATCTTTCATTTTTGTGTCAATTTGGTCCTTTTTGTAACTTTCAATCCATGATTTTTAACTGACGCCACGCCGCAGCTTAATCACGACGTGGCGCCCCTAATTGTCCAAGCTGACGTGTCTTCATTAAATGACATGTTCAATGGGGACCAAATTGAAACTAATAAAAAACATAAGGGACCAAAATAACCAAAACACAAAACATAACCCATCACTCTCCATCTTCTTCCTCCATCTTCATCTTCTCCTTCTCCGGCGAGCCACCACAACCTCCGGCGAGCCACCACCACCACCACCACATATCAACCACTCTTCAACTCTTCTTTCGTGACATCTCTTCAAAATCAAAAACCCCAACTTCTAAAATCCCTAAATTTGAGTAAAAAAAAGAACCCATCTCTTCAAATGATTCAAACGTCCATGCGTTCTTAGCTGACCAATTTCTCCAAACCTCATTTGCTACTACTGCTGCACTTACGCTTTCTCCTCCAGCCTGTTGACTACCACCAAAGAAATTACCATGCGCACCTCCCCCACCTATCCCAATAAATTCAGTGTCGTTACATCCCCACTTCCTTTATTTCCACGAATGTTACTTGATCCTCCATTATTGCTTTGATTGTTTTGCTCTATCATATCCACTCCATTCCTTCAAAATAGCGTTGGTGGCGCCATGTTTGTGCCAAAGCTTCTGTCCATCAACCTCATACCATTATTACCACTGGGTTTGTTTTTTTTTTTTTTACTAAAATTTAGGGATTTTAGAAATTGGGGGTTAATGATTTTGAAGAGATGTCATGAAAGAAGAGTTGAAGAGTGATTGATTTGTGGTGGTGGCTCGCCAGAGGTGGCGGTGGCTCGCTGGAGAAGAAGAAGATGAAGATGGAGGAAGAAGATGGAGAGTGATGGGTTATGTTTTGTGTTTTGGTCATTTTGGTCCCTTATGTTTTTTATTAGTTTCAATTTGGTCCTTCATTGGACATGTCATTTAATGAAGACACATCAGCTTGGACAATTAGGACGCCACGTCATCAGTTAACTGCTAGTGTGGCATCCGTTAAAGTCATGGATGGAAAATTACAAAAAAGGATCAAATTGACACAAAAATGAAAGATAAGGGACCAAAACGAGAAAGAAAATAGATAAAGGACCAAAATGAAACCAGGGCCAAAGATAAATGACCAAAAGAGTAATTCAGCCTTAAAAATCAGTTTTTAATTTTTTTGCAAAAAATCATTTTTGATTTACATCTATGAAGTCCAGCCCAACAAGCTGCTTGCCCAGCAAGTCGACTTGCCTAGCAATTTCACTTGTCCAGCAAGTCTCTTCACTTAACCCTTCGCCTATAAAAAGAGACTCTCTCCACAGTGAAAAGCACACCTCAATAATTCAACAAGAACACTAAACACATTCTCTCCCACTCTCCCAAAGAAGCTCTCCTGCCTCTCTCTCTCCCTCCCTTTTATTTTATTTTTTTTCTTTTAATTAGTTTATTTTTAAAATTTTAATTATCTTTTACTAGTTGCACTCTTCATTTTTATTCTTTGTCAACTCTTCATTCACATTCAAACACAAAAATAAAATATTCTTTTTCCTCTCATAAAAAAACAAACAAATAAATAAATAAATAAAAAATAGGGGATTAAGTCGATTGTACAATCGGGTTAGTCAGCTTTTTAGGGCTACGAATGAGTCGCATTTACTGTGTCCTAAAATCCCTACTTAAAATAAATAATTTCCAAATTAAAAATACAAACACATCTCTTTCCTTTCAAAAAATAAATTTTCTAAAATAAAGGATTAAGTCGGCCGAACGGTCGTTAGTCATCATTCTATTTATGAAAGAGCCTTGACGGCTCATTAATCCTAAAACCCTTATACAAAATATAAAAACAAATACTTTTCCCAAAAATAGGGATTAAGTCACTTGTACAACCGGATTAGTCAACTTTAAGACGAATAAGCCTGACGGGCTCAAGAGTACTAGAATACCTATTCTAAAATCAAACCACCCCACACCAAACCATTTTTCAAAAACTTCAAACATCATTTTCAAAAAGTAGGGATTAAGTCATTGTACAATTGGGTTAGTCAAAGATTCTAGGACAAATGAGTTGTACAACTCAAGAAACCTAAAACCCCTACATTAAAAAAACACCAACCAACAATTTTTTTTCCAGAAGAACTACGTAGCTTTGATTCCTCCATTGCATCCGGAGGTACGTAGGAGCAGGGCCCACTCTCACAAGCACAAAAACTATTTATTTATTTAATTCTTCTTCCCTTTCTATAATTCAAATAAAAGGGTAAAATAATAATGATAATAAAATACAACTAGTTAGACGGTAATCTTCCTTAGGAAGGATGTCATGGGGTGCTAATACCTTCCCCACGCATAAACGACTCCCGGACCTTAACCTAGCTTTATCCACACTTAAAGGGATTTTCGAAATTTGCCCTTAAACTAGAATTTCGGTGGCGGCTTCATTTCGAACTTCGAATAATCCTTTCCTGAATTTTTCGGTCGGTACAATTACTTTTAACCTCCTTCATGTGCTTTGAATAGCAACTATGAAAATACCAAATTGAGTTCTCGGCCTTCAAGCACACCTACAACACAAAATCATTTTTTGGCTTTTGGTACCCAAACCATTTTGGGTCCTTCTATGTTAGCTTTGAGCAAAGTATCCTTAGGAATCATGCCTTTTTGCCATCCATAATTTTATTTTCCATTACATTCCAAATAGAGGATGTATGACCTTTTCTACCACAATAAAAACATTTCACAAAAGGGCTACTAGATGTGTTGATGGGACTGAAAATTTTTTTGAAAGATTTTTCATGAATTTTTGGTTTATAACCTAAACCAGTTTTATCATAAGTTCCCCTTTGATTTCCCAAAATAATATTTAGATTGTCTCTTCCCATGGTTAATTTGCAAAGAATGTTGTGCAAATCATCAACTTTATTTTTCAAAACAATGCATTCTTCACACTTGGGAATATTCTCCTTTTAATTTTCATAAGAATTGCAAGAGGAGACTTCACTTACAAAAATTTGCTTCTCTTTAAGAACTTCTATTTCCTTGTTTAAAGTTTTGATTTTAGATTGAAGAGAGGAAATAGTTTTCTTAGAAGTAGAAAAAATTTCTAAGTTTAGTAGACTCATTATTTAATTCTTCACAAATAGTAAGCAACTCATCATAAGTTAAATCAAGTTCAGTTTCAAAGGAGTTTACCTCATCTTCCTCATGCATTACCATGAGACATAGTCTTGCTTCCTCATTTTTAGATTCATCGGATGATTCCATGTCGTTCTTATCCAAAGTGATATACGCCCTTTTTCCTTTTGATTTCTTTTGAAGATTTTCATCTGGTTTCTCATATTTTAATTTTGAGGACAATCCGGCTTTATGTGTCCATTCTTACCACATTTATAACATGTTGGATTGAAGGAAGTTCCTTCCTCATTCTTCTTTTGAGGATTAGAAAATGGTTTTGATTTACCTTTGTGCTGCATGAATTTTTAGAACCTCCGAACCATTACCCTCATTTCTTCATCACTTTCATTAGGGCTATCATAATCTTCTGTGTCACTTTCTTTGGTACTTGCTTTTAGTGCAAGTCCTTTCTTTTTCTTTTCACTTTCCTCACTTTCAGTGAGTCGATTTAATTCAAGCTCATGTTCCAGCAATTTACCAAATAAAGTGGTTAAATCCATAGAGCATAAATCTTAGATTCTCGAGATAGCAATACTTTGGGTTTCCAAATTTTCTATTTAAGCATCGTAGAACTTTATTGATCAAGTCCTCATTTTTGAATGATCTTCCAAGGCCTCTGAGATGGTTAACTATATGGATGAATCTTTTGTTCAATTCTTGGATGGTTTCACCCTAAATTGCTCATACTCATGAGTTAATGTGTTCATTCTAGACCTTTTGACCTCGGTAGTACCTTCATGGCTCACTTGAAGGGCGTCCCACATTTCCTTGGTGGTTTTACAATGTGATACGCGATCGAACTCATCGCTGCTTAAAGCGGTTGTAATGATGTTCTTAGCTTTCAAAATGTATTGAACCTTTTCTTTTTCATCTTTGGTCCAAAGATATCAAGGTTTGTTCACCATTACATCATTGACAAGATGAGTGGGAACAAACAGACCATTTATGACAGCATCCCAAATATCACAATCTACTCCCTCAATAAAAATTTTCATTATTTCTTTCCAATAAGCATACACTTCACCATTGAAAGATGGGGGTCTGTTTAAGAAGTCATTGTTTGAAGTCATCTTGCCTCTTGAGGCAGTAAGTCTTTACCAAGAGTCTAGCTCTGATGCCACTTGTTGAACAAGTGACTCCAAACACAAGAGGGGGGCTGAATTGTAAATTTGAGTTTAATAAAAAATTAAGAACTTAAAGAAAATTTAATTAGATATTAGTGCTTTCATAATAACTTTGAAGTAAATGAAAATGTTGGATAACGATGCGGAAAGTAAATATTAACGTGGAATAGAAAATAAAAGAGATGAAAGGGAAAGGAGATGACACACAGTAATTTATCTTAGTTCGCCACCCCTATGACCTACGCCTAGTCCCCAAGGCAAAACCACCAAGGATTTTAATCACTAAAGCACTAGCTTTTAGAATGTGTTCACCGAAACCTTTACAAATAATAGTGATTTCCAACAGGTCTCCTCTATTCAAGAGATATAGCCTCTCAATGAATTTATAGGATATTTTTATCACACCCCAAAACAATTACAATTGAGAAGAACAAATAAGGAAGATTACACCCAAGTGTAGATAGAACAAATTGAAGCTCAAGTAGGATTAAACAATAATCTAAAAAGTATAAAAGCTCAAGAATAATAAAACACGTGTAAAAAAATGTGAGTGATTTAGAATGTATTCTTTCTTAGAAAAATAGGAGTCAAAGGAATATCTGCTTGAGAAAGTGTCAAGAAGGACTCTTATTTATAGTGATAATGATAAAGGCTAAATAAGGAAGTCAAATAAAGACAAAGTCGCCAGATTGCTCCATAATCGACATGAGGATTCCATAATCCATTATTAAAAGCGCCGACAACACGTAGGAGGGTCGGCATGGCATAATCGACATGTTAGATACCATAACAGATTATGCAAGCTTGTGCTGCGCGGGATTTGGCTTCCGCAGTTATAACAGACTATGGCTAAGACCATAATCGATTATGCTAGTTAAAAAGTTGTTTCGGTTAGAACCGCTTTTTGCAAAGACGCTTTTCTTTTGTCAATCATAAAAATAATCTCACAAAAGCATATATTCACATTCTCCCCATTTTTGATGATGACAAACATCTCAAGGAGAATTGTGCTCAAAGTAAAATTGTTCGAGTAATAAAATAACATAATCAGAGATAAGTACAATTGTTACTCTCCCTCACTATATGCATTATAAAATTGTTACTTCAAACACAAGAGGGGGTGTGAATTCTGAACTTAAAAATAGCGATTAAAAATAAATCACTTAAATAAAAATTACTCAGATAAAATAACGAGTTTGAAAAATGTTTGAATTAAAATAAGAAACGATAAATAAAGATGGTGAAATAAATAATCATAAAAATAACTTGCAAAGGAAAATAAAAGAGATAAAGAAAAAGGAAATAGACACACTTTTTATATCCCGGTTCTGGCCACTCCTGAGACCTACGCCCATTCCACAACGCAGAACCACCAAGGGATTTTAATCACTAAAGCACTAGCTTTTAGAAACTAGAAACCTTTACAGCCAAAAAGCTCTCTCCACACAAAATCTGAATATCACCTCCCTAAGTGGAAGAGCCTCAAAACCAAAGAGATATCACCTCTTCAAATAAAAACAATCTAATATAATCTCAAAAAAACATCTAATACACCCGTTGGAATATATCCATGCATTGTAAAAATATTTTTTCTTTTTCAATTTCAAACACATTGATATTAATTAAAGACAAAAGTGGGAGTGCAAAAATAATATGATTAATGAAGAAAATAGTCATTTCTCACATAATTGATTATTTCTATTTCTAAATCAATTAGTAATTGTTTAAAAATATTTTCATGCAAAGGATACTTTTATGAGAAATAATGTGAGTGTGTGATTAATTTTATTTTTGAGAGCTTTATTTCCACTTACACAAATATCCTAAGACAATAGAATACAAACAACTCGACTTTAGAGCTTGATCTCTTTTCCGCTTTTTGCAATTTTGACCTTTTAAAACTTCTTTTGTCAATCATCAAAATTGTCAAGGCATATATTCACATTCTCCCCTTTTTGATGATGACAAACATCATTAGAGTAGATTTGCTAAATGAAGAGGTTAGGATAAAAATATTTCATAACATAATATATGTCAGAGATAAGCACAAATTATACTCCCTTTCTATATACAAACGTTAAAAGAATGCTCCCCTGAAACATGCAAATCACATAACTCTCCGCCCTTTTGGAATTATCAAAAGCGTGAAAGAGATAAACATGGCCAGACATATATTCAACCAATAAGTGTAAACCATTTTGCTTATCATCAAATTTCAACTTCCTTTTGGAGAATATTTTTAAAAGATCTTACCACATGAAACATAGCCATCACATTCTAATTGATAAAAACGAGAAATTGTTTTTACCCTCCTTCATGTGCTTTGAATAGCCACTATGAAGATACCAATTTGAGTTCTTGGCCTTCAAGCACACCTACAACACAAAATCAATTTTCGGTTTTGGTACCAAAACCATTTTGGTCCTTGTATGTTAGCTTTAAGCAAAGTATCCTTTGGAATCCATACATTTTTACCATCCATAAATTTATTTTTCCTTGCATTGCAAATAGAGGATGTATGACCTTTTCTACCACAATAAAAACATTTCACAAAAGGGCTACTAGATGTGTTGTTGGGACTAAAAACTTTTTGAAAGACTTTTCATGAATTTTTGATTGATAGCCCAAACCAACTTTTCCAAAAGAACCCTTTTGACTTTTCAAAAGAATGTTCAAGTTGTCTCTCCCCATCGTGAATTTTGCAAGTGTGTCATGTAAGTCCTCAATTTTATTTTTCAAAATAATACAATCTTCACACTTTAAAATTTCTTCCTTTTGATTTTCACCAGAGATACAAGAAGAATTTTCACTTACAAAAATTGTTTTTCTTTAAGAGCTTCCATCTCTTTGTTTAAAAATTCAATTTTTGTTTCACGAGTAGAGATGGTTTTATTAGAGGAGCAAAAAACTTTTCTAAGTCCAATGGTTTCATCATTTAACTCTTCACAAGCAATACGTAACTCATCATAAGTAAAAGTAGATTCTAGCTCAAGAGTGTTTTCCTCATTTTCCTCATGATTTCCCATAAAGCATAGATTTACCTCTACATTTTCTGATTCATCGGATGTGTGTGTATCATTGTCCTCCCAAGCAATATAAGCCTTCCTTCCTTTTGTATATTCCATTTGACAGAGAGGACAATGCAATTTCATGTGACCCTTTTTACCACACTTGTAACAAGTTGGATTGAAGGAAGTTTTTTCTTCATTCTTGTTTTGAGAATTTGAAATTTGTTTTTCTTTGCATTTGTACTTCATGAATTTTTTGAACTTGAGAACCATTTGACTAATATCTTCCTCATCTTCATGGAGACTATTACTATCATTCGAGTCACTTTCTTTTGCATTGATCCTTGCTTTGAGAGCAAGATCTATCTTTTTATTTTCACTTTGTTCACTTTCAATGAGTCTATTCAATTCAAGCTCATGTTCATGCAATTTTCCAAATAAAGTTTCCAAAGACATAGAAGATAAATCTCTAGATTCAAATATAGCAGTTACTTTTAGTTGCCAACTTCTATTCAAACATCTAAGAACTTTGTTAATTAAATCATTATTTTCGAAGGATTTCCCAAGAGCTCTTAGATGGTTGATTAAATGGATCAATCGCTCTTGCATATCGTGACGCCAAACGATGTCATCCTAAATTGCTCATACTCATGGGTTAATGTGTTCATTCGAGCCCTTTGACCTCGTGGGTACCTTCATGAGTCAATTTAAGGGTGTCCTACATTTCCTTTATATTCCATATAGTTTGAGTTGTATTGTGCTTCATCATTACAACCGCTTTAAGCATCGATGAGTTCTATCGCAGATCACATTGTAAAACCGCCAAAGGAAATGTGGGACGGTAACACCCCTTATTCTTAATTGTAATTTAATTTAAAATCGTAGTTCAAAAATCGCTTTTTTTTCTTTTTAAAAGATACATCCTCAAGGGAATGCTACGCTCACCAAACACAAGAACTTAATTTGTCAACAATACTTTTCATTAATAAATATAATTGTGTGATACATAGCACGACTTAAATGGGGAGAACCTCAAGATTCTAATACATCACTACGCTACGCTCAACACTTATCTTAAACAACTAATAGACTACTCGCCCCCCGCCCACTACGTCACAGAGCAAGACGCCACAACTAGACTCGAGGAAAGAAGGACCTTCACTCAGATCACCTGCACGCTGAAGACATGAGAAGCAACATAGAAAGCGTATGGGTGAGTCTCTAACACATATAATAGAGAATATGACAAACATCATGTTAGAGAGAACACCAAAACACCATCGGCTCAATAACAAGCACACCACATCAAGTTAGAACACCTCGGCTCAAAGAAGCGTATACACAACCTCAAATTATAACACCTCCTCTCATAGTCAACAAAACACATCACCAAACGCATGAACATATGCATGAATGCAACCTCAACACCAAGGGTATAATGCATATAGTATCGCTCTCCGCTTAATAGTACAATGCATATGATTCCGACTCAAATTTTAATGGAACAATGCATATGATTCCGACCGCTTAATGGAACAATGCATATGGTATCGACCGCTTAATGATACAATGCATGAGGTATCGACCGCTTAATGATACCGCCTCCGCTTAATGGTATGGTATGCATGCAATACCGCTCTCGCTTAATGGTATGCATCAACCACAAACAATCACATCATAATTAAATCAACATCGCCGCTAATGATATGTAGGTCAAGCCCCCAATATCCTTCAATACACCGCCTTTTACATCAGAGCAACCGAAAAATCCGAAAGGATTCTTCAAGTTCGAAAGGAAGCCGCCACCAAAATTCTAGTTTAAGGGCAAAATTCGGAAATCCCTTTAGTTTTAGGATAAGGAAAGTTTAAAGGTTCTGGAGTCGTTATGGATGGGGAGGTATTAACACCCCACGACATCCTTTGTCTAATTAGTTATACTTTATTAATATTTTACCCTTTTATTTATAGAGAAAAACTTAATTAAATTTTTAGTTTTTAGAGATTGACAAGAGTAGACTCTGCTCCTACGCACTCTCCTGATGCAATGGAGGAATCAAAGCTACGTAGTTCTTCCCAAAAAGGTTTGTTGGTTGGTGTTTTTTAGTGTAGGGGTCCTAGGACTCTTTGAACCAGCATACCATCGATCCTCTAGAACGACTAACCCTACCTTGTACAATCGACTTAGTCCCCTACTTTTTGAAAATGATTTTTGAGTTTTTGAGAGAAATTGGTTTGATGTGAGGTGGGTTGGTTTTAGAATAGGTATTCTAGGACTCTTGAACCGCATGCACCCCACTGCCCTAGAACGACTAACCCTGCTGTACAACCGACTTAGTCCCCTATTTATGGGAAAAATGATTTATTTATTTACTTATAAATATTTAGGATTACTGAACTGTACAGCTCATTGGTCCTAGGATGATGACTAACCCTATTGTACAACCGACTTAGTCTTTTATTTTATTTTGGGGTAGAAAAATATTTAATTATTGTCTTTGATTTAATGAGAAAAGTAATTAAGTTAAAAAGAATTAAAAGAATGAGAAAACGGTGAAAATTGCAAAAGTGGGGTGTAAGTAACTGCAGGGGGTCATATAATTAAAACTGGGGTGTAAAAAGGAAGCCTAGTTCACATCGTAGGCCCAAATATGCAAATCGGGCTTAAGTGATGGGGTGTGCGAATTAATATGTGGAGTGTAGCTTGGAATCTGATTTTAAAAGAATTAAAATTAAAATAAAGAAAATAATAATAACATAAAGGCATGGGGGTATTTAAGGGATCACCTAAACAAATGTTAACCTAATTTCTTTCCTTCCTACTTGCACCAGCCGCTGCTGCTTCTACTTTTATGAGAGAGAGAGAGAGAGAGAAATGCGCCAAAGCAGCAGCAGAGAGAGCGTGAAATCCTCCATGATTCTCGTTTCTTCTTTAATCAAGTATCATGTTTCTATGGCTTGGTCTATTTGAATCTCTTTTATTAAGCTCTGATTATTTCAATCAGCTCTAATCACCCATCCCTTTTGAAAATAAAGACCTATGTGCTATTCATGATAAAAACATTCTGCCCACAATACTACATCAGAAAAATATTTAGTTAGCTTCTAAAGTTTTTAAACCGTAACCTATTTACAGATCTATTGATATCTTTTTAAAAAGAACCTGATTTATTTACAATACCAGACCTAATCTTATTTACAACACAGGATTAAAATTCTTTTTTTTATAGTTCGGGTGTACAAATGTATATATCTCAGATTTACGGGAAACCAACCTGAACTCTAGCTTCTGATAAGTCTCCTAATGCTACTGGTATTCCTGAATTCTACCATTGATTGTTATTGCTTTTGCCATTGCTGATGACTGCCTCTCCTTTTTCTTAACTCAAATTCAAACTTCTGTATTTTAGTGGATTAGGATTCTGATGTTGAATCCTAATCCTTTTTAGGTGATTTTGCAGTGTTGTTCTGCCTTGGTTTCTCTGTCTCCTTTTCACTGAATTTGACTGTCTATTTATAATAAAATACTAGGTTTTGCATTAATGATTTTGATTTACCCTGATTTCTCTTATTTTTCAGATTTGAGATTGAGACTTGGGGACCAAGACTAGGGTTTGAGAGAGCATAAAGGATCCAAGCCCAACTATTATTTGGGCTAGAGTCATGTTTATTTTGTATTATTTTTTGATTCCATTTTTTGTGTATCTTAAAATATTATTTTTGTACTTTTGGGACTTTTGGACATTTTTAAGGGTTGTAAAGCTAATATTTTTAATTTTGATTTTTATTAATTTTTTGACATATTATTTTGTGTTGAATAAAACAAAGACCAAACTGAATATGCGATTTAATAAATTAAAATACAATTAACAAGAACTCGAGAAAATTGGAGTATAATAATTTGCTCTCTTTATTTATATTTTACAAGAAAAAGGTGAAGTGTTTCAACTTTTCAGTAGTAGAAATAGAAATAAAGATAGAATAGACGCTAATTTTGTCCGCTTAAGAGGAAGGGAAGGGTTTGAGAATGGGGAGGAACGATTAACACTTGGCGCATTGACCGCGAACAAAATGAAGGATCGCCGAATCAAGGAGCACTAAGGCTCAAGGGCCACCACTCAGTGGCCTTAAAGGAGCACTAAGGCTCGGGGACCACTCGTGGTCCGGAAGGTCGCCTAGGCCTTAATGTAGGACCATCGTGGTCCAAGGAGCGCTACTAGCTATGGTACTAGTAAAACGGCCCGGCGGGCCTTTATATTCGAGCGCCAAGGGTCAAGATCGATCCGAATCGATATGTTGACCAATAAAGGACGCCCACTATGTCTTAGGTCGACACGCCTAGTCCGGGCGACCACGCGGGTCCGCGAAGGTCCGCTGGCTCGACTACGACGCTGCGACTGGGCCACTTAGGCATCGCTCAACGACCACTGGGGTCCGAGGGATCAACCGGTGATCCGTGATATGATATGAGATCAACGCTTAAAGCGCTGATATTGTGAGGAACACAATATGGGGATCGACACTGCCGTGTTTACCCTAACATACCCAACGAATGCATTTATCGAGAATGGAAAAGCAATTTTCGCTTGGCATATATATAACAATGCAATGTAATGCACACACGCAAAAGATATGGTGAGGTGATTAATGAAATGCGAATGAATTTTTCTTTTTGCTTTTCTTTGTTGCTTTTTTGCTTCTTTTTGGCATACGATGAATGCATAAAATGCGAATGTGAATGTGATGTAAATGAAATGCTTGGATGCAAATGCTATGGTGCATGGCGTGATGATATGAAATGACCGATTGGGATGCAGAGACATTTTTGATTATTTTTGTTATTGATGAGATTCGAGACTTTGGATGCGAGAAGCAGGTGAATATTGATAATTCTTTGGAAAGATTAGATTTGATTCAAACTTCGCAATCTCAAGGTTGTCATGTCCAGATTAATCGATGTGAAAAGGTACTTGACTCAATTTTGCAAACTTGCTTAATTTTCTCTTCCATTACGATGCCCCATGATGACCAAGTTTAGGTCCGCAGTTAGCTAAGTGGATTTCCAAAGATCACATGATCAACTTGTGTTCTCTCTCTATGAAGCATTGTTTAGTAAAAATGTATAGTAGTGCAAATATAGATGAATGAGTCGCTTAACTTGGGTTCTAAAGGCCTAGGTTGAGGACATTTGTGGCACATGAAGGGGTGAATGACTGACTGGTCTTTGTCAATGTCATGAAAGGTAGGTTTTCCCAAACCAGGGAATGTAGGACTGCCCCAATTTA
Organism: Oxytropis ochrocephala; assembly: GCA_020916435.1. Lineage (NCBI taxonomy): Eukaryota > Viridiplantae > Streptophyta > Magnoliopsida > Fabales > Fabaceae > Oxytropis > Oxytropis ochrocephala. The sequence continues at coordinate 96,703,116 of CM037089.1, forward strand.
GATTTGACGGGGGTTAGTGAATAACTTGCCTCTGTCTAGTGGTGACAAGCTAAGGGTATAGAAGATGATGAATTGGGAATGTATTGGCTTTGAAATGAATGACGGAAAAGCAAAGGACTTATCTCAACGTATGGAGTTTGGTGTTGCCCCAATTGTAGTAAGGACAAGGTTGCCCCGACTAGGGTAGCAGCATATAGGGTAATGAGTTGAGAAATTGCACTGGTATGGTTTCGTTGATGTGGATATAACAAGGGGATGAGATGGGTGTATGGTGAATGTCCTGATTTGTAGGTGGAGTGAAGAGTAATAGGGTTGCCCCACTTGGAATGGTATTTCGAATGGTTGCCTTTAGTGAGATTGGAAAAGGTGACAGAGTTAAGGTTATGGGTTTGGTCAAATATGGTCAGATTGTAACATCCCAAAATTCCTTTAATTTGGTGATTTAGAGCAAATCTAGCTATTAGGGGTAGAATCGTAATTTTAAACAAGAATTAAGAAAATGTGGGACTATTTAATTATGACTAATATTTAATTGACTAGTTTATTTGAGGTTCTTGTTAAGACCAAATAGTAAATTAGAATAATTAAATAAAGGCTCATTGAGTAGTAGTATTTTAACAAATCTTGCCTTACATCCCACCATACACCACATTTGCTCACAACCCACCCTAGCACTATTACTTTTCCTCATTCCTTTTCCCTGTTGTTCACGCTGAAAGAAAAAAAGAAAGGAGGGAGGAACTAGAAAGAGAGAGAACCGAGAGAAGGAGAAGGAAGAGAGAGAATTGAGAGAAAGAGAAGGAACGAGAGAGAGAGAGAGAGAGAGAGAATTGCGAGAGAGAGAGAGAGCAACAGAGAGAGGAGTGAGAGAGACAGAGAGAGAACCGAGAGAAGGAGAAGGAAGAGAGAGAATCGAGAGAAAGAGAAGGAACGAGAGAGAGAGAGAGAGAAACAGAATGGCGAGAGAGAGAGAGAGAGAGCAACAGAGAGAGGGAGTGAGAGAGACAACCAAGGTGGAGCTCAATCAAAGATTTCCAGCCCTAGGTTCAAGCTATTGAAGAAAGGAGATGGAGATTGAAGCTTAGGCAACTTCCATGGAAGATGGCTAGGGTTCCACTCAAATTGGGGGTTTTTCACCCTAAAGCTTCTAAGGAGTAATAGGTAACATAGAATCCCCTTTAAAACCTCTCTTAGGTGTGCTTAGGATTTGATTCATTTTGTATGTTGGGTAGTAGCAACCGCCTACATAATTTTGTTTAGATAAATGAATGGTGGATATGAATGCAAGATGTTTGATTTAATTATTGTTTGAGAAATTCAACTTTGAGATATGTGGATGTTGTTGTGATGAAATGATTTATTTTAGAAGTTATGTGAATTATGGTTAGTGGGTTATAATTAAGTGTAATATTTTGTGTTTGGTCTTTGGTTGGAGGTTAGGTTAGATGGAGATTGTAAAGCAAAGGGTGAGGTGTTGTCCTCAAACTGCTTTTACGCTCTTCTAGTATTTTGCTCATAACTTCCACTGCACATATTGTTTTGTGTTGATTTTTGTTTCAGTAGAAACTAGATTGAGTTTACTTCATAATGGACCCCTAAAGCACATAATTACATCAAGAATTGGTAGAGAAATCTGTGGTACAAATTACACATAAGAGCTCTAACTCGTATAGACCCTACTGCAGTAAATTGAGAATAACTCTCTGTATAAAGCTTAGATTGAAAATGGGTTTGTATCATTGGAAACTAGACTAAATTCCCTTCAATTAGGACATCTATTTTATGGCATTTGGTTAAGAATTGGTAGAGAAAATCAGGTTATAATTTGAGCAATATGGTTTCTCTTGTTTGTGCACCTATGCATATTCTTTTAATAAACTGTACTATTTGGTTGGTTATTTTGAAAAATAAAAATCATATACATAATATAGACATCTTAAGCTTTCCAACGGGTGGTCATTGGATCAAATCGACAATCGCTTGATATTTTAATAAAATCACCGGTTGATGTACTCGATGCTGAAAATTCTGCACAAATGATTATGAGCATGAGACACTTGAATTGTGTAGAATGAGTTCCTATGTGTTTTAAATTCTTACCAAACATGATTGTTACATGAATTAACCTCGGCATAGAGTACTGTGGGAGTAGCTAATCTATGAAGTGGAAATCTTTATTTTCATATATTCAATTTGTTGTGACTCTTGGATTTCAAGTATTGATGAATTATTATTTGGTACATATTTGATTTGATGTTTTGGTGATATATATATTGTGAAACTATCTATATATTATTGATTTTGAGGCGGGGAGCCTATTATTGATTATCCGCAGGAGCCTATTATTGATTATCAAAGGGAGCCTATTATTGATATTTTGAGGCGGGAGCCTATTATTGATCATATTCTCGAGGCGGGAGCCTATTATTGATTTTGAGGCGGGAGCCTATTATTGCTATTTTCAAAGTGAGCCTATGATTTACATTTATCTACGGGGAGCCTATTTTCGCTCAGAGTAAGTGTCTTGTTTATGATGTCTGTGATATACGCCACATCTAAATCTTATTGTTATCTTTTTATGCAAGGTGTCCTTGTCCTATATTGTGTTTCTTTCATTATCATCTAAGAGTTGTATTTGAATGGAAAACGGTTGTATGTGATTTAGACTTTCTATTTTTGTAGAGAGGATTTTCCATATCTCGCATACACGGATATGGTCGGAAATATCAAGTAAATTCTTTTCATATATTCTTTGTTACCGAGTTGCAAAACTCACTATGTTCGGGGGTGATGTTTCCAGTAGCAGTGTAACATTGGAAAGTCAAGAGTATATCCGGATTGCTCGCCAAGAGTCCAATGTAGAGTGTCGGCCACCGGATCACGGTCGGAGTCCTAGTTTCAAAGGATCTTATTGTGGCTAAGCTTAGTTGTGTTAGGCTAGATTTTATTTTACATGTGTGAAAACAATATTTATGTCCGGATCGTTTATACAGTATATATATATTATTTTGGGATGTCCATATTTCGTAGGAAGTGTCATTTAAATTTTGTTAGAAATTTCTTTGAAATATAGGTTATTATAGTTTTGATAAGATGACCGTTCTTTAGATCAACTTGTTTCTATCGAGGCTTGCCGATTAGGGTAGTAATCAGGCACCTGGGCCATGGTCCAAATTCGGTCGTGACAAAGTTGGTATCGAGCATTTCGACCCTCTCTGACCGTAAGGTATGAGTCTAGAGTGATCCGCTAAGGTTATCAAAAGTTAGTGTTCCGTGGGAGTCTGCTTATTCTTTGAAGTTCTTTGAACAAATTGTTGAGACCGCCACCTCAATAGATTGTTCAAAGGAATGTAGAAGAATAATTACACGCAGAGTAATCGTTAGAAAAAAATGACGCTTATCAAAGTTAGACAACATGAGTTTAAGATTAATTTCTTTGAAAACAGAATGGTAATTTTAAATTGTATGCTATTGTATTCGCTCTTGATAGACATAGTGTTTGTGCTGGAAGGTTATTTATTCATATATGACGGCATCGAGTAAGATGAAATTATTTTAAAAGTAGATTTTTTTTTTTATATATGTGAATGAATTAATGTTTGCCTTTAAAGTTAGTTTTCTGGATTCTCTACATGTGTCATGCACCTCGATGACATGTCCATTAAGTGAAAGCATGTTTTGCACTTCCTTAGTTTGATTTTGTGGTGGTTGTACGTTATGTGTTTTCTTATGGATTATAATGAGTGCACTAGCTCACTCGTGAAGTGTGTTTTTAATTGAAGTAAGAATCTACTAAAACGTAAGATTTATATGTTGGAACTACTAAACTTTAAGGGTAATGTTGCATAAGATATTGAGTCGTGAAAAGAGTTTGGTTTAAACATAGGAGATGGATTATATTTGAGAAGAGAACTTGGGTATAATGCAATATAGTCGATATGCTTGATTGTAAATACATGTAAGGATGTCTTAGGAAACTTGATTTAATATATGTAAATGAGATAGAGTAAGTGAAAGTAAAATATAAATGCTCTCTTTGCTTGTTGATGAAAGGTTCAAATTAGTATAATGCATGCTAAGTGACTGAAGATAATTATATGTTAAGACATTGAAAATTGAGTACAAATGCATGTTTGTGAATTACCAATCTCTATCTAGACCTAGACCTCATGTTTGAAGTGAAGTGACTATGAGTATATGGTTGCGTGTCCTTTACGAGCATTTCAGCACTTTTAACCATTATTTAAAATTGGAATATAATGGAATGAATTCATGCTTGATTATCATTAAGAAGGATAGGTGGTAATGTTTTGATTAGTTTACAAATGAATTGGATTTTGTTCTTACTAGTTGATGATCAGAATGAACTTAGTTAATGTCTTCATATTTGAATGTTTTATTTATGATTGATGATTGTTTTTTTAAGTGGAAAAGGGTTGGCTGTTGACCCCACACCGATTTTGTTTGCTTATGGGTGCTAGAAACTTAGTTTGCAGATATGATTCACTTCCAGTGAAGTTCATGAATGACTTTTGGGTTTTACTCCAAAATGGGTCACACATTGTGGAATTGGTTTGCAAATTTTAAGGATGTGCTTCAAAGGAATTTTTAGTTCTTACTATTTTTCTTCTTGATTGAAATAGTGTTCTTAATGTTTGGATTTTTCTTTGGTTGTTGTTGTTGGTTAGGACCCGAAAGTAGTTGCGAAAAAGAATATTTTGGTTTTAGTTGTTCTTGTGATAAAATTGTACTTTTTAAGTCACTTTGATTGTTATTGGTCTTTAAATACTCCTTCTATTCCATTAAAGGTGGTATGTGTTTGAAGAAGTTTTAGGTTGATTCATCCATTCTATTTTATGTAGAAATTTAAGTAGTTCCTCTTTGCATTGAGAAAGGGCCGGGAAAAAAACTTGCATTGGTTAGTGGTTGGGTTACCTACTATCTACTTATGAGAATTAACAAAGAAATATTGGTTTTGGTAATCTAGCCTAGTCAAAGTTAAAGATAAAAGTCACTGAAATTACTTGTGACTTACTTTTACAAAGAATATATTATCCTTCATTGGTTCCAAATGATATCATTCTTTTCTCTTTTCATTTAATACCTATCTTCTAAGTTAGGTTGTGAGTGGTATAGATAACATGCTTTGTAGCACTAAGCTTAGGTTACCGATCGTACCTTGACCAATGAAGTGTTGAAGTAGTTGTTGCTTCACCGAATGGGCCTGGCCGCTGAGAGGGTTGAAAGGACCGGTCCCGCTTCACGCTGTTGAGCACCTCGGTGGTACCCGCAAAGACACTCCGACGATCTAGTGAGAGGTCGCCGCGATAGCACAAGGTTAGAGAACGCACTGATGCCATATGCGAATGGCGATATATAGCATCGCGAGGTCCGACCGTTAGCGAGATTTTCGCCGGCGAGAATTGCGCTCCAAGCGCCGCGGTGTGGGCCGACGAGTTGGGCCGGGCCGCAGTCCAATTGCTGCTGCTGGCGCTCGATTTATCGATACACCCAGAACAAGCTTGCCCCCAAGCCTAGGTCGCTTAGAGCGGGCCGAGGCTTGAATCGATGCCCCAGAGTGAAGTTACTTTGATGAAACAGACGCGCCGCTTGCTTTTTCTCGCAGGCGGCGTCGTCACCGCCATCAACCATCGGCCGTCTTTGCCGCGACGGTTGGTCTTTCCCGACATTTAAGACGTGACGCTTGGTGTTTCCGAGGCCGCCCGAGACAACCATTGGCGAGAAGACGGCGTTGCCAGGACTCTTCGCCTCCCGGCCCCTTCGCGCTGCACTCGCGCTATAAATAGCCCTTCTTCGCTGAGTTCATTTCTCACACTTCCAAGATTTGCTCGCCAACGACCGACTCGCCTACCGCCGACTTGCATTCAAGTCGTTGCCTATTTGCGACCGATCTTCAACACCGCTAAGGTACGAATCGACCGCCTCCCTTTACTCTTTTTAAACTTGAATTTTTCTTTAAAGTACTTCGTGGCTTTTCCACGCCTCGTGATAGGGGGTGTCGTCGAGGATGGCCACCGCGCCCCTCTCATGAGTGCTTTGCTCGATCGACCGACTCGATCCCTTTATCACAGTGTGTTTGTATGCCACGGACAAAGTTAATCGCACGTATTCTCGAAAACCGCCCAGCAAATTCTTCGCCACATACATGTCGAGGCCGCGAACCCAAGTCGCCTTCGGCGACAAAAGTTCTAACTCTTCAGCGCTTCCTCGAGCAAAGACGGCTCGAAGTTCTCGCTTCTTCCGGCCGAATCGACCAGCTCCAAGAGTTCCGGATCCAGTCCGCCCATTCGCCGAAAGCGGCCGAGCAAATTTCTCCACCGCCGAGAACGTTGTATCCCGAGTGGAGGAGAAGAAGAAGACGCCGACGTGATTATCATTGATGATGACGAGGCGCAAAGTGTCGCCCCGGCCGTGGACGAGGAGATGGCGGGGGGCGCGATCGAGATGAAGCGCCCAAGAGGAAGAAGTGATTCACCCCGAGGTCGATATTTCTCGTCCGAATGCCAACGCTGGAGGTCGAACGGGCGGTCGGCCGAGGTCCAAGCCGATGTAGCTCGAGATGTGTCTGACATGTCTTGGGTGTCGGAAACTCTTCGCTCAAACAGAGCATTATCACGGCCGCCACGATGCCTTGCCCGATCTACGAGCCGCCTTGAAGACTCACCGGCCGAGGATAAGAGGCATGAAGGAGGCGAAGATATCGCGACTTACTCTTCCAACTTCAAGTTCACGATGTATCGCTCGTGTTCGAGAAGATGAAGATTACCCTCCTTTCACCGAATTCCAACGCGACGCCTTGCGCCATATCGGGGTCGCCTTCACAGCTTTCATCCAAACGCATGGGCGCGAAAAGACCTTTGAGGTGTCACCACTGCCGGGTCGGCGGTATCGATGATGCTTTTCTTTGCTATCTTCGAGCCGAGCCGGCTCGCAGAGAAGGCCAACAAGGAGAAAGGGAGCAAGTCTCCTTCAAGATGCGTAAGACTCACCACCGATTTTTCAAAGCGCCCAGAGTCGCTGGGAGCGGCCCGAAAAGTCAATATTTTTGGATCGCTCCCACCGAGGAGGCCGGCAAGGCCGCTTTGTGAGGTTCACCGACGGATGCCGGGTCCCCTTACTTCCCAATTATGTGGAATGAGGCCCATTTCTCGCAGCGGCCGAGATTACATCTACACAAAGAAAGATCCGGGAGAGGCCGACCGAGACTTTGGAGATGATAAAGTCGCCAAGCGGGCATGATGCGTCCCGCATCCTAAGGGCGACATACCTTGCCGCCCCTTTGTCTTGCACGGGCTATGAATTGGAGGCCGAGATTGGTTCGCTTTTGGACTTTTTCGCCCTTATATTCTCGTTGTTGACTTTCTTTTTCTTTTAACTCATGACTCGTTATTTTGCGTAAAGGATGGCCGCAAAGCCGGAACCGCTTCGCTCAGCCCCGGCCCGGCGAGGGGCTAAAAGATACGACGCTTCTACGGGGATAACCCCGAATCTTCCTCAAAAGTCCACCAAACTCCCAAGAGCCAAGGGAAGAAGCCGGCCTACAGCCTCTGGCCGCCTCCTCCCGCTGCCGATCGCTCACCCAAGCGGCTAATCGTGATTGTCGGGTCTCGCCCCGCAACGGAGGAGATTCCCATCATTCACCAAAGCTTGGGTGCGCCGATCCGAGCAAGCATCGGCGAAACCCATGGCGCTCTCGCGCTTCTCTCGTATGGGGGTCGAGAAGTCATGGCCGAGCTGGTGGCCGAATCTGATGGTAATTTTATTTTCTTAGTCTTGTACTCTTCACCTTACCTTTGTTTGACCGACTAACAACCCTTCGACCTGAATTTTGTAGAAAAGGGCAAGGCTTTAACTGAGGCGCAGTTAAAATATGACAAGCTCCTCCAGTCGAAGAAGGAGGCCCTAAAACGGGGGGAGGAAGACCGGGCCAAGCTGGCAAAGAGGAACAAGGAGCTTGCTGCTCAGGTCGCAACTTTGAAGGGCGACCTTGAGGCCGTGGGGAAGCGAGAGGCCAGTTGGGTGGCAGAGAAGGCCGAGCTTGAGAAAAAGATCCTAGTGGTGGCCCAGGCCGGTCAGGAGGCTGCAATCGAGCAATTTTACAACGCTCTTGGCCAGGCGCGGGTGTTGAATACCGATCTGCAGATCAATTTTGATGACAAGATGATCAAGCCCACCCACTATGTTGACAACAATAAGATCATGTCGCTCGCGTAATATGACGAGCAAGGCAACGCCATTCGCCCGACCACCATTCTCTTTTGAAGCCCGCTCGCGAGCGTGTAATTTTGTAACTTTAACTTGCCTTCTGACCGACAATTTCTCTCGCCTTCGTGCGATTCATTCTGTGGCGCTCGCCGCCAAGGCCCCATATTTGTAATGACAATTTTACTTGCTTTTAATTACGCCTGCTCAAATTTATATTGCTATGTCTCACACTTCTTGCATTTATTCGCTTTATTCATTTTGAATCGGTGGCCGCCGGCGTCGCTTTCGTGCTACTGATAGCGCTGCTTTTGGTCGCTTTTTCTTTGCGCGCCTTGTATGTTTATTTTTCTAAGTCTTTGAGCTTTAAGACCGCTCGGCCGCCATTCGCGCTGCTTCGAAAGCATCCATTCTTTGATAAGTTAATATCCCAACGGGCCTTGATCGCTTTCTACGACCTTCCATCGTGCCCTTTCGATGGCATTTAAGGTAGATCGTTTTGACGCCTACCGCGATGGGTTATTACTTAACCTTTGGGCCATTTTCGATGACACTCGACGAGATCGCTTCGACGACCTAGCGTTGTTGGGCCATTTTCGATGGCGCTTCGGTTGGGACCGCTTTCGACGGCCGCCGATTCGCATCGCTTCGACGATCTAAGGTTTGCGGTTTTAACCCTTGGGCCATTTCGATGGCACTTTCGGTTGGGACCGCTTTCGACGGTCGCCGATTTAGATCGCTTCGACGATCTAAGCAACTTTGTAAGTCTTCGACGCTTCCTTTGCCACGGCAATCTTGAGCGACCGGCCATACATTCTTGCGAGAAAGTAAAGAACACCGTATTTCTAAAGGTCGCCTCGTAAAAACCCGGGGGAAAAAGAGCGCCGCATCGCTTTTCATTAATAGATCGGCCGTTATTACATTCAAATCATTTGTTACATTCAAACGTAATACTTCCTAAGTTTTTCTCGCATTCCATGTTCGGGGATAGTCGCCTGCTCATGGTTTCCACTGTATGCCCCCTGCCGCCTTTCTTGATGACTCGATACGGACCTTCCCAATTTGGTGCCGCTTCCTTGGCGTGCATTCTTGTTTCCCACGCCGCCCATCTTAGAACGAAGTAGGCCGACCGAGAATTCTCTTTTTGAACTCGAGCGTTGTACCCGGTCGCGACCTTTCTCGCTTTGATCAATTGCTCTCTTAGCGCTGCTTGGGTGCGCAGCTTCTTCGATTAGGTCCACTTTCTTCTCGAATAGCCCTGCCGTTGTCAACCACCGTAGGGGGTTTGAAGTCCTCCAATTCAGCTCGCCCATTTCGATGGGTATCACAAAGATCGGGCCTGCACACCAATCAAGCGGCGACTCCGGTGCCGATGAATGAGGGGTCGCCCCGTGAGGCCTACGTAACGGACTACGCCTCTTCGACCCGCCTCCTTTCGCTTCATCCGCCGCGCTTTAAACCACGTAAGATAACTCATGTTGGCGCCGGCTTGGCCGCTGGTCCGAGGGTTCTCGACCGAGGTGAAACGCTGTTTGACCCCTAAGTCGCCAACATTTCTCCGAATCTCTTGTCACGAACCGGGTGCCGCGGTTCGTTATCAATTGGCCGGGGATCCCAAACGGGCTAGCACACACCGTCCAAGAACTTGCCGACTTTGGCCGATGTGTGATTGTTGCAAGCGCTCGGCCTCGATCCACTTAGTAAAGTAATCTATCGCCACGATCAAGAACTTGAACCGCCTCGAGCAGTGGAAACGGGCCCAGAAGATCCATGCCCCACCAAAGCGAACGCCAAGGTGAGACAAGACTTTGTAATTTCGAGGAAGGTGCAATGTGAACATCGCATGTACTTGGCATTTCTTGCACTTCAACGAAGTTTCTCGGCATCCTCGCCCATGGTCGGCCAATAGTAGCCGCCCCGAGGGCCTTCTTAGCTATGGAGCGAGCGCCCGGTGACTCCTACAAACACCTTCATGAATGTCCTCAAAGACATGGTCGCCTTCACCGACGTAAGACACCTTAACAATGGAGAGGAGAATCCTCTTCTATACAATCTTCCTTCTATAACCGAGTACTTGGTCGCTCTGAGTCCCGACCAACTTAGCTTGCTTTGGATCGCTCGCTCCCCTTCAACAATGTACCTCGTGATGTGGGCGATCCAATCAACTGCAGACACACGTAACGCCAAACTACCGACTTGGCTTGGTTGAGACCCTGGCCGATTTAATGTTTCTTGAATCACACTTCTATGATTCCCCGAGTTTTGGTACTTGCCACTTTGATAGAATATCCGCCGAACATTTTCGCTCGAGGCACATGTACCACTTCACTTGGCCGAATCGCTGAGCGCTTCTCTCACTCGCTAGGTAACTTTTCAAAGACGCCGCCTTTAGCATCATATAATTCTTTGATCTGTGAGACTACGAGTAGGGAATCGATCCGAGTTCAACCCGGCCAACATTGAAGTCTCTCGCGTAGCCGCAGTCGGGCTTATACACGCTTCATACTCGCCCGATTATTCGACGATGAAAAGCGAAAGTCAAAGACACCTCCACGGCCAGCCTTCGTAATTTTCTAGAATTAGGCCGGCTCCACTTCCTTTACTATTAGACGACCCATCTACGCAAAGATCCGTGTCGCTCCACTTTGATCTTCCGAGTAGGAGTGATTTACTGCTATAAAGTCGCCAACACCGCGCTTTTTGCGCCGATCCGATTCAAATTTGATGCCAAACTCATCGAGTTCTACCGCCCACTTTATCATTCGTCCCCGCCAAACCCGCCGATGAAGGACTTGCTCGATAGGTCGGTCGGTCCTTACCACGACTGGTGGGCCACAAAGTAGGGTCTCAACCTTCTAGCAGACTATTAGGAGTGCAAGGGCAAACTTTCTATCTTCTCGTATCTCACTGGGCCCTCGAGTACTTTACTTAGCAAATAGATCGGATTCTCGCTTTTAGATCGTTTTCTAACTAGCACAAAGATCGAGAACTTCTTCCGTTATGGCCAAGTACAGATATAACGCCTCGCCCGTGAACGGCTTGGTCATGATCGGCGGGCTAACCAAAGCTTGCTTTAACTCATCCAATGCTCGCCGGGCATTGCTCGGCCCACTCAAGTCCACCTCTTTCTTCAAAGCCAGCCTAAATAAAGGGGAGCGACTTGCAGCCGCTTTGGGATGAACTCGATAGAGTGGCCACCATGCCATTTAGTCGTTGTATTTCTTTTTTCGATGTGGGCGGCCTCATATCGGCGATCGCCTCTACACTTTTCGTGGTTTGCTTCTATCCTCTTTCACGGTGGAAACCCAAGAATCTGCTACCACCCCAAAGGTACACTTTTTCAGATTTAGTCTAAGCGAGTTCCTCCTAGCTTCTTCAAATATTTCCCTGAGGTTGCTCACGTGGTCTGGGTCGGTTACGCTTTTAATGATCATGTCGTCCAGATAGACCTCTGAGATGCGACCGATCTGTCTTTTAAAAATCTTGTTCATCATCCGCTGGTAGGTCGCTCCAGCGTTCTTCAGACCAAAGGGCATCACCTTGTACTGAAAATTTCCCCGATCGGTCATGAAGGCTGTCTTGTGCCGATCGGGCGGATACATCGTGATCTGATTGTATCCAGAGTAAGCATCCAGAAAAGACAGTAGTTTGTAGCCCGAGGCCCCATCGACCAGCTTGTCGATGTTGGGTACGGGGAAGGCATCCTTCGGGCATGCCTTATTTAGATCAGTATAGTCCACACACATCCTCCACTTTCCATTCTTCTTTCTTAACCAAAGACGACATTGATAGCCAGTGTCGTGTATTTGATTTCTTCTATAAAATTGGCCTTTATGAGGTCCTCAACGGCCTTTGCAAATGCTTGAGATTTTTCCTCGCTCGAGTGTGCGCTTTTTCTCGAGCGATCGCTTGACCCCTTCATCGATCGAAAGTTGATGGCGTGCTACTGATAGATAGGAATGCTCGGCATGTCCGATGCCCGCCATGCGAACAAAGCCAAGATAATCTCTCAAACATTGTACAAGGTCTTGCTTCACTTGCTCGTAGGTCGTTACCGAAGCTTTACCGCTTTTGGATGGGTCGCCACCCAATTGAACATCTACCAACTCTCCATGAGGCTCGGGTCTTATCACCGTGTTTTCAGCCTCGAGCCAAATCATCATCATTGTCTTCTCGGTCGCCTCAGATCATATCGAGCGCCCAAATCGACATTGACTTGATGGCCTTCACTAGTGCTCGAACGCTCGCCACGATCTACCTCGCCACATATTTCTTGGTATAGAGCGTGGCTTCTTCTTGCCGATTCAAGGTCGGCCGCCAAGGTAACCACTTGGTCGCCCTTGCTATAGAATTTCATTTTTAGATGCACCGCCGATGTAACGGCTTCTAGCTTACCCAAAGTCGGCCTACCAATAATACATTGATAGCGTGGATTTGAGGGGGAGTACAAGGAACGCCGCCCCGACCGCCCCGCATGCAGTACTATCTCCGCGTCGCCACCAAACGTGACCAAAGAGCTCGATCGTTCCCAACGGGTAGTCGTCGCCCCATTGAAACTCGTTAGAGGAGTAGGTTCGGCCGGGAATTATCTCGCCGATCAACCTTTATCTTGTCGATCAAGTCTTCAAACATGATATCGGCCGAGCTACCTTGATCGACCGTGATTCTCTCGACTTCGTGTTTGCCATGACAAAACTCGACACCAATGGAACATAACTATTAGGCTTGCCGTCAGATAGGTCGCCACCACCGAACGAGATAGGGGTCCGCTTCGAGACCGGTGGTGGTCTGAAGTGGATGCGACCATTAACAACTCGCCCCACTTTCTCTTGGTGGCTTTGTTAGATTCCCTCGCGATCCGTGGGGTTTCCACCATGAATAACCATCGCAACGTTACGGCCTTTAGATCGCCGAAAGGTCACGATCTTCGATCGATCCTTGTTTTGGCGCTTTCTATGGCCGCAGGCCCCTTTCTCTATCCGGATCGGCTTTCTTCTCGCTTTCTTGAGGTCGGCCGCCTTCCTCCCGCCACATACTTTCCCAACTTGCCTTTCTCAATAAGCTCTTCGATGTCATCTTTGAGGGCCATACAAATTAGTGTCGTGCCCTTACTCTTGTGGTAGCGACGATGATCTTTTAGCCTGGCCGTGCCCCCTTCTTGAGCACGAGTGGTTCAGTCGCTTAACTCCCACAAACTCATTGTTCGACACTCGCCATAGATCCGCGCAATGAGGTGTTGAGTCGAGTGCGATGATCGAACTTCTTATCACGAAAGTCGTGCCGATTGTCGCGCGCTTTCATACCTTTTAGCCGCTTTATTGCTTTCTCTTCAGTCGGGCGCGCGACGGCCTTTCTCGCACCAAAGTCTCTTCATATGCCATATGGACGCTTCTCTCGCCAAGAAGTAGCCGAGATCTTGTAATGGTTCGTGGTGAATTCTTCTACGAACCGGTGGTCCTGGCCGAATACCACGCTCGAGATATTTCAACTTGTCCTTGTCTCGAAGTCACGAAATGCACTCGGCTTCGCATGATTGAACCGGCCGATATACCGCCTCAACGCCTCATTCTCACCTTGAACGACGAGTCCAAGTATTCCTCGACGGTATTGGCACCGCTGGCGCAGTAGTGGGGACAAGAAGATTCTGATCAGTCGTCGTCCCAGAGGAGATGGAATCGGGTCGCAGACTCCCACCATTCCAATGCTCGGCCGTCCGTAGATCGGGGAAAGAGCCCGCATTTCATGGTCGGTCCCAATTCCCTATAGCAAAGCAGTAATTATTGAAGTAACGAGATGCTTGTCGATCTCCTACCACAAACTTGTTGAGATCGGGCGGCTTGCGAGATCTCTCTCGGAATCTTATAACGCCCGATCTCCCGGAGAACGGGCGTGTTCATTCTCGAATGCCGCTCGACCCAAAGGGTTGCATCATGAGGGCATGCCTCGCGCTGCCCGCATTCCATAGAATCCTCCGATGGGCCAGCTTGGTGGAAGTCGAGGTGGCTCTCCGGCCGCCGCTTGCCTCCTAGGCCGATGCGAAACGCCCCTAATTCTCCCATTTCTGCAATCTTCCACTCTTCTCGAGAATCCCAAGATCCGCTTCGACCGACGTGACCCTGACGACTCATTAGAGGAGTATTCGTGGGCGAGCGACCGGTGTCGATCGGTAGCTAGAATCTTCATAGTCATCGGACATCGAACGGCATCTACGCTGCTCTCGCCGGGGCGACTGCGTGCCCCGCTTCTTCCGGCGGAGAACGATGAGTAGTGGTTTCTCGCGTGAAATGCTCCTTCGAGGAGGGGAGCGGTGTCTTCACGCGGCCGGCGGCGATCCAAGGTTCTCCGCCTTCCACACGCGCGCGGCGGAATCGAACCTCTTTCATACCGGGAGATGAGTGCATCTCGGTGCGATCACTGATTCTTGTTTTGCAAGATCTCGCAAAACGGCTTGAGTAACATGGTCCTAGAGAGGTTCCCCGAATGCCCGCCAATCGGGCCGCGCAAGTCTCCGTGAACGGACGGATGGATCTCGCTGAGGACCGGCCCACGACCGTCAGTGCACCGGGCGTTCTTTGCTGTGGAAGTCTCGAGATTCGTGGACCGTGACGCCACGCCCGGTCCGGGCCCGCTGATTCTCGCCTGAGGGATTGAGTCGAGAAGTGGCCCGCTCTCGGCCGGCCGCGGGAGCCATGAAAGAGGTAGGATAGCGCACGCCTCCCACTGTGGTCGCCAATTGATCGTACTTTGACCAATGAAGTGTTGAAGTAGTTGTTGCTTCACCGAATGGGCCGGCCGCTGAGTAGGGTTGAAAGGACCGGCCCCGCTTCACGCTGCTGAGCACCTCGGTGGTACTCGCAAAGACACTCCGACGATCTAGTGAGAGGTCGCCGCGCAGATAGCACAAGGTTAGAGAACGCACTGATGCCATATGCGAATGGCGATATATACCGCGAGGTCCGACCATTAGCGAGATTTTCGGCCGGCGAATTGCGCCCCAAGCGCCGCAGCGGGCCGACGAGTCGGGCCGGGCCGCAGTCCAATTGTCGCTGGCGCTTCGTGATTTACCGATACACCCAGAATGTTATTATTGTTATATTGTAAGTATCAATATTCAAAATAAAATAAAATATAGTACTTATGAATCTTTATTGATGTTGATTGCACAAATGAGGTAGGTGTACTCCATTCTTTGCTAAGTATAATTAGTAATAGGCATGCTAATCCATGAGAATGATAGGTAACCTTATAAGGTTTAAATTAAGGAATGTAAGCTTACAAGTTTTGAGTGGCATAAGATAGAGTTTGCAGTGGAAGCGTAGAAAGTGATTTCGACAGAGGATAAGGTATGCATAGGCCAATTTTGGGGACAAAATTCTTAAAAGGTGGGAAGTAATGTAACATCCCAAAATTCCCTTAATTTGGTGATTTAGAGCAAATCTAGCTATTAGGGGTAGAATCGTAATTTTAAACAAGAATTAAGAAAATGTGGGACTATTTAATTATGACTAATATTTAATTGACTAGTTTATTTGAGGTTCTTGTTAAGACCAAATAGTAAATTAGAATAATTAAATAAAGGCTCATTGAGTAGTAGTATTTTAACAAATCTTGCCTTACATCCCACCATACACCACATTTGCTCACAACCCACCCTAGCACTATTACTTTTCCTCATTCCTTTTCCCTGTTGTTCACGCTGAAAGAAAAAAAGAAAGGAGGGAGGAACTAGAAAGAGAGAGAACCGAGAGAAGGAGAAGGAAGAGAGAGAATTGAGAGAAAGAGAAGGAACGAGAGAGAGAGAGAGAGACAGAATTGCGAGAGAGAGAGAGAGCAACAGAGAGAGGGAGTGAGAGAGACAGAGAGAGAACCGAGAGAAGGAGAAGGAAGAGAGAGAATCGAGAGAAAGAGAAGGAACGAGAGAGAGAGAGAAACAGAATGGCGAGAGAGAGAGAGAGCAACAGAGAGAGGGAGTGAGAGAGACAACCAAGGTGGAGCTCAATCAAAGATTTCCAGCCCTAGGTTCAAGCTATTGAAGAAAGGAGATGGAGATTGAAGCTTAGGCAACTTCCATGGAAGATGGCTAGGGTTCCAATTCTCAAATTGGGGGTTTTTCACCCTAAAGCTTCTAAGGAGTAATAGGTAACATAGAATCCCCTTTTTAAAACCTCTCTTAGGTGTGCTTAGGGATTTGATTCATTTTGTATGTTGGGTAGTAGCAACTGCTCACATAATTTTGTTTAGATAAATGAATGGTGGATATGAATGCAAGATGTTTGATTTAATTATTGTTTGAGAAATTCAACTTTGAGATATGTGGATGTTGTTGTGATGAAATGATTTATTTTAGAAGTTATGTGAATTATGGTTAGTGGGTTATAATTAAGTGTAATATTTTGTGTTTGGTCATTGGTTGGAGGTTAGGTTAGATGGAGATTGTAAAGCAAAGGGTGAGGTGTTGTCCTCAAACTGCTTTTTACGCTCTTCTAGTATTTTGCTCATAACTTCCGCTGCACATATTGTTTTGTGTTGATTTTTGTTTCAGTAGAAACTAGATTGAGTTTACTTCATAATGGACCCCTAAAGCACATAATTACATCAAGAATTGGTAGAGAAATCATGGTACAAATTACACATAAGAGCTCTAACTCGTATAGACCCTACTGCAGTAAATTGAGAATAACTCTCTCAGATAAAGCTTAGATTGAAAATGGGTTTGTATCATTGGAAACTAGACTAAATTCCCTTCAATTAGGACATCTATTTTGCGGCATTTGGTTAAGAATTGGTAGAGAAAATCAGGTTATAATTTGAGCAATATGGTTTCTCTTGTTTGTGCACCTATGCATATTCTTTTAATAAACTGTACTATTTGGTTGGTTATTTTGAAAAATAAAAATCATATACATAATATAGACATCTTAAGCTTTCCAACGGGTGGTCATTGGATCAAATCGACAATCGCTTGATATTTTAATAAAATCACCGGTTGATGTACTCGATGCTGAAAATTCTGCACAAATGATTATGAGCATAGAGACACTTGAATTGTGTAGAATGAGTTCCTATGTGTTTTAAATTCTTACCAAACATGATTGTTACATGAATTAACCTCGCATAGAGTAATCGTGGGAGTAGCTAATCTATGAAGTGGAAATCTTTATTTTCATATATTCAATTTGTCAGACTCTTGGATTTCAAGTATTGATGAATTATTATTTGGTACATATTTGATTTGATGTTTTGGTGATATATATATTGTGAAACTATCTATATATTATTGATTTTGAGGCGGGAGCCTATTATTGATTATCCGGCAGGAGCCTATTATTGATTATCAAAGTGGAGCCTATTATTGATATTTTGAGGCGGGAGCCTATTATTGATCATATTCTGAGAGGCGGGAGCCTATTATTGATTTTGAGGCGGGGAGCCTATTATTGCTATTTTCAAAGTGAGCCCTATGATTTACATTTATCGGCGGAGCCTATTTTCGCTCAGATAAGTGTCTTGTTTATGATGTCCGTGATATACGCGCATCTAAATCTTATTGTTATCTTTTTATGCAAGGTGTCCTTGTCCTATATTGTGTTTCTTTCATTATCATCTAAGAGTTGTATTTGAATGGAAAACGGTTGTATGTGATTTAGACTTTCTATTTTTGTAGAGAGGATTTTCCATATCTCGCACACGGATATGGCTGGAAATATCAAGTAAATTCTTTTCATATATTCTTTGTTACCGAGTTGCAAAACTCACTATGTTCAGGGGTGATGTTTCCAGTAGTGAGTAACATTGGAAAGTCAAGAGTATATCCGGATTGCTCGTCAAGAGTCCAATGTAGAGTGTCTGGCCACCGGATCACTGGTCGGAGTCCTAGTTTCAAAGGATCTTATTGTGGCTAAGCTAGTTGTGTTAGGCTAGATTTTATTTTACATGTGTGAAAAAAATATTTATGTCTGGACTGGTTATACAGTATATATATATTATTTTGGGATGTCCATATTTCGTAGGGAAGTGTCATTTAAATTTTGTTAGAAATTTCTTTGAAATATAGGTTATTATAGTTTTGATAAGATGACCGCTCTTTAGATCAACTTGTTTCTATCGAGGCTTGCCGATTATGGTAGTAATCAGGCAACCTGGCCATGGTCCAAATTCGGGTCGTGACATGTATAGATTGGGTGTGGTGTGGGATGGATGCTGGACATATTTCCCCAAGCTTAAGTGGAACAAATGGTGAAAGGGATGCCCCAATTTAGGATCTAGGTGACGATCCTAGCGTAAGCCTTTTTGGTTGTCTTTAGAACGACTCGAGGCTATGATGGTCTTGAGTTTACCATGATAAAATCTGCACTTGGTGATCACTAAACCTTGCCTTTATATCAATGGAACTTGAACGAACCTTTGGAGTGCAAGCCCTTTTTGATTTCTTTATTTTGAGTTTTTTTTTAGATACATTTTTTTAGCAAACATATTGTAAATTAATAAACTTATTTGTCCTAAGATTAAAACTTTGAGAAAACAAAAGCAATCTGGTCATTGATCGGAATGGATTTTTGGAGTTGTAATGTGGTCGATGGTTAATGGTTTATGAAGGAAGGGATAATTGGGCTCAAAGAAGTGATAGCACATAGGATTTTTATTTGGTGATGTAACTTGGCTAACGGGTAATGATTTCTGAAGGAAAGGGTTATTAGGCTCAAATGAGTGTTTGAGGTTTTATTGAGACAAGAATTGATGTGCCTCATGGTAGAATGGACCTGCTTAGGGTTGTAACGTGGTCAAGGGTTTATGGAGGATAGGATATTGAGGCCAAATGAAGTGTTTGAGGGTTTATTTCGCATAAGGATCTCTTATGTGTTTAATCTAAGAAGAAGTATCACCATAATTGTACCACTTTTTGCTTTTTCATGGTTTTTAGATCCTCTTATTTGATTTCGCTTTTTTTGATTTTGATTTTTTCTTTTCTTTTTCTTTCTTTCGAAATAGTGACTTGATAAAAATGATACACCATTTTTGATGTGGAATTGATCCTTGTCTAGGGTGATTGAAAGTTTCTTTGGATTTTGGCTTAAGGTGGGTAGCAAAGGTTTTTTCGAGGACATGGGAAGATGGTCAAACTTCATTTCAAATCATGATTCCTCGATTTCTCAAAAATTAACTCAAGGACAATAATTTACTTATTTTATATACTTTCTCTTTTTCTTTATTTCTTTTTCATGCCCTAGTTTTTGCTTAGGCTGTCTCTTACGAGTTTTCAACCTAACGAGCTTCTTGATATTTTTTTTTTTTTGTAAAGGACTTGCACCAAGGGAATACAATGTTGACAAGGTATTTTAGAGATCACAAATTTGCCCTCAAAGATGGAGGACCTAAAGTGTTATTTCATCAAGTGAGAACAAACCAAAAAGTTGACTAGGTAGGAGAGTACGTGACTTTAGGGTGGTCGGGGTGGGATTAGACTTGACGGGGTGATGACAAGGTAAGGACATTAATCGACTCAAACAAGAATGAAGACACATGTCACACATAAGTTACTACATGAATGCTTCAGAGAGAGTTAACACGAAAGTTAAAACATGAAAGAAAATTTTGGCGGACCATTTCTGGCCATTCATCACGGGGTGGATAAGATGCAACGCTTTGATGTGAACGTGCTGCTAATTTGAAAATTTGAGTGCCTTGAAACACCTTGAGCTTGCAGCGAAGTATGGCTAAACTTTTTCCAAAAAGAATGATTTATTTCACAAGAATGTCTCACATCTCACCACTTTTTTTTCTTCTAAAATTATGCTAATTTTTTTTATAATGCATGATGTAACTATGCAAATGAATGTGCATGAAATGTGAATGAAATGATAATGTATGTGCATGAAATGATAAATTATGATTTTATTTATCACGTTGGGGAATTATAAACTTTTCATTGGAGAGTAAAGTACAAAATTTAATTTTGACTTTAGCATGCACGACTTCTCTCCAAGGTAAAGATTTTAATTCTCTGACGGTCATAAAAGTGCATGCAACAGTAGATGTTTATTTGCTGTATTTTTTGTACGTAGTGCAAAGAAAAAGAAAAAAGGCATGTGGTATATTTTCTAAAAAAGTAGTAAATAATGATTTTTGGTTTTTTTGATTTTTTTTGTTGATAAAAGACGGTATGCATAAATATTTGTTTGAATGCAAGGGTATGAAGCTCCTTTGTGACCCTAGAAAGGTATCTTACGGAGTGGGTCTAAGGTTTCTTTTATAGTGAGCCTCACAAGGGTAGTTCTAAAGAATCCAACACAAGGTTCCTAGAGCCAAGGACCCCAGTCAAGAATACTGACCCCAACAATAGGCAAGCTATTAGAAGGGATAACATCCTTAAAAGGAATCAAACTCTAGGTGAGATTTTCATGACCACCCAACGAGACGTACGTCCCAAGCAGCCATCACTACACAATCTCGCTCTAACTTAAGTTTGCACTCAAGTCCGCGAGAGGACATTTCTCACAAGTGTGTGATGTGTATAGGTGTAGTGTGTGTAGGAGCAATTAAAGACAAACCCAAAGTCAGCAAAACAAAACAAACATACATACAAAATATCGTCTTCTATCCTAGGGTTTATATATCAAATAATATAACATGCAAAAATAAATAAACAAGGGAAGGGTAAAAATTAATGCAACTAATTAGACTAGGTTTTGACTCTCTAAAAGTTAAGTCCCCAAAGAAGTCGCCAAATTGTAGCGAATCTAAAAACTGGGAAAGGATTCTTCAAGTTCGAAAGGAAGCCGCCACCGAAATTCTAGTTTAAGGGCAAAATTCGGGAAATCCCTTTAGTTTTAGGACAAGGCAAGTTTAAAGGTTCGGGAGTCGTTATGCATAGGGAAGGTAATTAGTTATACTTTATTAATATTTTACCCTTTTATTTATAGAGAAAAAAACTTAATTAAATTTTTAGTTTTTAGAGCTTGACAAGAGTAGACTCTGCTCCTACGCATCTCTGATGCAATGGAGGAATCAAAGCTACGTAGTTCTTCCTGAAAAAGGTTTGTTGGTTGGTGTTTTTTAGTGTAGGGGTCCAAGGACTCTTTGAACTGTACAGCTCACTGATCCTAGAATGCTGACTAACCCGGTTGTACAACGACTTAGTCCCCTACTTTTTGAAAATGATTTTTTGAGTTTTTGAGAGAAATTGGTTTGATGTGAGGTGGGTTGGTTTTAGAATAGGTATCCTAGGACTCTTGAACTATACAAACCACTCATCCTAGAACGACTGACTAACCTTGTTGTACAACCGACTTAGTCCCCTATTTATGGGAAAAATGATTTATTTATTTACTTATAAATATTTAGGATTACTGAACTGTACAGCTCATTGGTCCTAGGATGATGACTAACCCGATTGTACAACCGACTTAGTCTTTTATTTTTTTTGGGGTAGAAAAATATTTAATTATTGTCTTTGATTTAATGAGAAAAGTAATTAAGTTAAAAAGAATTATAAGAATGAGAAAACGGGGCTTAAGTGACAAAAAAAAAGTAATATATGGAGTGTAGCTTGAATCTGATTTTAAAAGAATTAAAATTAAAATAAAGAAAATAATAATAACATAAAGGCATGGGGGTATTTAAGGGATCACCTAAACAAATGTTAACCTAATTTCTTTCCTTTAGTATGAAAATTAGTTGAAATCACTTTAAAATGTATTTTTATATGCTATTTGTAATATATGATTATTATTATATATTTAGTTTGTTTTTATAAAAATTAGTGTTTGAGATATTATTTCTTTAGAAAATTTTTGTGGTCTATTGAGGTGTTAAAATAATAGTTATAGTGATATTGAGCTTTAAAAAGTATTAAAAATGGATTTTTAGATTGTTTTACTCGCAGACACCCCCTTCCTTCTACTAGCGCATCCCTAGGGAACCCATTCCTCTTCAAATAAGAAGGCCAGTGAACAGACTCCTAAAATGGTCCGACCTAAGCCCGATTTCACTCTCTTCTTCCCTCGAACGTAGTGTGTATTGCAGCAAAGAAATCAAAACCCCTCACCATTTTCCTTCCTTCCACGCTGCTTCTCACTCTTCCTCCACGGTTGAACCCCAAACTTCACCTTCTCACTGGATTTTGCCACCGATTCCGCTTTCTAGCCTTAGTCTCATTGTTTGGTGCTTCGCTCATTCACTGCAGCCACGCCTCACGAATCCTTTGAGGACGAATTTCTCCTCTTTGCCGCCATTGAAGACTTCGCAGTTTAAACCGCTTTCTTCCTCGCATACTGGGTAATGCTTACACCACACACCCATTATATTTTTATGATCATCTTGCAAAGATATTTGGTTGGTATGTTTTATATTAAATACACATATATTTTGATATGGTAACTCTATTAACGTTTGACCAATATAGGTAATCATGAGCTCAATGAATTCAATATGTTTGTAAGAGCTTTTGGGATATAGAGGATAGCATCCATTATCTCTCAAACGTAACACATTTTAAAAGGTGAAAACTAATTAAGTCAAATTATAACATGAAATTTGCGCTAGCTCAAAGTGAAGTAAAATAAGTCCACGCTCTTAATGCCCAAGTAACTCACCTCATTGTACATATGCAATTAGTTTATGAATTGTAGGCGCTTTGGAAAAACCTACACGTACACTCGCCTCCAACAAAACAATACAATGGTCCAAGCATCTTTCAACTCAAGCAATTGTTCACACTTGTAGTTGTGGAGGAGTGAAACGCTTTCTTGCTAGTCTTCAATATGAGTGTGTTCTCATGGGCCTCAATGAACGATTCATTCTTAGTGAATGGTATTTCTTATATTGAATAGACTTACGAGGATATATACAAAGTGAGACTATGTTTTAAAATGAACTAGCATTGTATTTTTGAAATCATATTTTAGTATATTATTCTTACATGATTTTAGCAATGAAAAATGGGATAGTTTGATTCGGTTTCCTAATGGTGGTCACGGCTTCATATCCTTCAAATAGGTGTTCGAGTCAATGGTCACGTCGCTAGAAATATAGCATGCTCGAGAGTTCGCCATTGATCTTCGCTAATCTTATTGGAATAAACTCAAATCGTAAAGGGGCTCTCTTTCATGGCTAATAACTTATAGAACTTGAAAACCATAGGAGTTAGGTGTTAGGAGAAATTGTTTAATTGATGTATGGAGTGCTTGATTTATTGGGGGATTGTTTGAATGAATATGTGTTTGGGGTGAATATCATGTGAGTTGAATTGTGGTTCTATTTTAATTGGTGATTGTTATATTGATTCAATGAAATTAAATAGAGAGAATGTGGTGATTGTTTAGGTGTTAGGAGAGATTTCTTAAATTGAATTGTGGTGTTTTTTTTGGATTGATTGGTATTGTTGGTTGAATGAATATATTGTTGGGTTGAATATCATGTGAATTTGAATTGTTGATTCTATTGTAATTGTGTCAAGGTGTGTATTATATTGATTCAATGTAAATTAAATAGAGAGATATATAGTGGTTGTTAGGTGGTTGTCAAATTGCTTGAAGGAAGGTGTTTTGAAGGTGTTATGTATGGGGTTGAATCGGTTTGTGTGTTGTGGGGAGGAGAGGGCGCCAAATCGGCATGCCCTATGCGCCTACGTGCGGCTCGCGGCGCTGCTTGTCAGGGTGCCGGTGGGTACGTGCAGTGGGCGCCAAGTGTGGCGCCCCGCGCCTGCGGCGTGTTGTGCCGTGTGTGTTGCGCGGGTGGGCGCTAAATCGTGGCTGCCCCACCGCGCTGCGGTGCTGCCGTGTTCCCGCAGGCGCCATTTTCGCCGCGCAAGCGTCGCCGTGTTTGTCCGGGCGTTTGCGTGCAGGGCGCCAAATTGGCTGCCTGTGTGCGCCGTGTTGTGTTCGATGCAAGGGCGCCGCTGGCGTAGCCTATGGCGCAGAGTAGCGCCAGAACCCAGGAGTAGGCGCGCCGCCGCCCATGACGCAGAGGGTGCGCTTGCAGTCCAGCGCGGCGCCAGCGGCCGCTCAGGTGTGTGTGTCTAAGCCGATGCCTGCTTGGTGTCTAAGCCGATGTCTAGGTTCGCGACTAAAGTGATGTCTTAGTTTTGTCTTAACTTGTGTCTAAGGCACTGCTGCCTGCCTTTGGTGTTGTTTTAGTCCCTAGGTGCTGCTTTTTGGTCCTCAGCCACTGCTTTAGTCCTTCCGGTGTGTTTTTAGTCCTCGGGTGTGCTGCTTCAGTCCCTAGTGTGTGTTTTAATCCTTGGTGTTGTGTTAGTCCTGGTGTTGGTTTAGTCCTTTGGTGCCGCTTTAATCCTTTGGTGCTATTTTGGTCCTTGGTGATGTTTTTAGTCCTTATGGTGCTGCTTTTTATAGGTGATGTCTACTAAATGGTGTGAATAAATATTTGTGATTGGGGTCTATGACCTCATTTGGTGTCAGAGTCAATAAGACTATTGGTGAGTATGTTATTGCATATTTTGATGTTTTTGGGGTGATGGTGCATAGTCATGGTGTCGCATAATCATATGCATTTTTGGTGAATAGGCATCGGCCTCGTAAAATATTTTGGTGATCGTGAATGCCCTTCTGGGCCTTTTTGGTGATGGATCCACATGCATATGCCCTCGCGCTTGGGCTGCATATCATACATTTGCATACATTCTCGTGATTGCTTGGGTGTTCATAAACTATTGGTGAAAATGACTTGACCAGATTTCCGGGGTGCTAGTTGTTCGCTTCTACCGTGGTTTTTCTTGTTTTATTTGTTATTACCTATGTAAAGAGACTCACCCTCATCGCGTTATGTTGCTTCTTATGCCTGGCAAGAATCGCAGTGATAGTGATCAAGGCGACGTGAGTACCTTCTTCTAGTTTGGTTGAGTCGGCTCGATACGTAGCACCTGGGGCGCCTAGTCTACTTCGGCCGCTTATTTTACGCTTTTGATATTCCCGCCGCGATGGTGTTTACAATTATTGATCAGGTGCTATGTATCTCGAACTTTAAGTCTTTATTAATTATTTGGAGTTATTAAGTGTGGTTTGGTTTTAAATGTGGCACCTCGTGTGGTCGCACTAAAATTTTTCTCAAACTCGATTTTAAATTAATTAAATAGTAGTTTATGTCGAATGGGGTGTTACATTGAATCCTAATCCTTTTAGGTGATTTTGCAAAGTTGTTGTTCGCGCTTGGTTTCTCTCGTCTCCTTTTCACCGAATTTGACTGCCTATTTATAATAAAATACTAGGTTTTGCATTAATGATTTTGATTTACCCCGATTTCTCTTATTTTTCAGATTCGAGATTGAGACTGGGGACCAAGACTAGGTTCGAGAGAGCATAAAGGATCCAAGCCCAACTATTATTCGGGCTAGAGTCGTGTTTATTTTGTATTATTTTCGATTCCATTTTTTGTGTATATTAAAATATTATTTTTGTACTTTTGGGACTTTTGGACATTTTTAAGGGTTGTAAAGCTAATATTTTTTAATTTTGATTTTTATTAATTTTTTGACATATTATTTTGTGTTGAATAAAACAAAGACCAAATCAATATGCGACTTTAATAAATTATAATACAATTAACAAGAACTCGACAAAATTGGGGTATAACATACACCAAGACATCCTCAATAGCTCTAAGGCTAACATCATTACATCTGGCCACTAGCTCTATGGCTATCGCTCAACCTCACCGACACATCGCCTTTGATCACCGGGACGATCGCCCTCAACAACAACACTCATCACCACACCGGCAAAGACATAATTAGCGCCGTAACAATCCAACTCAACACCCCGAGCAAATCGGGCGCAACACGTCGCCACAATCACCAACACCACCAAGACGTATCAAAGACGCACCGGGCGCCGCTTCCTCACCACATTCCCACCGCACTTGACACCAAAAGTAGTAGACCAAATCACACTACAAGGACCTAACCGTCCCCATAAGGACTAAAAAGTCACCTAAGGACTTAAACGACACTTAAGGACTAAACGTCACCTGGGACCCAAACAACACTTAAAATCGCGCTGGTAGCATCCTGCGCTACACACGCATCGTAACCACACCCCTGCGACACTCACTCAAAGACCTCGACTCACTTCACACAAAGACTCGACTCACTTCACACAAAGACTCCTAAGACACACACACTACCCTTCACACACACCACAAAGACTTTGGCGCACCATACCGCACTCCTAAGACACCACCCTAAGCATTTCTACACTTGAACACGCCACACTTAAGCGCAACACCTCACTTCAAAGAACTACACTTAGGCACACTACACCTTAGCACAACACTTCACCTCTACATTACACTTAGGCACACTACACCTAAGCACAAGACTTCACCTCTATTACTACACTTAGGCACACTACACTTTGATACACCTACCATTCAACGCCTACACTTTGGTACCTTCACACCTCTGCAATTATGCACTATATCTCAACAACCGCATTTCAAAGAACTACGCTAAGTCTATATATATGCGCTACACCCTAAATCACCACACTCTCGCCTCGCCTAGGCTACACCTCGG
The DNA here is from genome assembly GCA_020916435.1 of Oxytropis ochrocephala. Lineage (NCBI taxonomy): Eukaryota > Viridiplantae > Streptophyta > Magnoliopsida > Fabales > Fabaceae > Oxytropis > Oxytropis ochrocephala. The sequence goes on from CM037089.1 coordinate 96,729,865, forward strand.
CAATTACAAGTCGACACCTATGCTTCAACTCACACATCTTAACACTTCGCCCTTGTACTTCATCACACACTCGTCACACCTACGATTCAACACTTACGCTTCAAATCGCTTTACGTTGACTTCCATAGACTTCAACACATCTACGCTAGGCAACTACTACACTTAGGTATTATATACACTACATTTCGCCACAACACCCTGCGTGTATACATACTCTACACTTCAAGAGCTACAAGTCGACACCAATACCCTGCTCACTCACCCTTACCCTCGGGTCTCCCACACTTAGTCATTACGCTAGGCAAACACCCTTTGCTCCAAATGAACTACACTTATACCTCCACACTTCGCTCCAAATGAACTACACTTAGATCACCACACTTAACCATACACTTCCTTAATTTACCTTTCTTCACCT